>JAYESA010000016.1:52993845-53461345 GCA_036927795.1 Iris macrosiphon | reverse complement strand
CTAAAACAATCAATATAAAAATAATACAATCAATAATTAATTATAAATATAATTAATTATAAATAATACACAATTAAACAAATTAAAAAAAAATACCCGGCTCTGGAAATGGGGTAGTGACACTCTCGTGCCCCTATAGAGGATGCGGGTCATGACACATTTTTAGTGGTGGCCCATGCAGGTCAGACTTCACAAGCTGTGGGATGTCGTGGTAGTGCGACGTCTTCGTTGTACTAATGCGTACCTGCTATAAAATATAGGACATAGGATACTAGGATGAGAGTGGATACTCAATCATAAAATTCTTGAGAGATTCCTGGGACGACCCCTTGAGAATCTTATTATAATTTCTAATTTAATTCCTTCGCCCTTGTTTCCGTCCGTCCTCACTCGTTGATATTGAGTTTGATTCTTGTTGACCAGTTATTAAATTTAATTCTTGGTATCGTTGTTGAGTTAATTTTTATCAAGATGGATTTTACGGGCTAAAATTTACGGTATCATCTGATGACATATGTTGATGAGGATAGAGAGAAAGGTAAAATGTCCACTTTGGTTATGGAACCTAGATTTTATCACAGCCATATTAGCTGTCGTGACGAGAATATAGGAACCTGACTTGGATGTACATACTGTAGTTATGGAACTTAGAGTCTCTCGCAGCCATACCGGTTAGCGTGGCGAAGATTCTAGATGACATGATTATAGAGTTGCATACCTTGGTTACGGAACCTGTCGTTTATCGCATCTATGCTTACTGGCGTGGCGAGGATTCTAAGTGTCATGATTTTTGACAGACGTGTATGATTATCAGGTTGTATCTTAAATTGGTTCTTAAAGTATCATCTCAACACTTATCTATTTCTATTATTACAGGACTTTATTTCATCGCTTCTTTTGTTTGCTAGTAGTAAAAATACCTTCAGTCCTCAATCCAGTTCTTTTGAGCTTCTATTCTCTGAGGATTCCTTGTTAAGTATGATGATTAGTGACATATAATTATGCCTGTGTCTTGAGTATTAGTATTGACTGAGTATTGCTTGTGAGTTATAAGTATTTCCTAGTTGGATACGTGAGCAGTAGGCATTAATCTGGAGTTAACCCATAGCGTAGTGCCGTGTAGCAATAGTTCTATGATAGATGTGTTATAGTTAGTATTGGCACTATAGATAGAGGAGAAAGAGTATCAGTAATGATGATCATTTGGAAGTAATAGTGCAAATAATTCGGGCAGTACAAACACAGTTGAGGTTATAAATAATTAGTGTGTTAGTGTGCACCTTGAGTATAAGAGACTGTGAGTAGTATATGTATACTTGTGGATTCAATTTTATCGTTTGAAGAGTGGGAATAAATTACAATTTTTAAGAATTTTAAGGAGTTGAGATTTTATGTTATTAAAATATTGAGGACTCAATTTGATTCAATAAACATGGTCAAGGCTATAAAGATTTTAGAAGTGATTAAATTTTCGTTCAGTATATGAATATATGAGCTTGAGGAAAGTATATGCATTTTACTTTAAATTGTTTGAGGAGTTAGTTTTGAGGATTTTATTTTGAGGATAAAATTTTATATAGTGGAAGAGATATATATTAGTATATGAGTGGATGAGGTGCATGTGTAAGGATCTATTGACTTGGGCATGATTGAGATGGCACTGCAAACAGACTTGGGTGTCCATCTAGAGTTGTATTAGGGAGCACGGTATGGTGTGTTACATTTGATATGCACTTGAGTGATAAGGATAACTAGTATCGACGATTGCAATAGGTAAGAAGGCTAGCAGTGAGTGTGCTTGTAGTAGAACTGTGGTACCTAAAGGGATAGAGGTATCAAACCTTGGATGCATCATTGACCTGTGCAATCACAACTAGGAATATTTTTAATCTATTTATCTTGAATGTTGCTTCTTTAGAACTTTACTATCCTTCCTTGATGATATCGTATTTTTGCCTTAATTGATTCTTTTGGATCTGTCCGCCGAAGACACGATCTATGAGAGTGGGAGCACCAGCTTTAGAGGGGTCTGCCACCTTTCCACCTGATGGACAGACATCCGTAGTTCCTCCTACATCTCTGATGCATGTGGAAGTATCTGCACTTTTCGGGGATCCTCCTCCCCCACCTGTTCAGAGGATTGCCGCAGCTGTGATGGACAACCTTCCTCCTCCACCGACTCCGATTCCCGAAGGTTTGCCCATTGATGGGGCATAGATGTTTACCTCGATCCAGGGCATGGTAGATGCCCAAAGAGTGACGGCAGACGCTCAGCGAGTTTAAGCTGAGGCTCAGAGGGTGCAAGCAGAAATGCACCAGGCATAAACCGAGCTGATGAGAGAGAGCATGGAAAATGCTCATCAGGTGACTCTCCAAGCTTTGGAGAGAGTAGCACAATACCAGCAGTATCCTAGCCAGCAGCAGCCAAGGACGTTTCAGTATAACCACCAGCAGTATCCTGGCCAGCAGCAACCGAGGACGTTTTAGTATCAACAGCAGTACCCGGCACCAGTTCATGTTCAGCAGGATCAACGGACTTGTCAATTTTGTAAGAAGCCAGGTCACCTTTGGTTGAGCTGTAGATTGAGGCTAGGACTTTGTTTGCACTGTGGCGATGCAGGACACCGAATGAGGGATTGCCCTCTAGTTCAGCGCGCAGCTCCAAATTTTAGAGATCTAGTTAGGCTACCTGTGGAACCGTATATTGCTCAGCACCCGCGAAGGGAACCACCCCAGCAGGGCGGGGCATTTGCGATGACGATCGAGGAGACCGATACTGCAGGTAATGTATTAGCATGCTATATTCTTTCCTTTCTTTTGTTCCTTTCTATTTGATTGATTGACTAATTCCCTAGTACCGTAGTTGTATGCATAATTTTCTTGTTAAAATATAGTTAGTAGTACACCCTGATGCAGAGACTGTAATACCATGGCAAAAGACACCATGATCGTACATATTCCCCTTAGATTGCATGTTGTATGATTGTAGGAAGGATTTTTCTTAGACCATGATTATTGGGGTTTGACCATGACGAAGATTCATGAAGGGGTTATGACTTGACAAGAGAGACAAGATGATTAAAATTCGAGGATAAACATCGATTTAAATAAAGGGTTAAGAAATTAACATGGCATAATTGACGATTTATTAATTTCAGGAAGATTATGAAATGATTAAATTGGTTATTAAAATTTGGAAAAAAATTTGGAGATTATCATTATATTTATTTGATTGCAAGATACGAATTTAAAATTTTATATTATGGATGTTGCATTTGAAGAATCCATAAGTATCGCATTGTTGAATATTTTGATGAAAAAGGAAATCAAGAAATAAAATCATTGGTGGATTAGTGTTTAAATTCAAACTTTTGGGACGAGATTTAGATTATATATATATATATATATACATTGATTGAAATTAAATTAGAGGAGTGGATATTAAATTTCGAGTATTTAATTATTAACTTAAAATTTTGGAGAAAATTGTGAGAAAAATGGAAATTGATTTTTATTTCGAGGATTTTCAGGAATACGATAATTTCAAAATTTTAAAAATCGTAAAATGACAATGTTGATCACTTCCTGATTTTGTGGTATATGAATTTAAATTTTGATGGAAAATACTACTATGAGGATTTAAATTTCGAGGACGAAATTCTTTTAAGGAGGGTAGACTTGTCACTACCACATTCCAAAAACAGGTGATAATTTTGACTTTTTATTTATTTATTATTTTGAGTATTTAATTTAAATAATTGTATGAGATGTGTATTAAAATATTTACAGTGTTCATTAATGTTTGAGCTGGTAGAATTAATCTAGAAGTCCACTAGACGAACACCTGACCGAATTATGGGATTAGGTATTAATTTGTATTAATTAGAATTAAATTATTGGGGGTAGTAATTAATTACTGTAATTTATTTAATTGTTGTACCTTACCGTTGCTTCGATATTTGGAGCGCTACCCTAGCTCTTGTCTTCCAACAAATTTCACAACCTTGCCCTGGACATGCCTGCCTTCCATTCTGTCATTTTTGTAATTCATAATCATGCTCTCTTGTGCTTCATTTTAGTCGCACAATAATCGTCGCAGACGTTTATTTAATTTCTAAATAAATTCCAATTTTGTATCGTTGTGCGTTCCAATCAAAATTGGAGGCAATATTGACCCATTTTCTGTGCAACCCAAATTAGGGTAAAATTCTATTCTGAGTCTTCTTCACTAATGATATTGGTGATCCGACCTAATTTTGGCCCCATGTACTCCTAATTAATTTTAGAACACAGCTTGTATTTATTTCTAATTAAATTGAGGATACCATTTTGACTGATTCCGTAAATCCTAATTTAATTCCAGTACCCCACTAATTAAGCCCATACCAAACACACAAAGCCCCCTCACCCTACAAAACACCAAACACCAAATCGCCTACCAATTTTTCATTATTTTCTGTGTCTGTGCAAATACCCAAATTTAAGGGGGCTAATTTGCAAATACTGCATTAGGTGTCGACACCCCATTGGTTCAGCCGAATAGAGAAGCCCTAATTTTGACTAATCAACCCAACCCTTATCCTTACATGAAGGATTCCTTCATGACAAATCTAGACCACCCATTCTAGAGGGGTGCATCATCACCACTCATTCTCCTCTCACCTATCCTATTTAATGTCCCCTCAAGGCTCTCATCCCAACCAAGCCCTAAACCTAGGGAAGCCCCCATTTTCTCTCACCTCACTCCTCCCTCTTCTCCCCAACGTAGGAAATTTCCTTTCCCTTCTTCTTCTCTTTTTCTCTTCTTCTTCCTTCTTCTTCTTCTTCTCTTTTTAATTTGAATAGAGAATAAAGGGGGGAAATTTGAAGCCACTGTTCACACTCCCCTGACAGCCCGGCCAGCTCCGGCCGAGTCCCGAGCTGACCCCCGGCCCTCAGCTTCGGCCGACCCGCCGAAGCATCACCCATTCTCCTCCTGCTGCACTCTGGTCAGCCGCATTCCCGACGAGCTCCTCATCTCCAGTGCAGCTCGCCACCCCCGACTTCCCTGCATCCTCCCAACTCCACTCGAGCTCGGCCCCGGCCACTGCTCAGCTCCATCGATCTCTCCCCTTGTTCCCTCCAGCCTCCATCTTCTCTGGCCGAACGCCACCGAGCACCCCACCTGAATGCCTCAACCGACTGCCACGAGCCGGCCTCCACCATATCACTACCACTACTATTATTATCGCACTCTGGCTCCACCTACATCCGCTGCAACTCCTCCCGACTCCCGCTGCTCAACTCCTCCGGTGGCTCTTCCTTGCACTCCGGCTCGGGTCAGCCAAATCCGCCCTCTTGAGCCGACCTCAGCCGCTCTCCCCTCGTTCCCTCTCGACCACCACCAGACTGCCACTCCTCCTTTATCCTCCCTCTGCTCTTCCCTTCTCCGTTCACCATCACCACTACCTCGAACACCACCTCCACCACGAGCTAACGCCACCATCACCGCCGAGACACTTTACACAGCCACCACCCTGCTGTCCCCGCTCATCCCAGCTGCCATTGCCACCCTCCTCCAGCCCGTCACCACCACGAAAACCACCGTCACCAACATTATCTTCCCTGCATTCCCTCCAGCTCCCCCCGCTGACACCCGCAGCTTCACCCGTCCAGCCGGCCACCACCGGCCAGAACTGCCACCACCACCACGAACATCTCCTCCTGATCTCCTCCGCCCGGCCAGACGAACTACCACCCTATCCACCGTGAGCTCCTTCCCTCTTCCCTCCTATTATAGTATATATATTAATTGGTATATATGTAAAGTATGTATGTATTCCTACATAATAGTATATATATGTATTCATATACATACATTTGTATATGTATGTATATTGTTTTATTTTCATATGGTATACATGCATTTATACGTAATAATATATATGTATTCATATATATATATTTATGTATGTAATTGGTATTTTCATATAATATGTATTTAATAAAATGTATACTAGTATAATTAATTTCATGTATATGTATAGGGTATGTTTAATATATATTGTAGTGAATATTTAATATATAATGTATGTATTTAATTAATATATATACTTGTATTTATTATTTATGTAATAAATTGGGTTACACATATATATATATATATATATATATATATAATAGATATATATTAATATTCATTGGTATATATATATATATATATATATATATATATATATACCAATGAATATTAATGTATATGCTACGATTAATAAGAATGAATGTATATGTATACGTACAAAAATATATATATATAGTATAAGCTCTATTAAGTGTATTAAAATGCATATATCTATTATAATTATAATTAGTTGGAATTAATGTTTATAATAAATAATAATAGGTATTATATGCCCACGTACTAGATGACCCTAATGTGATTGCAAATACCCGTAGCCACCTTGACCTGTGCCAATATAGTATGATAGCAGACTGCCATATGTACACTGACATACTGGCAAAACCCGTATCACTGACTGTCGGATTGTACAGCAATCACAAACGAGACCCCCGTGCAACTTGATGCACACTGACCCTAGTTGACCAGTGCCATACCTGGCATAGCCCCTGAGTTCGATGTATTTTGATTGTGTGTTAGTGTAGCATCTGATACAAATATTATATTTATGATATGTCTATAGGACTGTTGGTTCATCCAGGCGATACTCTGGAACAGAACATTGGTATTACCAGCTAAGGACCCTAGGCAAGTACATTCTCTGATAAATTTCAATTGTTGATAATTTCTATAATTCCAGTATCTAGAAATGTTACATCTGATTCTTGACACTGTGCTACACGGACTAGTATATAGATTGGATCGTTAGTCATGAGGTATTACATTGGTTATCGAATTGACATTGTACACAACATTGATATTGACATTGACATTGACATTGATATTAGACATCGTACATAACATATTGGACATTGATCGTGTATCGTGACGTGTCATGACTGGATCCACAGTACTAGTTGGGGGCGGGGAAATTGCTAGTGAGAGATGTGATCAAAAACCTATCATACAAGTTTAAATTATTGGTGTTAATCATACGCCTCACGTATGATTAGCCAGGCCATATAGTTATCGTACATGTTCCCAAGCCGATCATATTTTGAAACTGCTATTTCAAACACTTAGAATAGATTACAGTTCTCAATTTTAGATCATATACTACATCACCCATATATGATATTGTACCTTGTTCTCTTCATTTCATATATGCACTGACTGTATCACATTGCCTATTTTGCCTGTCTCTTTATATTGCCTGTCTCTCTATTTTGCTATTACTTTATTTTACTGTCTTCTCTCAGTATATAGCATCATCTGTTTATTGCTTTATAGTCCTTATCAATTAAATGTAACTGTTATTTGAGATTGTACTTTGCTCCTTCCTGACTGAAAATATTTTTCCAGACTATGCCTTAGAGGACCGGTATCCAACATTTTTTGGACCATATGGTGAGTAGCTGCAGACTTGGACTTGGTAGTTCAGTTGTGATTTCGGAAGGTCTAGCCGGAATCACTAATCATCTAGTTAGTTCTTTTAGCAGGGTTTTTTTTTGGTACCGGATTTGTCCCCGACAAACTTATTGGGACTTGGATTATATTATTGAGTTAGACTATTCTATTTTATACTTGTGTTGCATCTTACATGTTTCTTCGAGATCTGATCGTGCTATAGTTGTGATTGAGTATGTAGTTTATATTAAATTGTGGTATCCGTGTCTCCTCATGGAGTCGGATGCTCGTGTGAGAATGTTTAGATAGCATCAAGACCTAGACAGCGTTCTACCGTCGATGTTGCGGGTGCGGGTCGTGACATCAGTACAAGCCACAATACATGGAAAAGAATCCATACAAATGGATAGCAAAGGAGCTTGCAACACTGAACTGAGACTACAGACCCAGCTTTGTCGTATGAAATAATACACATAAAAATCCCGGTTGGGATGTTAATCCCAACCCTGTAACCATGGCATCCATATTCTGGGAACAACTATAGTAAGCTAGGTTGGAAGAACGAGGACAATCTTTTGGGTAATACATTCGTTCATCATGAACAATGAAACTTATAATATCTATCCATGCTCCGTCAAGACCAAGGTGATCCTAGGTGACTCCTGCTTGACAAGAACACGCACCAGTCACTTACAATAAAGGCAGTAATAGAAAAGACTGGCAAATCAGAAACAAGTTACCTATGCGCAAGGACGTCATGCGCACAAATTAAGTATCATATACATATGCGCAACGCATGCTATAAGGCACGCCCCCCAAGAGAGACTATCGTATCCATGCAAAAAGTGGTCATGCATAGCCTTCCAGCACATGCTTCCAATGAGCGTCCTGAGACAGCGTCATCCATGCACACAATAAAGTATTCTACCATCAGCGGATCATCATATCGAACACTTTCGACAACGACCATGTGCGTCAAGCTGTTAAGTTTGTCTGCACATGTGTCACGCCCTAGTCCCAAAATATCGAGGGACTAGACACGTGGCAATGGCCAGCAGCACACACCGATGGGCAAACCTAATTTAATAGACCCATCAGGATGTACTTAAGCTGTAATACAACAATAGGGGTCTAAATATACTAATCTCATCCACAAATATGAATACAAGAATATCAGAATCAATAAGCAAGATCAATCACAATAAAACATAAACTCAGAAAATAACCCGATAATGAGTCTGATACAATTATCAAGATACAAGAATAAAGATAACCACAACAAATACTGAGTATGGAAGCAGTATATACTCAGTAGATACCCGCAGAGATCACTCGTCTATTGGATCTGGTACTGCTCCAGTGTCTGCTCCTGTTCGTGCTCCTGCTAATGCTCCTGTCCTGTAAACCTCAGAGTCGATCTCGTCTGCTAATCCTGGGGAAATAATCCGGATCCATGTCCTCAGTGGACATAGCAAGGTACAAAATAACTCAAGCCAAAATAAATGCAGTGCAGTAATAAATGAATCAAAATAGGGTAAACTATATAACCAGCTAAGTGATATGCAAGATGAGAGCATCACTAGAACTCAGGCTAAGACCACTACAAGCTCTGTGTTAGGGAGCCGGTAGCAGTGATATCATGTGGTTGTCTAGCTCGGAGAGAGACTAAGACGCCGGCATAATATAATCAACCTGTAGCCGGTGTGTCTCTCCTCACCCAATGTAATCATATGTCTCATGTCCAAAATATCTCATGTCCATGCCACGCAGGATTATAACTAATGCATCAAGTCATATAATATCTAAGCAAAAGAATATGTCATGAAACCTGTAAGCTATACAGAATCACCATGAATATCTTAGGAAGATTGTCTCATGAATAGTGCCAGGTGTCCTAGGTTATGACGTACTTGATAATGCAAGCACAAGAAGTATAGGGTCTCGGTATCCATGTCTAGGTGACGTTACACAACTCCGCGTACGGTATTGGCACCCGACTATTAATCAGACGCAAAGTAAAGTCACACGGTCCTAGGTCAAGCATGTACAAGATATACATAAATCAAGAAAATATGTAACAAGAACTGCAAGATTTGGCAAGGTACACTTGCCTGGGGTTCTGGCTCCAACTATAGCTCTGGTATCTGTGTAATTTGCAGGCAGTTCTCCGGTTGCTAAAATAAACATCATCATCAGGTTCAGAAAATATCAAATAGCTAGAAACGCCTGTCCTTGAGTCCAATTTGGACACAGGGGCAAAAATGATAGTTTCTGGTCAAAGCGGGGTTCACATGTGGGTCGCTTTGCACCGAAAAATGTGTCAGAACCAATAGTCTCCAAATTCATTAAATTTAGTGTTAACAAGTCCAGAACGATGATACAAACCCAAAGGAACTTTCAGAATTGGATTCTGATGAGCCGATCACAAAATCGTCCGCCAAGTGGAGCCACAGGCCCACGATACGCGATTTTGTCAACGTTCTCAGAATCGAACCAAACTTGGATAACAGGACCAGCGTATTGCTACGAGTTCGATGGCTCAAGTTTCGTTTCGATCCGATGTGTGTACACTAAGTTACAGCGAGATCCAGAACAGGCAGATACGGGGCATTGTCGGCGGATACTCGTTGATTCCGGTGTGCACGCACATTCAAATAAACTTCTGCAAAATTTCGTACGTCCGTATCAACTGTGCGCATATTTCGGTGAAGGCCGCACGCGACCAAGTCGTCTCGTTTGACGGGGCGTACTCGGTTCCGGGGAAAAATGGGGTATTATTTTTCTTGTTTTTGGATCGCAGTTCATGATCACCACAGGATACGACACACCGAGCGGGTTACACGGGCATCGAGAGGGTCACGCAGGGTTCACGTCACAACAGACGAAACGGAAACGGGGCAGCGAGGAGAGAAAATGCTACCTGAACAGGGCTCCGTAGAAACAGGGATTCTCTTGTCCGCGAGTTGACACGACACTGCGACATAACATAGTACAACTAGGGTTAGGGTTTCGATCACTCACCGGAGACTTGCCGGAGGGGCGCTGGGGCACGGCTGGGTGGAGGCGAAGCAGCTCGATGGTGTCGTCGGTTCGCTAGGGTCTTCGACGACCAGTGCTGCTCGAGGCGGAGGAGATGACGATGGGGATGGCGGAGCTCTGAGGAAGATGGCCGGCTGGAGGCGCTGCGGGGATGGCGTTGGGGAAGACGGCGGAGCGGAGCTGGGTTGAGGGCGGAGGACAGGGCTGCCGAATAAGACGGGCGGGTGGAGTCGACTGGAGGGCGGAGCTTTGCCGGAGAATTCGGAGGGGTTTCAGGCGGTTTCGAGGCGGGGCAGCGGGTTTATAAAGGGGAAGAGGGAGGCGGACGGGCGGCTGGTGAGTCAGTTACGGGAGGCGACGAGGAGGCGGGTGCGGGGGAGCCGGAGCGGCTGGGAGGCGAGGCGCCACAGCGGTTACGCGGCGGTTCAGCCGACGGAGGCGAAGCGGCGCGGGTCGGGGAAGAGAAAGGGTTAGGCGGGTCTGGTCGGGCGGAGGATGGGATCCGACCCGATCCGCTAAAACAATAAATGCAGGTTCGGGTCTGAGGATTTCGGGTCAACGGGTTAGACCCGGATCCGACCCTCAGGGTTGGGTTTGGTTCAAATTAACCGGGTCCGCTTCGGGTCGGTTTGGTTCAGCTGAACCGGGTTTAATTATAGGGTTTAATTTGGTTTATTTAAAACTTGGTTTTTAGGTCTTTAAAAATGCTTCCGGGGTCCAATAAATTTCTGAAAATTTTTCTTATGTCTAATTTTTCATTTTACACCAGAAAATATTATTTTCATAATATTTTTAATATTATTTAACATCATTTAAAAATTACTAATATTAAAAATACCTTAGTTTTAATTACAAAAAAATTCCAGAAAATTCCAGAAAATTTATGAAAAATCCATTTTAAAAATCTTGAAAATCAGGGGATTTACAATATGTTCTTGGTGATTCTTCACCAATGCGAAACAGACTATGTATTGGTGTTTGTGAGTTCAAAGAAAGAGAAGATAGGAATTTTTTTTTACCTTCCGAAGGGGCCACCACAGCGGAATGGTCAACCATTATAGGCAGAGGATCGACGAAGCGCTCAACCAGACTCCACGAGCCTGATCGAGGCATAAAAATCTTGAGAAAGGAGAAATGATTCTCTTTCTCTCTAACGGCTCCTATTTGTAGGCGAAGGTGCCCATTAAAGCCCTCGAGTAATTGGGCACCAAGACCGCGGGATGAATCTCACATTCAATGAATGAACCCACACCACAAAAATTAGAGAGTGGGTCAACCCCATGGTATGCGCTATGATTCTAACAAGCTCATGCGCCAGAAACGTTGATGTACGAACAAAACTGATGCGCCGGATCTTCTATACGCCTTTATCATCAATGCTTATGTTCAAAGTATTTTAAACTTAAATTAAGTTAAAACTTTGAAAAGGATCTTGTAGAAGTATAAAAAAATCTATACCATATGCCCAAAGCAGTCAGAGCCATACGCCAATGCGCAGCCCTACAGCCATGTGAAACCATACTCCAAATATGTAGCCATGCACCATGCGCAGGCCTGTGCCAAAATATAATCATGCGTCGACTACTTCAAGAAACATGTAGTATCCATGACATCATAATGAAGGTCCCATGCGGCAAACACTCTCATGCGCTAGCCTTCTATGCACCAGAATTCCATGTGGCAGTTTTTCCATTAGGCATCACGTCTATGCGCTAAAGTAATTATGTTGCAGAGTTCTCTCACAATCAAATATTGCGATTATTAACATCGAAGATCTTCAAATAATCAGGGCATGATACGTGTTGCACATATGATGGGCATTAGCAATCCCAGATCTCGAATAGCCAATTGTCAGCCACATCATGACATGCGCCTATGAGAGCCGCACACGCATGCCAATATATGGTCCTCTGAAGGCTATAAATAGTGGGCGTCTCCCACAAAAAGAAAAAGAAAAAAGAGACCACCACCATCACCACGGCAAAAAGAAAAAAAAGAAAAGAAACAGAAGGAAGAAGGGACATCTACTAAGTCACACACTCATGTTCCCTGAAGCCTTGTCATCCACTTCAACGTCGAACCATCAACGGAGTAAAGTGATCGACCGCATATCAGATCTCTAGCGCCATACTTAACTAGATTAATTTTTACTCAGAGCTCTACGCATTAGAGCCTTATTTTTACTTTTTGTTTTACTCCAATAAATTTTCGCACAAGTTTTCTTTTCCATATTCTTTGCGATATCGACAACATCATTAGTCTTTCTTCTTATCTTTTCTAGTAAATAAGTTATTCCCTAGAAGACTTAATCTATTATAGTTGATTGTATTTTTTGGTTACCTTTAATATTTTCTGTATTCGTTATATCCTTCATGGTATGGAAGATATCCTTGATTCCGTTTACCTTGAAAGGTAAATTATAATCTCTCGTTTATCTATCTTCTCCTGTACTTGTGCCTACCTTGATTCTTGAAAACTTCCTGGAGGATTCAAGGCCGAGCCATGACTCCTACAAACTATTCGTACCTCGAGCTATATGTATCCTTTTCCTTCTTCATATTTTTTCCGTCCTAATAAATGTTTCCTTAATGAAATTTTCAATAATATATATTGATCTTTTCGCATGGCCAATGGAATCTTTCTAACCTAGTCATTCCTTAAATTTCGAGAACAAAATTTTCTATATTGGGTAGATTTGTAACCCTTGTTTTTTAGAATTTCTAAAATTATTTGATTTTAAATTTAATTTCAAAAAAAAATCGTGTTTGGAAAATGATTTCCTTTTGAATTTTGTAAATGTTGCCATGCTAGTATTTTTGGAATTTCAAAAGTAGTTTAGAAAATGGATTGGAATGATAATTTTATCTTTACTAATAAAAGAATATTTTTCTAATAAGCAAGTGAGAAGAATACGTGTTTACCTAATATTGGATTAATTGTATTATAATTATTTATTTTGACTATTTAAATAGTATAAGATTTATCAGGGAAGATTATGATTAAGTTTTTTATAAAAAAAATAACATTTTAGAAACAAAATTTCTCTTGGAGTTTTTTTTAATGAAATTAATTAAAGTGTCATATTAATATTTTAGATTTCCAAAAGTCGGTTTAAGAGAATTGTTTAAAAATGATAATAATAAATTTTACTAAAAATAATTTATTTATAATTATTGAATAAGAAGAATAGGATAAACTAATTATTGGATAATAATTGATTAATTATTATTCTTTTGAAAATTATTTATAATTATTGGAATGATAACATCCATTTGGAAAGCTTCTAGAAGGCCTTTGATCCTTAATGCATATTCCTTTGGGAAGTTACATTGGTGCCCTCCCTCCTTGCTTGGGGAGCAAGTTCCACCAACTATTAAGGAGAGCCTCTCCTTTGTTCTTTCCTAACCAATTTCAAATCGTGTCCATTCCCACCACAAGCCACGACCATCAGATCTGTATCCGTGCACCGTGTCTGTGTCCAAACCATTCTCTCGTATCCAGTATTATATCATACAGTACACCACAGCCCATCCATGTCGTGTCCGACATACTGGACACGTCCATGATTCACAGACCCCATCTTCGTATCCAAACACCCGAACACTTCACCATCTCCAAAAACTGATACTAAATCCTAGCTCTAACCTCTTCGATCCTCTGCCGGCGTGCCGCCTATCTCCGGCGTTGACCACCGCAGCCGAGCATCCATCCGCTCGACCCCTTCTGATCCGCCTCTGCATGGCGGTTTAGCGTCGCCGGCGACCCGATCCAACATATCCGGATCCACTGAGCACGCTGTAGTTATCCGTGGCTCGGGCAGCCGATGCGCCCTGCATCTCAGCCGGGAACTTCCACAGCCCGCCGCAGCTTCCAAATCCTGCGCTCCAGTGTCGGCACTCACTGCTTGGCCTGATTCATGGCCTACACCGACGCCTGACCTTTACGGAGCCGCCCTCTCGCCTGATCAACTTCGGGCACCCTTTCCAGTGAGTCAGCTCTCGATCCAGAGGCATCACCACTAGATCTGCTGCCAGACCTTTCCATTGCCGCAGATCCATGCCAGCTTCTCTCCCAGCTCGACACCGCGGATCCACACCAGCGCCGCTTCCCGTTCGACACCGCGGACATGTTCGCCCAGAGCCGAGCTTCGCCTGACGATCCGCATCGAGCACCACCGTGTCGTTCGGTCCCGCTCGTGCGTCGAGTCCCGTCAAGTTTTGGTTTCTCCATCGAGCACTGCCTTGACCATGGTTTGCCCTACCATTACCGCTGTGAGCTCCCCTTCTCTCCTCCTCCATTCCTTCTTTATTTCGTTTTCTCTTCTATGGTGGATTATTCAGCAAATGAATAATAGGCATATTAAAATAGACTAGTATATACGCACGTACGTTGCACGCATTTTATATTACTTGAAAAAAAATAGTTTATTAAAAGTGCAACCAACAATTTCTTAATTTTATTAGGTGGAAATATAATAGCCAGGAGCATGAAAGTTGAGAGAAATTAAATGACGAAAATATAAATGGTTTCTCTTATCTCTTGGGTTCATGTGCCTACTTTGCATGCATGCATATCTTTGTTTTATTAACTATCATTTCTCAAGTTGTCTCATGCATGCATATATACATTTAATACGTATTTAATTACTGTTTTTAATGAAGGGTATTTTTGGAACGAAAAATTTTCACGGTGAAGCCTAGTTTTGGCATTATATAGTAGAATAGATTAACTATCATTTTCCAAGTTGTCTCATGCATGCATACATACATTTAATACGTATTTAATTACTGTTTTTAATGAATGGTATTTTTGGAACGAAAAACTTTTACGGTGAAGCCTAGTGTTGGCATTATATAGTAGAATAGATTCAGTTGGTAAACTATTTTTAACATTCTTTGGGCTGTTAAATTTAAGATTAAATAGGCCAAATTTTTGGGTTTGGGCTTAAGCCATTGGTTTAATAATCAGCTTTATTTATTTTGGGGCTCTCATTTTTCGATAGAATAATATGCTAATTTGTTGTAGGCTTCTAACAAAATAATGTAGTATTTTTACATATAGATAAAATGAATTATTGAAAGATTAATAGGGTTGTTATTTATAAACAGATTTTAATAAAAATGTTTTAGTAAATAAGTTTCTTTTGAATAAAATTGGGTCCATTTATATATATATCTATAAACCTTTTCTTTTCTAAATAATTAATATTCTTGGAATTTATATTGCTAATAAGTTCTTTTCAAAATAAATTTATAAAAATATCGATAAAAATATTTTAAAATGGGCTTCCTTCTATGAACTATATCTAATCCTGGACTTTTTGATTAAATGAATTTGTTTGAAGATACATATATAATATAAGAGTTTTTTTAATAACTAAAGCAACCCCTTCTCTTAGCATAACTTGAATCATTATTGAGCTAAGCTAATTTGTGCATTTTTCTCTATCTGTTGTTGATCCAGTATCTTAGCATAACTTGAATTATTTTTCTCTATCTGTTATTGAATCATTATTGAACTATATCTAATTTTGAACTTTTTTACATCATTTTTGGCTATTTGGACTATTTTGGGCTCTTTGGGACTGACCGTTACATCTTTTGGGATCATCTAGAGAAGTGTGGTATTGGTAGCTATTTTTTGTCGACACGTTCGTGTCGCACATGTCGACTCAACTAAACACATGCGAGTATATTCTCTGATAGTTTCTATTACTTGATAGCTTCTATAATACATATTTGTATAATATTTTATTTGATTTCTGACATGCTTGTTACACAGATTAGTACTATATTGATCTTTAGTCTTGAGATATTGCCTTTAATGTTATCTTATAGACCGTGGCCATCGTGCTCATATTTAGACCGTGTATTATGATCTACGTGTCGTGTCGTGTCATGATTCAGATCCATTGTACTAGTTCGGGGCATGGGAGTACTAGTTAGATATGTGATCAAACCTTATTTAGACCGTGTGGTAATTTGATCGTGTGGATAGTTAATCATACACTTCACGTATTATTGAGCCGTATCTTAGTTAGACCGTGAGTTACCTAAGCCGATCACATATCGAAAGTAGTACTTTAAATTACTTAGATAGTAATATTCTTCTTGTTTTACTCTATGTTGTCATATGCCATATTTACTCGTGATTACTTGTTTTACTCTACGTGCCATGCCATGATACCAGTTTTACTTATTTTATCATGTATTAAATTTATTACTATTTTCTGTTTAATAGTTTCTAACATGTATTGAAATTGCTTTCAGTGTTTGTATTCATTCATGACTGGATAACATTTTTACGAGTTGTGAGAGGACTTGTGCCACTTTCTTGGATTTCTGAACGATACTATAGCTGAGATCGTTCTTGCACCTTGGACCATGAGGTGATCTATGTAGAGATCTAGATTAGTATTTTCTCTACTTTAGTATCTTTTACTAGTTCCATTTCCTTTAACTATTGACCGAATTTGTCTCTGAAACATTACTTGGATCGTATAAGCATTTTGTAGATTTTAGACTTAAGATATTGGATGATTTGGGTGATTTTATATTAGAAGTCATCTTTTCTTGTTTCAAATTTTCCTTTAGCATTATGTGATGAGTACATATTGGTATTGCTGGACTTGTATTTATTATTAAGGACTACACAATGTTCTACTTTTGACTCTACGACGTAAGCTGGATGTACCCACGTACTCGGGCCCGATCTTACGGGTGCGAGTCGTGATATTCTTAAGATGATGGAGGTACCTAGAAAGACACTATCAAAAATAATTTAGAGCACAACATCTACATAATGATTTAAATTTTTTTGATCATATATTGATATTTTACCTTTCAAATGAATACATCCATGAATACTGAATAGGTCCACTGACATGTGCTTTTTGTGGTGTAGATGAATCGACAGATGTTCCATACTGTCGAAAAAGCAAAGAGGGAAAAAGCCAGGAGGTAAGACTTTCTCTAATTTGCAAATTGTTAAGTCAATCTTCTTCTCAAGTTCAACCATATGTTGTACTGTCGACTTATTTGAACAGATATCCCTGAAGAATATAGATAACATAACCAAAATAATTCATATGGCAGAAGAAAATATTTCTCTAAGAGCAATAGGTAGTAACTTTTCCATGAACATGTGGTAGTCGTGACTCTTTATTCCCGTAAGTTTGGTTTCTTTGAGATCAATGCATCTAGACAGATTCAAAACATAACCGTTAGAAAATTTAAATTTTTTAGCTAGTAGTAGTGTAGCTATATAAATAATATTTGTATGAATATAAATATACTTGTTGCATGATTAATATATATATAAATAAGTAGTACTATAAATAAGGTTTAGTAATTTTAAGTAATATTAGGTGTGACACATATTTTAGGCTAGTGTTTGTGTACTTTAGTTGGTTTAATTTCAGCCTAGGTTTAGTAGTGTTAGTGACTAATGTAGGCTACTAATACCTACCCAAACCAACCCCGTTTGAGCCCAAACTTGAAACACATGTACTAGACATGTGTTAGGGACCCAAACCAAGTCCAACTTAAACCTATTTAGTGCACAAAAACTTGTATGCATAGCCATCAAGTAAGCACTATCCTGGCTGCCCCCTATTCAGCCCCCACTCCCTTATGGGTTGAAGAAACCACCTCTCCACCACTCCAAATCTCCTAAAATTCAGCAGCACACCCTCAACTTACTCCTCTATAGCCCTATGTTTCATTCCTACTCTTTCCATTCAGTTTTCACCTCCAAACAACTCTCCCATGGCAGCATACTTTCAGTTATAAGCCACATAAGGTTTCCAAGAATTGTCTGACTTCCACAATATTTTGCACCACCAAAATATCAAGTAAGAGCCTCAAGTCCTTTACAAAAACCCTTCCTATATCTTTTATCTTTTATTTCCATATTTTTCCTTTATGTGTAACACCCTAAAATCGATGTCGCACGACGATGTTGTAGAAGCATGAAAAATACGCTGTAGAGTTATACGCAATATTTCAGTGCTGTATGGCATAAAACATGACTTCAGAGCCATCGGAGTACAACAGAGCTTTATCGCTAGTATAACGTAAAATATAGCTCCAGAACAGCCCACATAATATAGTATTTTCAGACTGCTTCGGCGTAAAAAGG
This sequence comes from Iris macrosiphon, assembly GCA_036927795.1. NCBI lineage: Eukaryota > Viridiplantae > Streptophyta > Magnoliopsida > Asparagales > Iridaceae > Iris > Iris macrosiphon. The sequence continues at coordinate 53,442,663 of JAYESA010000016.1, read as the reverse complement.
TTGTTACATCGCCCCTTCGGCGTAAAACCTACTCGCTTTTAATGCGGTGGAAAGTTGTACGGGGAACTCTTCGTATTCCTCGAATGAACCTGTCAGATCATGCAGTGAACCTGACTCCTGACAAAGAGTACTACACAACTATCCAGACGACGGCTGTAATGATGGTGCGGCACAGAGACCCAGACTGTCGTTTAGTGACATTTTCTTGATACGAATTGCTTTTACGTATTCAAGGGAATACGCTGCCTAGTTTTACACAGGCAGATGTGAGCTTTTACGCTCAGCAAAAGACAAAATGAACCGCCACGTCAAAAGCTGCTCTTCGTACAGAGCTCGAGGCACGTCTCGGCAGTTAATGCGCGTGATGGGGGCAGATCTCTGCATTTAATGCATGAGATTTGGTTCTATTTTCAAAGACTGGGGGAGCCATAATTACGGCTAATACGTCCACATCATTACCTCTGCATATTACGCCATCAGGCTATTTTCAGCTATAGGAGTACGCTGTATGCTATCTCCTTGAAATACGCCAACCTGGCTATTTTCAACGATAGGAGCATACTGTACGCTATCTCCTCAAAATATGCCAACTCAGGTTATATTTGTATTGGTGCGTGATAAGGCTATTTGGTCCAGAATACGCTCAAGACCTCAGTCAATGAAGCAGGATCGGCTATCTTTTACGCTAGCTACCTATCCATGCAGCATCAGGCTTCTACGCCTACAAGGCTTCTACACCAACCTGATAACTATTTGGCTTCTACGCCATGATGACAGTTATTGGCTTCTACGCCAACCTTTCCGATGCAAGGGGCAGTCACCTACGTGGCTTGCATGCCATGATCCTCACAGCGGTTATACACGTTACCTCATCATGGGACACGCGTCACACGCATATTCAGAAGATCATTTATACGTGGGTGGCAGTTATTATAACTGCCACGTAAAAAGTGCCACACTCTCCACTGTCCGGCTTCTACGCTGACTGGATGGTTACTGTCACTAAAACCCTATAAATAGAGACCTCTATTGACAGAGGTCCGGGGTCAAAAACTCTGAGGTCAACGAAGGTCAAACAAAGGTCGAAAACTCTGAGGTCAGAAAATAGGGTTGGAAATTGATTTTTAGAGAGAGAGGAATCCAGAGCATAGACAGAGAGTAGTGATCGACGATTTTGGCATCAAGCATCTACTCCCCTTTGCAATCTTGGAAGCTTCTCCTTCTTCTGCAGCACTTCTTCATCATCGTGTGGTCCAAGGGATAAAGTGATCGACCGCAGATCAGACTCCTATAGCAATATTTACCCAGATTAAATTTTATACTTAACATCCTCGTATAGAATTAATAGTTCTTCTTGTTTGTAAACCTAAGAAAGGGTTTCGTATAAACCTAATTTTATTTCTTCCATTTATTATCAAATACCAGATGGCGACTCTGCTGGGGACACTCTTTCTCATCTGACGAGAAAGCAATTGCTCAATAAGATGCAGTATCAGTAGGATCAATGAAGAAGACCTTGGTTGTCCAGTTCAACCAATCCGCCTACGAAGATATGCTTCGAGCAGGGGGTAGCTCTCACTCTCTCTCTCTGTCCAAGACAACAAAAAATTGCGTAAGGTGTAGATGCCCCGGACATCCCCTACCATTCCTGTCGACTCTCTGATCTTTGTGACCAACGAGGTTGTAGCATCGCTCCCTCCGTGCCCTGTACGTAAAAACTCAGTCTCCCGTCGCTGGCGGGGCAGACAAAACTTTTGGCAATGCCTTAGCGCCAATCCAGAAGTATACATCACGCATTGCGCGTAAAAACTCGTCTCCCGTCGCTGATGGGACAGAAGTTGTTTCTGACAAGGCCTCAGTGCCAAGTCAGAAAATTCAAATACGTTCCGCGCGTAAGAATATCTCTCTCACTCAAAAGGAGGTAGAGAGTCTCAGTAATCTCCGTAAGGGAAAACAAGTGGCAGATTTCTCGACTTCTCGGATTTTACGCCATCAAGAGAAGAATTTGCCCGCTCTCCAGATTACGCGAAAAGCTGATGGCCGATTGAGGACTTCCTCATTTTTATGTCAGCCTGAGCAGAATTCTAAATTACGCCAGGAGAAGCCCCTCGGCGTAAAGAAGACACAGTCGGCGGATAGATACGCTCCTCGAGGATCATGTGCTGCTCATATGGCTGAACTGTTGTATTCCTACGGCAGGGAAAGGGTTTGAGTGCCCAATATCCGCATTCCAACTGATGTAAACAGAAAGAACAAGCCTTCCTCTTCTTCTTCCGTTAATCCTCCCGACTTGCGAGAATTTCTGATCCAGAAATGGAAAGACAGGAGTCATAACCGGGAATCAGTTCCCCTAAATGTCAAACGTGGGGAGATCATGTGGGAAGATACATCAAGGTCTAATGTCGTCATGACTTATGGGCCACATGAAGATTCTGTCTTTACTGTTCCGCCAACTCGCGACGACCAGCATCCAATAGTCTTCGGTCGCATGCGGAGCAGTTCGATTGTACAAGAAGAATTTCGCGAGTCTGAAGGTGGAAAAATACAAATCCATAGGTATAGCCCACAAGCTTTAAAGATTATAAAAAGCATGAGTTATGATTTGAAGTTGAAACATGCCTCAAGTATGGAAAAGACAGACGAACACCATTGCATAGTAATCCTTACTGTCAACAAACTTGTTTTGGGTTGGGGTACACTGCATCTCTTACAAACTACAAACCTCCAGAGGCAGATCCTGTAATACCAGAGGCAGGTCCTTCTAAATCAACTTCTGTAGGAAAATGCCACGACATGTCTGGGGGTAGTCTACCTCGACAAAATAGGACAGTATCCAAAGCTGGGGGTAGAATTCCCTCTGAATCCGAAGATGATGCAACGACGACGATCTTTCTGGAAGATCATAAAACTCAGGCATCGGGAAACCGAAGGCCGAAAGGGACTTTCTCCTTCAATGAAGATGACATCATTAAAATCTTCAATATGTTGATGAAGAAACACAAGCTTCGGCTACCCAACATCAGATACCCTGTCACTACCACATTCCGAAACCAGGGGCATTTTTGACTTTTTATAATATTTAATATTATTGTAGTTATAATTAATTAATTGCATGATAGTGTATTTGATTTAAATAATTTTGTGCGATGTATAATTCAATATATAATTATATGCAGTGTTTATTATTTTATTTTAGCTAGCAGACTAGACCTAGAAGCCAGTAGATGAGCACCTGTCGGAATTATGGAATTTTGAGGTTAATTGTTTTATTTTAGAATTAATTTATTGGAGGTGTAATTAATTACTGTATTTTATTTAATATTTTGCGCAATTGCCTTTGCTTCGATATTTGGAGCACTATCCAGACTTTTGTCTTCCAACAAATTTCACAATCTTGCCCTAGACATGCCCGCCTTCAATTCTGCTATTTTTGCAACTCATAATTGTGCTCCCTGTGCATTATTTCTGGCCGTACAAAAATCGTCGCGGACGTTATTTTAAATTTCCTATTTTTGTATCGTTGTGCGTTCCAATCGAAAATTGGAGGCCATCTTGACCTATTTTTTGTGCGACCCAAATTAGGGTAATATTCTGTTCTGAGTCTTCTTCAATATTGGTATTGATGACCTGACCTGATTTTGGCTCCATGTACTCCTAATTAATTGTTGAACACAACTTGCATTTATTTCTATTTAAATTGAGGATACCATTTTATCTGATTCTAAAATCCCAATTTAATTACAGTGCCCTGTTATTTGAGCCCATACCGATCTTACAGTGCCCCCTGACCCTACAAAATACCGGACCCTGAATCGCCCGCCAAATTTTCGTCATTTCATGTATTTGTGCAATTTCCCAAATTTAAGGGGGTTAAATTACAAATTGACATTTTTGGTGTCAACACCCATTGATTAAACCAATGAGGGAGCCTATTAATTTTTAATTAAAAACCCTCATTTCCCACATGAATAAATTTTCCCTCATGTTCAATCTGAGCCACTCATTTGGAGGGTCAATCACAACCCTTCATTCAACAACCCTCATCCCTATATAATATCACATCAACCCATGTCCCATCAAACCCTAATCCCCAAGCAAGCCCCCACCTCACAAGCCTCCACCTCCCCTCTCTCCAACGTAGGAGAACTCTTTCCTTCTTCCTTTCTTCTCTTTTTTCTTCTTCTTCTTCCTTCTCTTCTTCTTTTCTCCTTCTTCTTTGATTCTTATTTATTTTGAAATTTCAAATAGTTAATAAGGGGGGGGAAACCTTACTGTGCACCCGGCGGTCCCCTTGATCCCTACTCCGGTCGGCAGTCCTCCGGCAGCCCATATCAGTCCGGCGCTGCACTGATCTCCGGCCCCTCTCCATCTCCTTCTACCACCTATCACTACCACCACCCAGGCCGACTGCTCCCGCTGCTCGATCGAGCTCCCTGCCGAACTGCACATCCCCGCCGGCCATCCCGACTCCCTGTGTACCCCGGCCAAGTCCATCTCCGGCGGCATTCTTCACCACCACAACACTCCCTCCGGTCCGGCGGGCGGCCGAAGCCGCTGCTCCTCCCCGGCGGATCTTCGAACCTCCCTCCGCCTCTATTCTCCTCCCTCCGACCTCTGGCAGCAACTCCCCCGGCCGCTGCTACCACCACCATCCACCACCATCACCATTCAACACTACCACCACCATCCACCACCATCACCATTCAACACCACCACCACCACCAAACAAGACCCCAAGCCGATCCCCGCTCCGGCTGTTCTCCGGCCGTATTCCGGCCACCCAACTTTACACAGTAAGTTTTTCTTCTTCACCCTCTTCCTTCTCTTTATATATATATATATATATGTATATATACATATGTATATACATGAGTGTATATATAATATGTATATATATTGTAGGTAATTATTTTATGTGAATATAATGGTATATTAATCAATGTATAAGTATATATAAATATTAGCATGTATTTTATTCATAAATAAAATGCTTAAATATAATGTATGAATATTAGTATAATTAATGTGTATACGTATATGTATATTTAAATTAATGTTTAATAGTAAATGTATTTGTATGTATTTAATTGATATATGATTATATATATACTACGTATATGTTAGTATATTCTGAAATCTATTAGTAATGTCTATATATAGTTAATGTAAGAATTTGTATGTATTAAATTTAATATGTGTAGGTAAACGTATAGTATTCTTTAACTAATACTATATATGTATATGTAGAGCTTTTATTTAATTAATGTTTAATATGTATATATGTATAGTATATAAATACATTGGTAATGTATGAAGTTATAATGTGAATGTATATTATTTATTTAATTATGTTTAATACATGCATGTATAGTATACATATATTTTGTATAAGTAATTAGTATATTCTTAAATGTATATTTTGTATAAGCATTAGTATATTCTTAATATGTAAATTGGTATATACATATTTAAATGCTATATATATTTTGAATATTGTATTGTATTTTCATATAGACTATGTGTATTAAATATGTAAATGTATAGTATTATTTATTAAGTTTATATACATATACAAGTATCACTTATTTTAAAAGTATATATTGTAGTTATTTAACCTAGGGTATGCATTAAATTTAACTGGTATAAAGGTATGTATATTCTTATGTGTATAATTATTTTTGACATATATATATGTATATACATATTTTGTATAACCCTTAGTACATTTTTATAATATATACATGTATATTTTTTAGTTGTATTTAATTGGAGATATGTTGTATGTACATACAGGTATTAGTTTTATTTAAAGTGTATATATTTATACTTATAGCTATTATTGTAATTAAGGGATATTAATATATATATAGTTGGCCTATCTAGTAGATAACCCCTACCGTACCTAGCGTAGCCCTAAGGCCAGTGTATTTCTATTGTGTGTTAGTATAGCCCCTGATACAAGTGTTATTGTGATATGTTTTTAGGACTGTTGGTTCACCCAGGGGATACTCTGGAACAGGACATCCATAATTACCAGCTAAGGACCCAAGGCAAGTACACACTCTGATAATTTCCAATTCTTGATAATTTCTATAAGTTCAACAATCATGAAATGTTACATCTGAATCTTTGACACTGTGCTATACGGACTGGTATAGCTTGAATCTGCAGTCATGAGATGTTACCTTGATTATCGTATTGACATTGTACACGACATGTATATTTAGACATCGTACATGATAGACTTGACTTGCTCGTGTATCGTGACGTGTCATGGTTGGATCCACAGTACTAGTTGGGGGCGGGGAAGTAGTTAGTAAGAAATGTGATCATAACCTCTTATTGTAGTATAGAAATTGTAAGTGTTAATCATGCTCTTCACCCATGATTAGCCAGGCCCTGTAGCTATCGTACATGTTCCCAAGCCGATCATATTTTGAAACTACTATTTCAAACACGTAGAATAGATTACTGTTTCCCTATTTTTATCATATACTACATCACCCGTATATGATACTGTTTCTTGTTCTTTTTATTTTCATACATGCACGGACTGTTTCATAATTGCCTATTGCCTGTCTCTTTACATTGCCTGTCTCTCTTAAATTGCCATTGCATTTATTTCACTGTCTTCTCAGTAGCTAGCATGACATGTTTTATTGTATTATAGACATTATCAATTAATGGAACTGTTATTTGAGATTGTGCTTTGCTCCTTCCTGACTGGAAATATTTTTCCAGACTATGCCTTAGAGGACCGCTGTCCGACACTTATGGTGAGTAGCTGCAGACTTGATAGTAGTTGTGATTCCAGGAGGTCTAGCTGGAAATTACTATTTTTAGTTAGTTCTTTTAACAGTCTATTTGGTACCGGATTTGTCTCCGGCATTTGGATGATTCTTGGATATTGTTGAGTTAGAATATTACTTGTGGACTTGTGTTGTGTTTAATTTTAGTTTTACTATTCGAAATCTTATCGTGCTGTAATCCTGTGATTGAGTATGTGTTCATCTTATTTGTGTCATCCGTGCCTCCTAATGGAGATTGGATGCTTGCGTGACATTAGTTAGATAGTATCAAGACCTTGACAGCGTTCTACCGCCGATGCTGCGGCGTAGGCTGGACGTACCCACGCACTCGTGCCCCTAAACCGGGTGTGGGTCGTGACACATTTTTAGTGGTGGCCCATGCAGGTCAGACTTCGCATTTAGAGCGATGTCGTGGTAGTGCGACAACTTAGTTGTACTACTGCGTGCCTGCTATAGGACATAGGACATAGGACATAGGATACTAGGACGAGAGCAAATACTCGATCACAATTTCTTGAGAGATTCTTGGGATGACCCCTGAGAATCTTGTTAAAACTTCCAATTTAAAATCATTCCCTTGTTCCGTCCATTCTCACTTGTTGATATTGATTGATTGTTGTTAATTAAGGTATTAAGTTAGGATTTTTTGCTTCATTATAGAGTTGATTTCATATTAAGATGAATTTATAGACTGATTTATGGTATTATTTGATGATGCCCGTCAATGAGGACAGTGAAAATGATTAACATTAGAGCTGTTGGACTACAGAAGGTAGATTTAAAATTTTAATTGAAGATTGAAAATGAATTTCAAATTTTAGGATTCTGAGAAGATTGAGATTGTTATTAAAATTTATTTTGAGGGATTCAGATTCGATTCAATAAACCTAGACAAGTCTGTAAGGATTTTGTGTGGTTAAGTTTCATTTCAGTATTTAATAATTAACCTTGAGGAACGTGTATACATTATACTTTAAAAGTTTATTCGAGGAGTTATTTTCAGGAATTTTATTTGAGGATAAAAATCTTATAGTGGGAGATATATTAGTATATAAGTAGATAAGATGCATGTGTAAGGATCTGTTGGCTTGAGTATAATTGAGATATCACTCCCACTGACTTGGGTGTGCATCTAAGATTGTATTAAAGAGAGCAGTACTTAGTATAGAGTGTTGAAATTGATATGCATTTGAGTGATAAGGATAACTAGTATCAGCGATTGCAGTAGGTAAGGAAGCTAGCAGTGAGTGTGTTTTGTGGTAGAACTGTGATCCCTAGGGGATAGAGGTATCAGACCATGGATACATCTTGACCGTGCAATCACAACTAGGGTTTATTTCCAATCTATCTATCTATTTATCTTGAATGTTGCTTCCTTAGAACTGTACTGTCCTTCCTTGATGATATCGCATTTTGCCTAAATTGATTCTTTGGGATCTGTCTTCAGGATGTCGCCGCAGACACGGTCTATGAGAGCGGGAACATCAGCTTTAGAGGGGTCTGCCACCTCTCCACCTGATGGACAGACAGCCGTAGTTCCTCCTACATCTCCGATGCACGTAGGTGATCCTCCTCCTCCACCTGTCCAGAAGATTGCCGCAGCTGTGACGGACAACCTTCCTCCTCCGCCGACTCCGATTTCCGGAGGTTTGCCCATTGACGGAACGCTAATGTTTACCTTGATCCAAGGCATGGTAGATGTCCAGAGAGTGACGGCAGACGCTCAGCGAGTTCAAGCTGAGGCTCAGAGGGTGCAAGCAGAAGCGCACCAGGCACAAACTGAGCTGATGAGAGAAAACATAGAGAATGCTCATCAAGTGACTCTCCAAGCTTTGGAGAAAGTAGCACAGTACCAGCAGTTTCTTGGCCAGCAGCAGAGATCAGGCACTATAGTGGATTTTAAGAGGATGATGCCTCGAGAGTTCAAAGGCACCGAAGGAATACTCTACGCTGACGACTGGCTAGAGGATATAGAGAGAAGCCTGCGATTGACCCAAATTCCGGAGAACTTGAAGATAGAAGCCGCTGGCAGTCAGATGTTCGATATCGCACTCACGTGGTATCGCACAGAGCCGAGAATTACTGTGCAAAGACTTACTTGGGAGACCTTCAAGGAACTCTTCAAGGAGAAGTTCTTTCCCGACGTGGCATTGGGAACATTGGAAAGTCAGTTTCATGACTTAGTCCAAGGAAACATGTCGGTCGACGAGTATGCTGCAGAATTCTGTAGATTGAGCCATTTTGCATCATCTATGATTTGAGACCCAGGAGATCGAGCCCAGAAATTTAGAAAGGGACTGACGAGAGAGATTAGGTCGCGCACTTCTGGTCGTCGTACCGCTACCTATGAGGCTATCTTGATGGATGCTCAGATTGCAGAAGAGGATCTGGATCTCAGGCCTAAGAGGAGTCACAATACCTTTGGAGATACGAATGGTAGCGCAGGACTGGCCAAGCATCCCCGTATTCAGCACCAACAGCAGTACCAAGTACCATTTCATATTCAGCAACAACCATGGACATTTTAGCATCCACAACAGTACCTAGCACCAGTTCCTATCCAGCAACATCTATGGGCGTATCAGTATCAACAGCAGTACCAGGCACCAGTCCGTATTGAGCAGAATCAGCAACAGCCTCCAAGAGAGACACAGCAGACTTGTCATTTCTGTAAGAAGCCAGGTCACCTTTGGAAGAGCTGTAGAACGAGGCTGGGACTTTGTTTGCACTATGGCGCTGCGGGACATCGAGTAAGGGATTGTCTTCGAGTTCCTTATCTTTCCGACCAGCGCGCAGCTTCAGATTATAGAGATCCAGTTAGGCTACCAGTGGAACCGTATATTGCTCAGCACCCGCAAAGGGAACCACCCCAGCAGGATGGGCATTTGCGGTGACGGTCGAGAGACCGATATTGCAGGTAATGTGTTTGTAGGTTCTATTTTTTCCTTCATTCTGTTCCTATCTATTGATTGATTGATTGCTTAGTACCGTAGTTCGTATGCATGCCTCTTGTTATAATATAGTTAGTAGTACCCCTGATACATAGACTGCAACACCATAACAAATGAGACCATAACCATGTATGTTCCTCTTAGATTGTATGTGGTATGACTATAGGTAGAATTTTCTTAGACCATGATTATTGGTGTTGACTATAGTGAAGATTCATGAAGGATTTATGACTTGACAGGAGAGGTAAGATGATTAAATTCGAGGATGACCATTGATTTAAATAAATGGTTAAGAAATTAACATGGCATAATTGGTGGTTAATTAATTCCAAGAAAGATTATGACATGTTTAAGTTGGTTATTAACTTGGAAATTTGGGAGATTTATCAATGTATTTATTTAATTGCAAGTTATGAATTCTAGAACTTTATTTTTGGATGTAACATTTGGAAAATCCTTAAATATCATATTGCTGAGTATTTTGAGGAGTGGATATTAAATCCTGAGTATCGAATTAGTAGCTAAAAACTTTCAGGAAAATTTTGATAAAAAGGGACTTTGATTCTATGTCGAGGATTTTTACAGGAATACAAATAATTTTAAGATTTTGAAAATTGTGGAAAGACCTTGTAGATTTTTAACTGATTTCGTGATTGAAGAATTTAAACCTTGAGGGAAAATAATAATGTGTCGGAATAAACACTACTATGAGGATTTAAATTTCGAGGACGAAATTATTTTAAGGTGGGTAGACTTGTCACTACCACATTCCGAAACCAGGGGCATTTTCGACTTTTTATAATATTTAATATTATTGTAGTTATAATTAATTAATTGCATGATAGTGTATTTGATTTAAATAATTTTGTGCGATGTGTAATTCAATATATAATTATATGCAGTGTTTATTATTTTATTTTAGCTAGCAGACTAGACCTAGAAGCCAGTAGATGAGCACCTGTCGGAATTATGGAATTTTGAGGTTAATTGTTTTATTTTAGAATTAATTTATTGGAGGTGTAATTAATTACTGTATTTTATTTAATATTTTGTGCAATTGCCTTTGCTTCGATATTTGGAGCACTATCCAGACTTTTGTCTTCCAACAAATTTCACAATCTTGCCCTAGACATGCCCGCCTTCAATTCTGCTATTTTTGCAACTCATAATTGTGCTCCCTGTGCATTATTTCTGGCCGCACAAAAATCGTCGCGGACGTTATTTTTAATTTCCTATTTTTGTATCGTTGTGCGTTCCAATCGAAAATTGGAGGCCACTTGACCTATTTTTCGTGCGACCCAAATTAGGGTAATATTCTGTTCTGAGTCTTCTTCAATATTGGTATTGATGACCTGACCTGATTTTGGCTCCATGTACTCCTAATTAATTGTTGAACACAACTTGCATTTATTTCTATTTAAATTGAGGATACCATTTTATCTGATTCTAAAATCCCAATTTAATTCCAGTGCCCTGTTATTTGAGCCCATACCGATCTTACAGTGCCCCCTGACCCTACAAAATACCGGACCCTGAATCGTCCGCCAAATTTTCGTCATTTCATGTGTTTGTGCAATTTCCCAAATTTAAGGGGGTTAAATTGCAAATTGGCATTTTTGGTGTCAACACCCATTGATTAAACCAATGAGGGAGCCTATTAATTTTTAATTAAAAACTCTCATTTCCCACATGAATAAATTTTCCCTCATGTTCAATCTGAGCCACTCATTTGGAGGGTCAATCACAACCCTTCATTCAACAACCCTCATCCCTATATAATATCACATCAACCCATGTCCCATCAAACCCTAATCCCCAAGCAAGCCCCCACCTCACAAGCCTCCACCTCCCCTCTCTCCAACGTAGGAGAACTCTTTCCTTCTTCCTCTCTTCTCTTTTTTCTTCTTCTTCTTCCTTCTCTTCTTCTTTTCTCCTTCTTCTTTGATTCTTATTTATTTTGAAATTTCAAATAGTTAATAAGGGGGGGAAACCTTACTGTGCACCCGGCGGTCCCCTTGATCCCTACTCCGGTCGGCAGTCCTCCGGCGGCCCACATCAGTCCGGCGCTGCACTGATCTCCGGCCCCTCTCCATCTCCTCCTACCACCTATCACTACCACCACCCAGGCCGACTGCTCCCGCTGCTCGACCGAGCTCCCTGCCGACTGCACATCCCCGTCGGCCATCCCGACTCCCTGTGTACCCCGGCCAAGTCCATCTCCGGCGGCATTCTTCACCACCACAACACTCCCTCCGGTCCGGCGGGCGGCCGAAGCCGCTGCTCCTCCCCGGCGGATCTTCGAACCTCCCTCCGCCTCTATTCTCCTCCCTCCGACCTCTGGCAGCAACTCCCCCGGCCGCTGCTACCACCACCATCCACCACCATCACCATTCAACACTACCACCACCATCCACCACCATCACCATTCAACACCACCACCACCACCAAACAAGACCCCAAGCCGATCCCCGCTTCGGCTGTTCTCCGGCCGTATTCCGGCCACCCAACTTTACACAGTAAGTTTTTCTTCTTCACCCTCTTCCTTCTCTTTATATATATATATATATATATGTATATATACATATGTATATACATGAGTGTATATATAATATGTATATGTATTGTAGGTAATTATTTTATGTGAATATAATGGTATATTAATCAATGTATAAGTATATATAAATATTAGCATGTATTTTATTCATAAATAAAATGCTTAAATATAATGTATGAATATTAGTATAATTAATGTGTATACGTATATGTATATTTAAATTAATGTTTAATAGTAAATGTATTTGTATGTATTTAATTGATATATGATTATATATATACTACGTATATGTTAGTATATTCTGAAATCTAGTAGTAATGTATATATATAGTTAATGTAAGAATTTGTATGTATTAAATTTAATATGTGTAGGTATACGTATAGTATTATTTAACTAATACTATATATGTATATGTAGAGCTTTTATTTAATTAATGTTTAATATGTATATATGTATAGTATATAAATACATTGGTAATGTATGAAGTTATAATGTGAATGTATATTATTTATTTAATTATGTTTAATACATGCATGTATAGTATACATATATTTTGTATAAGTAATTAGTATATTCTTAAATGTATATTTTGTATAAGCATTAGTATATTCTTAATATGTAAATTGGTATATACATATTTAAATGCTATATATATTTTGAATATTGTATTGTATTTTCATATAGACTATGTGTATTAAATATGTAAATGTATAGTATTATTTATTAAGTTTATATACATATACAAGTATCACTTATTTTAAAAGTATATATTGTAGGTATTTAACCTAGGGTATGCATTAAATTTAACTGGTATAAAGGTATGTATATTCTTATGTGTATAATTATTTTTGACATATATATATGTATATACATATTTTGTATAACCCTTAGTACATTTTTATAATATATACATGTATATTTTGTAGTTGTATTTAATTGGAGATATGTTGTATGTACATACAGGTATTAGTTTTATTTAAAGTGTATATATTTATACTTATAGCTATTATTGTAATTAAGGGATATTAATATATATATAGTTGGCCTATCTAGTAGATAACCCCTACCGTACCTAGCGTAGCCCTAAGGCCAGTGTATTTCTATTGTGTGTTAGTATAGCCCCTGATACAAGTGTTATTGTGATATGTTTTTAGGACTGTTGGTTCACCCAGGGGATACTCTGGAACAGGACATCCATAATTACCAGCTAAGGACCCAAGGCAAGTACATTCTCTGATAATTTCCAATTCTTGATAATTTCTATAAGTTCAACAATCATGAAATGTTACATCTGAATCTTTGACACTGTGCTACACGGACTGGTATATCTTGGATCTGCAGTCATGAGATGTTACCTTGATTATCGTATTGACATTGTACACGACATGTATATTTAGACATCGTACATGATAGACTTGACTTGCTCGTGTATCGTGACGTGTCATGGTTGGATCCACAGTACTAGTTGGGGGCGGGGAAGTAGTTAGTAAGAAATGTGATCATAACCTCTTATTGTAGTATAGAAATTGTAAGTGTTAATCATGCTCTTCACCCATGATTAGCCAGGCCCTGTAGCTATCGTACATGTTCCCAAGCCGATCACATTTTGAAACTACTATTTCAAACACGTAGAATAGATTACTGTTTCCCTATTTTTATCATATACTACATCACCCGTATATGATACTGTTTCTTGTTCTTTTTATTTTCATACATGCACGGACTGTTTCATAATTGCCTATTGCCTGTCTCTTTACATTGCCTGTCTCTCTTAAATTGCCATTGCATTTATTTCACTGTCTTCTCAGTAGCTAGCATGACATATTTTATTATATTATAGACATTATCAATTAATGGAACTGTTATTTGAGATTGTGCTTTGCTCCTTCCTGACTGGAAATATTTTTCCAGACTATGCCTTAGAGGACCGCTGTCCGACACTTATGGTGAGTAGCTGCAGACTTGATAGTAGTTGTGATTCCAGAAGGTATAGCTGGAAATTACTATTTTTAGTTAGTTCTTTTAACAGTCTATTTGGTACCGGATTTGTCTCCGGCATTTGGATGATTCTTGGATATTGTTGAGTTAGAATATTACTTGTGGACTTGTGTTGTGTTTAATTTTAGTTTTACTATTCGAAATCTTATCGTGCTGTAATCCTGTGATTGAGTATGTGTTCATCTTATTTGTGTCATCCGTGCCTCCTAATGGAGATTGGATGCTTGCGTGACATTAGTTAGATAGTATCAAGACCTTGACAGCGTTCTACCGCCGATGCTGCGGCGTAGGCTGGACGTACCCACGCACTCGTGCCCCTAAACCGGGTGCGGGTCGTGACATACCCTGAGAGGGCTGGCAAAGTCGATGACCCAGATTATTGTCTCTTCCATCGGTACATTCATCACCCTACAAGGGCCTGCTATGTACTGAAAAAGAGAATCCAGGAGTTGATCGACGCCAAAGTCATCACTTTGCATCTGTAAATGAGGGGACGATCACTGCAAATTGATTTTACTGTTAACATGACAATTTGCTCCCTCAATAAGATACCGGATAATTAGCCCCTAAAGTTTCCCCAGCGGATCCTTCAGGTCTATCCCCACTTAGGAAAATCACTCCACAGTGAATTCTTCGGACATGAGTTCACGTTCATATTACCTCTGAACTATTGTCCAAATATTTCTTTATTTTCCCAGTTGAGTTTGTCATGTTCATATTACCTCTGAACAAACCTTCCTGGTTTGGCTATCGACTATCACGTCCATATTACCTCTGATATCGGTTGTCTTATCAATTTAGCATCCGTACTTAACTCTAAGTACGCTAGTGTTGTTAAGTCCACAATACCTATCATGTCCATACTACCTCTGATAGGGCTTATTTTGAACTTATTATTTGTACTTAATGTGCACAAAAAGTAATAGGTCCACTAAAAATCCCCAGTGGGATGTCCTCAACAAATACGGTATCGTACTACGTCCATATTATCTCTAGTACAATATCCAAAATTCGTACAGACAATCATAAAGATAAGGAGGGCCCTTATATGATTGCAAATGGCGCTTACAGATTAGCCAAGCATAATAGAAATTTGGCAAAGGCTACTATCAACTGCAAATTCCAGAAGAAGTACTATACTTTGATCTCCTTCGTTTAACGGAGTATGACGAAGATCTTATTCTGATGATACCATGCACAAAGGTTAGCTGGATAATATTCTATCAGGTTCATGTGACCTCCGAATAGATATCCTTAACTAATTTGTAAACCTATCATGTTCATATTACCTCTGATAGTGTTTAGTATACAAATTTAGTTGGATTATTTCTTTCAGGTTCATGTTAACTCTGAATAGATTTACATTCAGCAAAACCTTAATGAAAGTATGTCATGTCAATGATACCTCTGATTTCACTTTTATTTTAGCCTATCATATTCTAAAGTGATGGGTCTACAAAGTCAGAAAATGTGTCTTTATTATCCTCGAGAAATTATAGGAGAAATAAGAAGTACATTATTTGGGAGGAGCAGTCAAATCACGGATCTGCTGCGCAAGTGCGGCCATCTTCTCGTTCCTGGAGTTCAAAACTGTAGTGCGATCCCGCTCCAATCTTGCCTCCTTATTGTTCAAGGCAGATAGTTCAGACCGAGCACGTACAAAATCGGTGTGGGTGACACCCGCACGTGCCAGGTTCTGCTGAGCCGCTTCCCTTCGGTCATTCAACGCATCTTGAGCTGCCGACAATGAAAGAGCCCTCTCCTTGGCCTTAGCGAGGTCATCTTCCAATTTGCGGATCCTTGCTGCCTCTTCCTCATATTCGGCCTCGCACCTGGCCAGCTGGGGAATGACATAATCCAATGCGGCATGCTCTTTATTCATCTCTTTCTACTGAGCCTCGATGGACTTGCTCAGAGTTTCCATCTCCCCAACAAGCCTCGTAGTCAAAGAGTCATATTCAGCCTGAATCAGGTCATCAAGGCTGCCCTGGGATAATTACAAATAATTGTTAATGGGTTATTCCAAACCATTAACTATCTGCTTCAGTGTATCAGCTCTCCCAGCGTCGTTGAAATCTCTGATCGACGCTATCACAAACTGGGAGGACCTCCTCAGAGCCTCAAAACCTAGATTCTTCTCCAGCACCATTGATATCAGCGTTTTCAAAGTGGTGTAGAAAATACAAGTATACTGCTAAATCAGCATGGCGAAATCAGATTGGACGCTGGGAGTGGCTGCAATATCAGAGAATCCCCTTCCAGGAACGACTGCAGAGGGTGTCGTCACAGTCGTCGCTTCAGTAGAGGGCGCGACAAAGGTAGAGGCACCGACAACGGCCGAAGTGGCTGGTGTACTCAAAGGAGGCATAGTCGTAATGATAGGCTCATCCTCCTCTCGAGATATCGGAACTGTTTCGGGCGAAACGGCACCAGAAAATGTTTTCTCTTCAAAGGCGGGCACCTCCGTGTCATTGACAGGAGTTGCAATAAAGCCAAAAGTTGCGTCGACGTTGCCCTCCCCGTAGATATCTTCCCCTGAAAAGAAGACAAGAAAAAGTTAATATCAACATGATGTTAATTTTTCTAAAAGAGGCATAAAGACGACATTTACCCATGGTCGATGGTATATATGTCGCGTCGGCTGCCAGTACAACTAAATTATTTCTTAATGATGCTAAGCGAGCTGTCATACCTGGAGAAGGGGGTGTGCCAACTAACACTGGCAGGTATTCTTCTAGGTCTTCACCAAGATCCACTCGAGGCTCATTGGATGGAATCTCGTTGAATATACTTACAGACGCGGCAGGGGTTACTCCCGTTACTTGTCTGGATAAAGATATTCTTATTTTGCTTGGCCTCGAAGGCGATCTCGTACCACTACCTGAAGCGGTAGCAGCGACAGCAGCCTCGAGCAAAGAATCTCCGGCATTGCCAGCCGAAACTGTGGAGGTTCCCTCTCTAATAGGCGAAGGACCTCTAATCAAAGGATCGTCCCCAACAGGGGAAACAACAGGCTCACTCCTAGGAGCCCCATGACTGAAAATCCTGACAGGACCGCTAATAGTCTTCTTTTTCTTGCGAAGGGAAGTCTCCTTCAGAACAGAAGCCCTTCACTTACTAGGGATAACTAGAGGCTCTGCAGGCGGAGGTATTTCACCTCTCGGTACTGTCAGCAAAAACTCATCTGGAGCGACATAGTCTTCATCCTCGTTAGAGAAAATTGATGGAATTTTCTCTCTTCCCGCGAACTTAGAAGAGGGCATCCTAAAGCTTCCACGCATATCAAAATCGTGATGGAAGGTATTGGTTGCAACATAAAACTGGGCGTACGAATGGAGGATGCGCAACTCCATGGAGAGAGAAGTCGCGGGCACAGTAAAAGCTGCTCCAGTATAACCTATTATGAAGTATCGCCATCCTCTCGCCCCATCAATAAGTCCACCTCTGGACCGGAAGCTGGTGATGGCGTTTCCCACAAGCAATTGGTCATACCCAAACTGCCTGGCGAACCGACTAGGCAGATAGGGCTCCAAGAAGCAGTGGTCCTCACTTCTGTATAACAAATGGGAAGGTCTAATGCAGACCAACCAATAAAAAGCTTCAGGAGAAAGAATGGTCTTCCCTTCACCTGAATCCTGAAGTCTCGTCCCCTGTTGATTGAGATGTACAGTGGGGACGATACAGAAGAGCTTCCAGCTATGAGCAAAATTTAATGCTCACCGACAGTCCACGACAGTGGTCACGTTCCAGGTAGAATTCTTGTAATTCAACAAAAATTATTCCCCGAACTACTGGCAGAGCCGGGAGACATCACCCTGGGGTTATGAAGAATTAACCATCCCATCAGATACAAGAACGGTAATTCTACCATGGGAAAGCTGTCACGCCATTTTTGTCGGCAAGCAGCCCATAAGTAATGGCCCTCAGGCCAGCTTGTATCCGGCATACCATGGCAGGGAGCAGGCCCAGTCTTGCCCCAAACACCAAATGCACCGCAGGCCATAAGGTGTTACGGTGAATGCGATCCAAAGACGCAATGCCTGGTACTACCAGTCGGCGTAGCCATACAGAGAGAAAGCCAGTTGTAGAAGCATAAAAAATACGCCGGATGGCTATACGCATCATATTGATGCAGAACAGCGTAGACAGAGGCCTTCAGAGCCATCAAGCGTACAAATAGAGCTTTCTCCGCTAAACACAGCATGAAATATAAGCTCAACGTAAGGCAGTACGTCCAAACCGCTTCAGCGTAAACATGGTGCTTCATCGACTCCCGGGCGTAAAACCCATCCTCTTACAACGCAGCATTGAAGTGTACGAGAGACGCTTCGTATTCTCCGAAGTGAACCTGTCAGATCCTGCAATGAACCTGACGTCTGGACTTCTGACAAAGGGATACTGCTCGACTACCCAGGGATACTGCTCGACTACCCAGACGATGGCTATAATGATGGCACGGCACTGCGACCCAGGCTATCATTTACCGCCATCTCCTTTACGTAAACTGCTTTTACGTGCACGAAGGGATACGCTGCCTTGTTTTATACAGGCGGACATAAGCTGTTTACGCTCTACAGTAGACAAACCGCCAGCCACATCAAAAGCTGCACTCCGTACGGGGCTCGAGGCACGTCTCTACGTCAAATGCATAGAACGATGACAGTTGCTCGAGGCACGTCTCTACGACCAATGCACAGAGCGGTGACAGTTTCTCAAGGCACGTCTCTGCGACTGATGCGCAGAAGGGCTGCAGACCTTCAAAACACGCTTCCGTATTTAATGTACAGGATGGTGGCAAATCTCGGCATTTAATGCAAGAGATTTGATTATATCTTCAAAAGCCGTAATTCTGGCTAAGACGTCCACATCAGCACTCTGGCACGGTATGCCGCGGCTTCTACGCCCATTCAGTTTCGGTGCTCACTCGGCTACTACGTCCACTCGGCCTCTATGACCACTCAGCTTCTACGCCCACTCGGCCTCTATGACCACTCGGCTTCTATGCCTATTTTCGGCTTCTATGCCTGCTTGGCTTCTACGCCATGGTGACAGACATTGGCTTCTACGCCCACCTCTTCTACACGAGGGATACCTACCTACGTGGCTTCTATGCCGTGATCTTCATAGCGATTATACTTGTTTTGTCCCTTAGTTGGACCCGCGTCACACGCTCATTCAAAGGATCATCTATACGCAGGCATTGGTTATTTTAACCATTGTATAAAAGGGTGCTGTACTTTCCACTCCTCGGTTTCTATACCGACGGAGTGGTCACTGTCACTAAAACTCTATAAATAGAGACCTCTATCAATGAGGGAAAAAGGTCGACAAATTGGAAGGTCAGAAAATTGGTCAAGAAACCAATATCAGATCCAAGGTCTACAGATTAGGAGATCAAAAATTGGTCCAGAAAACCAATATCAGACCCAAGGTCGAACTTCCAAGAAAGATCGAACCAGAGGTCAAGAGAGAGAAAGAGAGAATCCGGAGCTCAGGCAAGGAGCAGCGATCGACGACTTTGGCATCGTACATCCACCCTCTTTTGCAACCTTCGAAGCTTCTTCCTGTCTTCTACGGCACTTCTTCATCATCATGTGGTCCAAGGGCTAAAGTGATCGACTGTAGATCAGACACCTATAGCAATATTTACCCAGATTAAATAAATTATACTCCCACATCCTCGTATAGGATCAAATTGTACAAGTTTGTTTGTAAACCAAAGAAGGCGGGTTTCCTGTAAACCCCATCTTGAATATATTTTCATTCTTTTATTTTTTACCACAAACAAGATGGCGACTCTGCTGGGGACATCTTTCTCTTCTGATAAGGAAGTAATTGCTCAACACGATGCGGTATCTGTAGGAACCGTGAAGAAGACACTGGTCGTCCAATTCGACTAGTCTGCCTACGAAGACATGCTTCGAACCGGGGGTAGCTCTCACCCTCTCTCTGTCCAAGACAATAGGAAGCTGCACAAGGTCTGGATGCCCAAGACATCCTCTACCATTCCTGTGGACTCTCTGATCTCTCCGATCTCTCTGATCTCTCCGACCAAGGAGGTTGTAGCATTGCTCCCTCCGTGCCCTGCACGTAAAATTCAGTCTCCCGCTACGCGCGGTACAGACAAAACTTTGGGCAAAGCCTCAGCTCTAACCCAGAAGTATCCACTGCGCTCTACGCGTAGAAACCAGTCTCCCGCTACGCGTGGTACAGACAAAACTTCGGGCAAAGTCTCAGCGCTAACCCAGAGGTATCCACTGCGCTCTACGCGTAGAAACCAGTCTCCCGCTACGCGCGGTACAGACAAAACTTCTGATGAGGCCTCAGCGCCAAATTGGAAATCACTCTCCATGCGCAAGACAACATCTGACCTCTACGGGAAAACAGATGAGCACTGCGATTTCCGCAAGGGGAAGCAAGCGGCAGAATACTCAACTTCGTGGCCTTTACGTCAGCGAGGGAGCAATCTGCCTACTCTCCGGATTACTCGGGAAGCCGATGGCCGATTCAGGACCTCTTCAGCTTTACGCCAGTCTGAGAAGATCTCCAAATTACGCCAGGCAAAGTCCCACGACGTAAAGCATGCTCAGATGGCGGAAAGACACCCTGCCCAGGGATTATCCGCCACCCAGATGGCCAACCTGTTGTACACAGGTGACACAGGGAAAACCATGGTGCCCAGTCTCTGCATGCCCACTGGTGGGAACAGAAGGAACAAGCCGTCGTCTTCTTCTACTCCTCCTGACTTGCGCAAATATCTAATCCAGAAGCGTAAGGAGAGGGGACCTTCCAATATGTCTATTACGCCCCCTGGCGAGCAATGTTGTAAGATTATGATTGACTGTTGTTGTTCTAAAGCAAAACGGTCGATTTTCGACCGGTTGAGCTACTCTATGTCTTTCCAGGAAGAAGAACCCGCGCATGCATCCGTAAACATGGCTTCGAACCTGCCTGGAGGAAGCTCAGGCTCGGGACGTCCGAGCCGAAGGAGATCCAACATGTCCCTCAGAGACACTGAAGATGGGGTGTTCCAGAACACTAGTTCAAGGTCACAACAACTGACTTCGTACTCCTCTGATTTTGACGCTGGGGTCGCCATTCTCCCGAATCAAATACTGAGAGTATAGAGTCGACTTCTGCAACAATCTATACGCATCCTTCGACGATGCCTAGGGAAATGGGAGTTTATGCCGTTGAAGATGAACGCGAGGAAGCTTCGCCGTCAAAAAATGTAGAACAACGCATCACTATACATGAGACATCTCTGAAACAAATACAATCCATAATGGAGAACAAGCACCAGATGATGCTAACTCAGCACGTAACTGCCATGGCTCAAGCATCGGTCCCGCCAACTCAGATACGTGTGGGGGTGGACTTACCACCATCCAACTCGAGCCAAGAGCCTGCTCTAGATCAAGAGTCAGCAGTTCCTCCGCTTCCTCACTCAGACTATGCATTACCTCCCATTGGAGTTACGATACAACCAACTCCGCACTACATCGTAGTCCCGCTTTCGACTGAAAATTCGATGCAGGCAGTACGGGAGTTGAAAGCCCAGTTTGAAGCCTTGAAGCACAAAGATCAGCTGAAGAAACTGGAAATCAACCAGCCTTACCCAGCGATTTGGGAAGAGTTCCCTTTCCCTCCAAGGTACAAACCTCAGACTATGGCTCTGTTCGAGGGAAAAATATCACCAAGTCAGTACATGAACTATTTCAGTATGATGACGGTGTTGATACAAGGGAATGACGCCCTCCTCACTCGGGTGTTCAAAGGCTGCCTCTCAGGAGTAGCTTATCAGTGGTACCGTAGCTTGGTGGACAACTGCATTACTTCCTTCGAAGACTTCAAAGCTTTATTCTTTATACGATTCTACGAGGGAGGAATGGACATGTCTATGTCCTCTCTCATCGAAGTCAAGCAGAGGGAAAAGGAGGACGTTCGTACCTTCGTCGAACGTTTTCGTCATGCCACCTTACAGATGCCCCCAGGAGTCCCAGACTCTGCGTTAGTAGACATTTGCAGAAAGAACCTCCTTCCCGTAGTCTCGGTATTTACAGGACCATATCTGTTCCATGATTGGCCCTCGTTCATCATCTCGGCAGTAGCCACCAAAGACAACGGTCGCAAGGCGCGCAACAATGGCATCATGATCTTCGCCTCTGACAAAGACAAAAGGTTATCTCCCAGCAGCGCCCATTCTCGCAGCTCCAAGGGAAAAAAAGCTCTGGCAATCAATACGGCCAGACAAAAGACTGCGGCAACCACACAGGCTAGGCCCGGGACCTCCAGGCCCGTCGAAGTCTACTCTTTCGACGACGACGATATCCCAAGTATATTCGAGTGTCTCGTCAAAAGTTGCAAGATTACCCTTCTGGAGCTAAGACGGCCCCAAGAAGTCAGCAGTACTAACGACCCCAAAAACTACATCTTCCATAGATACGTGTACCACCCGACAAAGGTGTATTACATACTAAAAAGGAAGATCCAGGGGTTAATTGATGTTAAAGCCATCACTCTGCACAATACCGAGAAGACGGTCATGGCCAACATGATCTCTCTGCGGTTTGGCAATTTGCCCTCCCAAGAAGTCTCGAACGGTGTCACACCCATTTCCTGGACCACGATGAACATCGTCAATCTCACTCCAGCTAGGGGTCAAAATCATGTCCTGGCACCCCTAACCACCCGGAAGGGCGAGATTATGTGGGTTCATCCGGATTTCATGTCAGAGCTCGAGGAGGAGACTAAAGCTACTAAGGCTACGTCTAGAAAAAGCTCCAAATACAAACCATGCCATATGGTCGCAACTTTTTCGCCATCAGACAAAGACGAGGTATTTGCTGCAACCCGTTCAGGGAAAGCCTACCTCAATGACTACGGAGCAAGTCAGGAAGATGCGTCGGCGGACGCTTCAGCTACCAAACCTTCAGGACCAGACCCCGTCGTGCCAGATGTCGGTCCTTGAAAACCAACTCCGACGGACAAGGGGAAGCAAAGAGAAGTGCGATTTGATAAACCTGTGAAAAATATTCCGAACAAAGGTTTAGAGAAGCCATACAACTTCGACATACTGGCCCAACTGGCTAATACACCAGCCAGGCTGTCCATCTTCGAGCTACTCAGGCTCTCCTAAGACACTCGTCTAGCCCTGAGTGAAGCACTGATGCAGGCGGAGGCATGCTTGACCCAGCTCAAGTCCCCTGACGAAGAACCGGTGGCATGTCCTCAATGCCACAATGTAATGGAAGTGGTCCCAAATATCACTTTCACTCAAGACGATATGCTGTTAAAACATAACAGGCATGACAGGCCCCTCTATTACACCGGGTATGTCGGTTCCATGGAGGTCGATCGGATTCACATAGATCCGGGATCGTCGATCAGCATCATCCCTCACAGTCTGCTCAGGCCGCTGAGGATTCCTACCAGCAAATTTTCTTACACCTCCACTACAATCGTGGATTTCAACGCCAGAAGAAGTAAGCCGTTGGGGAAAATTTGCCTAAGGATCCAGATTGGCAACCTCAGATCGGTGGCCACATGTTACGTGATCGATTCAGAGGTATCCTATAATATTTTGCTGGGAAGACCGTGGATCCACGAACACAACATCGTTCCTTCAACTCTACATCAATGTCTTAAATATGTAGACCCTCTGCCGTACTACCGCTGTCAATCAAGGTGAAAGGACGAACCACTCGTCCGAAAGCCATGGAGCCTATGGCTATTCACCTGGACAAGACCAGGTCAGGAAAAGGGAGTGATCCTCCAGTGATCACTTTGAACCAGAAGCCTCCACCCCTGGTCATCAAGCTTCGGTGCGACAGGCAGCCGACCAATGTAAATGCAACCAGGAACGGAGTTCCAAATGATAATAAACATCCTCTTTTCCAGTATATTGGCGCTCAAAATCCAAATCAGGAATCCACTCCCCGTGATAAGGTAGAACCCATAGCACAAAAATTCTTGGAAGTTATGAACTCCTACCGTCCATATGTCTGGGAAGTAGCGTCATCATCCAACGTCGTCACGACATATGGACCGCATGAGGATTCTATCTTCATCGTCCCGCCTACCTACAGCAGCCAGCGATCAATAGTCTTCGGCCGCATGCGCAATCAATCAGCTATCCAGGAAGATCCTTTCGATGACGATACTGGAAAAATGCAGGTTCACCGATACAGCCTGCAAGCGTTGAGGATCATGCAAAACATAGGCTACGACTTGGAGCGAAAGCCAGGCCTCAACTACGGAAGAGGCAGACAAACGCCGCTGCGCGGTGATCCCCGCTATCAGCAAACTCGTTTCGGGTTAGGGTATGCCACCTCCCTTACAACTTCTAAGTCAGACGAGGATATCTTTTCCTCTTCCTAGAACGGCTCGTCGCCCTCCGACTCACCTGATGCTCTCGAACAAACACTATCAGTGAATATGGTAGTGGCAGATCCCTTTGAAGCAGATGAACAGGATCCTGAGCCGTTTGAGAATGACTCTTGGGCCCAACAAATGGATACGCAGTGGGAATTCCGCTTCGAGCAAAGGGAACCTCCTACCAAAGACGAAGTTATCCAGGTTGATGTTGGGGGTGAACTTTCGCCAAAGCCGATATTTATCAGTAGCAATCTTTCCCCAGCTGAAAGGAAAGAAGTTATCCAGCTGATAAAGGAGTATATCGACGTCTTTGTATGGGATTATGAGGACATACCGGGCCTTGACCCAAAGGTGGCTACTCACAAGCTTAATATATTGACCGATTCAAAGCCTGTGAAGCAGCACCAACGCCGGTTCTGCCCGGATATGATGGACACCATCGAAGATGAAGTCAAGAAGTTGATAGCCTACGGTTTCATCCGGGAAGAACAACATCCTGACTGGGTCGCCAATGTTGTCCCAGTCATAAAGAAAAATAGGAAAATACGTATATGCATCGATTACCGAGATCTGAATACGGCCTGCCCCAAGGATGAGTTCCCTCTTCCCATCACGGACATCATGATCGACAACACCTACGGTTTTGAACGCATGTCTTTCATAGACGGATTCTCAGGATACAATCAGATCAAGATGCATCCCAAAGACGAGAAGCACACTGCCTTCCGGACCCCGTTGGGGGTATATTTCTATACGGTCATGCCTTTCGGATTGAAGAACGCCGGGGCTACATACCAACGGGCTATGAGTAACATATTCCATGAGCATTTACGCAAAATAGTAGAATGTTACGTGGACGACATAGCCGTCAAGAGCCGCCTTAAAGGTGATCACATTCAAGACTTAAGGACGGTATTCGAGTTAATGCGCCAACATCAACTCAAGATAAACCCTACGAAGTCCTTTCTGGGTGTATCTAGTGGAAAATTCCTGGGATTTGTTATTACCGCCAAAGGCATCCAAGTGGACCCAGACAAAGTCCAGGCCATCATAGAAATACGACCGCCCCGCAATCTGAGGGAACTCCGGGGATTTCAAGGCCGTCTGGCTTATATCCGGAGATTCATATCCAACCTCTCGGGAAGTTGTCAGCCCTTTTCGCATCTCATGAAGAAAGGTGTATCCTTCATATGGGATGAAACCTGTCAACAAGCATTCTGAGATATCAAACATAACCTCACCAGTCCGCCAGTCCTGGTGCCTCCCGTCATGGGAAGACCATTCTTGCTGTACGTTCGAGTGATGGATCATTCGCTAGGAGCTCTTCTCGCATAGAAGAACGATATGGGTCATGAACAGGCTATCTACTACCTCAGCCGAATGATGGTCGGAGCCGAACACCGGTATAACCCAGTAGAGAAAGAATACTTGGCTCTGATGTTCGCTATCCAAAAGATGCGGTACTATGTCACCGGCCAGACTATTCATATCATCTCCAGGATCAACCCTCTTCGAGTACTGATGAGCAAGCCAAGTGCTCTTAATTCCCGACTCACGACTTGGGCGATGCTGTTAACACCATATGACATGGTATACGTCCCGTAGAAGTCCATCAAAGGCCAAGCGCTGGCCGACTTCCTAGCTGCTCATCCGATCCCGGAGGCCTCCAAATTATACGAGGACATCCCAGATGAAGTTGCAGAATATAATTCTGCAATGGAAAGTGACGCATGGCAGCTATTCTTCGACAGCGCCTCCAGGACTGGTCCCAAGGGAAATGTGGTTTCAGGGGTAGGAATCGTCCTGGTCACTCCTGATAAACTCGTCATATACCGAGCATATTCTCTTAGAGATCCATGCTCCAACAATATGGCAGAGTATAACGCTCTGCTAATCGGGCTCCAAGTCACCAAAGAGCTGGTGGTCGAGTCCCTGGAAGCTTTCGGTGATTCCCTACTTATAGTCAATCAAGTCAGGGAAATATATGAAGTCCGGAATCCAGACCTCATCCCCTATCACCAAGCAACAGTCGAGATAGCCATGACATTCAAAGGGTTCTTCCTAGAGCAGGTACCTCGATCTCATAATTTGGAAGCTGATGCCCTAGCCAGTCTAGCTGCAGATTTAGCCACTCCTATAAGAAGACATGATTCAGTAATCCTTCTTAACAGAGATTTATTCTATGTGAAGAGCAACTTTCACATAGAACGCAGCTACGCTGTGAACATAGATCCCCCTAGAAGAGACTGGAGAAGTTCCTTCATAGATTTTGTCGCATATGAAATCTTGTCGGAGGACCCCAAAGAAGCAGTATCCGTCAAAAGACGATCATTACGCTTCTACTTCGAGGCATCTTCACAATGCCTATATCGCCGGACCTACGACGGACTTCTATTGAGATGTCTCTCTAACGATGAAACACAGCAGATTATTTGGGAAGCTCACGACGGCGTATGCGGAGCACATCAGCCCGGTCCTAAGCTACAGGATCGTATCAGAAGAATGGGCTATTACTGGCTCACTATGATCGCAGACGCGATCAACTATGCTAGACAATGCAGAGCCTGTCAGGTTCATACAAACTTTATACATCAGCCGTTTGAATATCTACATCCTACGGTTGCATCCTGGCCTTTCGAAGCATGGGGTATGGATATCATTGGTCCTATTCACCCGTCTTCTTCCAGAGGTCACTAGTTCATACTGGCCATCACGGATTACTTCTCCAAATGGGCAGAGGCGATCCCTCTTGCTGAGGTAAAGGCATCTAATGTAATCAGCTTCATCAAGCATCACGTTATTTATCGCTTTGGAAATCCCCGAAGGATAATCCATGACAATGGGCCTCAGTTCATCAGCCAAGCCTTTCATCGATTTTGCGATAAAAATTGGATACATAATATTGCCTCTATGGCATATTATCCAGCTGCTAATGGTTTGGCGGAAGCTTTCAACAAAACCATTATCAAACTCTTAGAGAAGTTCGTCTCTTCAAACAAAAGAGATTGGAATAAAAAGCTGGGCGAATACCTCTGGGCATACTGTACAATGGTACGAACACCGACAGGTTGTACCCTATTTTTACTGGTCTACGGGAGCGAAGCAGTTCTCCCCATTGAAATCCAGATCCCGTCACTCAGGATAGCCGTGACTAATGAGCTGACTCAAGAAAAGAATTACCTGTTAAGGCTCCAAGAGCTAGAAGGATTAGACGATAAACGCCTCCAAGCTCAACAGTGCATCGCGCTCTACCAAGCACGTATTTCCAAAGCTTTCAATCATAAAGTAAAGGAAAGAGTGTTCAAAGTCGGCGAGCTAGTTTTAGCCGTAAGAAGGCCGATGATCCTTACTCACAGGAGTAAAGGCAAATTCCAGCCCAAGTGGGAAGGCCCTTATGTGATCGAGACAATATTCTCAAACGGCGCTTACCGGTTAGCCCAGCCTAATGGAGACCTGTTAATGGCTCCTATCAACGGTAAATTCCTGAAAAGGTACTATGCTTAACCTCCCCTGCTCAAGTGGAATATAGCGAGAAAACTCAATTCTGACAAAACTACTTCCAAAACAAAACTAGTTGCGTCATATCCTATCACGTCCGTATGACCTCTGAATAGATATGTCCTGCTAAAAGGTTGTCAAGAGTCTATCACGTTCATACTACCTCTAATATTACTCTCGCCCAAATCTGTCATTTATATTCCGAAATGATGGGTCCATAAAGTCAGAAAAGATTCGCTTTTATTTATTCCCAAAAAGAGCAGAATTACATTCGGGAAGCAAAAAGAAGAAAGGGTACATCATTGTGGGGGAGCGGTTAGATCGTGAATCAGTTGTACCAGTGCAGCTATCCTCTCATCCCTGGAAACCAAGGCATCAGCGCGGGCCCGCTCCAGCCGTGCCTCAGGATTATTCGTAAAGGACAGTTCGGCCCTTGCTCGAAGAGAGCCAGCACGGGCAGCTTCTGCGCGTTCCAGATCCCGTCGTGCTGTGCTCAGTCGACCAGTCGCTACATCTAGACCCGCCAACGACTGAGAAGCCCACTTCTCTGCCAGAGCGAGTTTTTCCTTCAACTTGCGGGCCCTCGCTACGTTCCCTTCATGCTCGGATTGGCACTTAGTCTGAAGAGCAAGAGCCTCCTCCACGACAGCTTTTCTTTCATCCATCTCCAGCTTATGCGCTTTGATAGAGTCATCTAAGCTTTCCAGCTGTTTAGTAAGCCGCACAGTTATGAGGTTATATCTGGCCTGGACCTCGCTTCAAGGCTGCCCCGAGCCAGCTGCAAGTATTCGTTAATAGGTTGCTCCAAACCATTAACCATCGCCTCCAGGGTGTCAGCTACCCCAGAATCGCCGAACTTCCTGACCGCCCCGATCGAAAACTGAGAAGCCTTCTTCAGACGCTCGAAGTCTAGATTCTTCGCCAACACCATTGATATCAGCATTTTTAAACTGGTATAAAAGAGGCTGGTGTATTGCTCGGTCAGCGCGACTAGATCCGATTGGACACCAGGAGTAGCAGCGATATTAGCAAGTCCCCCTCCAGGAATGATTGCAGACGAGGTAGCCACAGCCGCCGCCTCGACAGGTGGTACGACCAAATGAGGGGCGACAACGACGGTCGAAGTTATCGGCATAATCACGAGAGGCGAGGTCACGACAACGGGTTCGTTCTCCTCTTGAGGTGACAAAACCACTTCGGGCGAGCTGGCCCCCGAAGATATTTCCTCCTCGAAGTCGGGCGCCTCCGTATCATCGCCAGGAGCCCGAGCAGAGCCAGAAGGTGCTTCAATGCTGTACTCCCCGTGGACGTCGTCCCCTGAGAAGAGGACAAGAAAGTTGATATCAATATGATGGTAATCTTTCTAAGAGGAGACATAAAGATGATATTTACCCGTAGCCAACGGTATATATGTCGCATCTGCAGCCCACGTAGCTAAACCACGCCTTAATGACGTAATGTGAACAGTCATACCTAGAGAAGGTGGTGGGCCCACCGACACCACCACATGCTCTACCGAGCCTTCACCAAGACGCAGTCGAGGCTCGTCAGCCGGAATCTCGCTAGGCATGCTCGCGGACACGGCAGAAGTTTCATCCGTTGCTGGTCCAGGAAAAGATTATCTCATTTGTCTCGGCCACGCAGGCGATTTTGTTCCACTACCGGAGGCAGTGGCAGCAACGGCAGACTCTGGCAGGAGTTCTCCGGCATCGCCAGCCGGACCTAAGGGTCCCTCTCCGAAAGGCGAGGAACCTCCAATCAAAGAGACATCCCCAATAGGGAAGACAGCATATTCCTCTCTAGGAGCCTCGATGCCAGGAATCCGGAGAGAACGAGCAACCGTCTTCTTCTTTCTCTTGCGAGGGGAAGTCTGCTTCGAAGCAGAAGCCCTTCGCTTCCCAGAGACTGCCAAAGGCCCCGCAGGCGGAGGCACTTCATACCTGGCACCGACACCAGGGGCTCATCCGGAGTGACGGACCCCTCACCCTCGTCGGACGAAACCGAGGGGACTTCGACTCTTCCCCCAGACTTGGGAGAAGGCACCCTAAAGCTTCCACGCATGTCAAAATTGCGATAGAAGGTATTGATCGCCACGTAGAACTGGGCATACGAATGGAGGATGCGCAGCTCCGTAGAGAGTGTGACGATCGGCACGATAAAGATTGCTTCTATGCAAACCATAATAAAATACCGCCATCCTCTGGCTCCATCAATAAGTCTGCCCCTGGACCTGAAGCTGGTGACGGCGTTGCCTACGTGCAGCTGATCGTACCCAAACTGCCTGGCAAACCGAATGGGCAAGTAGGGCTCGAAGAAGCAATAATCTTCGCTTCTGTACAGCAAATGGGAGGGTCTGATGCAGACCAACCAATTAAAAGCTTCTAGGGAAAGATTGATCTTCTCTTCACCTAAATCCTCAAGCCTAATACCCGACTGATTACGATGTACAGAGGGGACAGTGCAGAGGAGCTTCCAGCAATGACCGAGGCTCAGCACCAACCGACAGTCTAAAACTGTGTTCACATTCCAGGGAGAGTCCTTATAGTTCAGCAAGAAACTACCCCCCGAACTACTGCCAAGGCCGGGAGACATCACCCGGGGGTTGTGGAGAATTAACCATCCCATCAAGTACATGTATGGTAACTCTACCCAGGGAAAGCTATCACGCCGAGCTTCATCGACGAGCAGTCCATCAGTCATGGCTCTCAGGCCAGCCTGTATACGGCACACCATGGCAGGGAGCAAGCCCAGTCTTGCCCCGAACACCAGACGCACGGCAGGCCACAGGATATTCCGGTGAATGCGGTCCGTGGACGCGATGCCGGGCACCACTACTCGACGCAGCCATATGGAGAGAAAGACAGCCAGCCGGTCTTCCTTAGACAGAGGCCTGCGGCAGCGCCTCAAGTAACTATAGGCCTTAGTGCCTTCAGGGTACTTTCTTACCCCGTCATTGAGAATCTGATCTGGAGCTTTAGCCTCCTCCATAAGATCCTCGACGACCTGGGCACTGAGCACGCCCAAACAGTTCATGGGCTCATTCTTGCCCCCCGAAACTTTCTCCGGCTTGATGGCCCTGGCCCGGTGGAAGAAGAGGTAGGACATCCACTTAGTGGTGTGAGCCAAATCAAAAGGCTCATTATAAAAAGCAGTACACGCGAAGTAGTGGCACATCAGCTCCTGATACACCTCCACAACCCGAGGGTCCGAGTCCTCCAACTCTCGGTTGGTGGGAACATACTCTTCATATGGGGTGTCCCCCATTGGCAGTCTCGAGATCACTGCCATCTCATGGAGGGCCAACCCCAACTCCCCCAGTGGAGTGGCGAAGGTCCCGGTGAGCGAAATGTATCGCTCCATCAGTGCCAGAAACATGTTATCGTTGGGAGGCAATCCAACACTCGTCGCACTCACAGCAGCATACAGTCCGATGACCTCCAGCTCTCTCCAAAAATGTTTCAAGGCCCAGTCAACTAGGCAAGTCCATCGGAGGTTTGTTGCGGTGATCCACCCATTGCACCGAGGATTCTCCTTGGGGTATACACCCCCTCGCCCCATAAAGTCATTGCAGAAAGTCGGCAATGGGACCGGCTGGATCACTGAACTATCTTCACTCGGGACGCTGCCCGGGCACAGTCCCCTGAACAGCGTTACGACGCCAGAAGGGCGGCTAACAAACGACCCCTGGTCAGCTCCTTTCAGATGAAAGATCTTCCCTGGCTTGCCGTGAAGATCGGGAGTCAGCGTCCATGATATCCTCCTAGGATGTGTAGCATGGGAGAAAGCCGAGATAGGATAATCTCTCGGCATCGTTGGCAGATACAAGACTACACTCTCGGCGGGGAAAACCCAGGGTTCTCTCTTGGGCTTCGTCTGGGACTGTTTGTCAATCATGTCCCCAAAGAGAAAAGCCGGCTTGATGTACTGGTCCCCGTCTATGTACGTCAGGGGCTCTCCGTCAATCATGTTCAGCAACGTCCGTTTGCCCTGAGCCGATATCAAGATCCCCCTTCCTTCAGGATACTGGGGTCCGGAGATAGGAAATGTCACGTGGGACAGATCCTCCAGATAGTTTGAGTGCAGCTCCCGGCAGCGGAACCCATCACCTCGGCCAGTGGAGACTCATGCAAGTCAACTGCAAAAAGTGCAAAAAAAAAACGTCATTACAAATCTTGCAACATAAAGACCAAGAAACGACAGTCTGTGCTTTACACCAAGACTGTACAAAATTTGGTCATTTTACGCCGGAAGTCACATCCAGAAGTGTAATTGGCGGTATACAGTCAGTGCTTTAGGCCAGACTGCCAAAATTCTAGTTATTATGCTGGAGGTCCCATCCACAAGTGTAAAACTAAAATTTTATAGTATACACCAAGTTTTCGGCAGTCAGAGCTTTTACGCTCAAAACTGCAAAAGCATGGAGTTTTTACGCTGGCACATTAGAAATATAGGCGTAAAAGATGAAAACGTCTCCGTGCGTCATCTTCCTCAAAGAGGCTATCAGCATAGAAGACGACCTAGCGCGATCACGTTCAACGTGTGCGAAGGATTTTTCGTCATTCTTTGTTATCCCAAAGGCTCTACCTCTAAGGCCGGGTGCGCTACTCGTCGGCGCGATACTTCGCTCAGAAGAGAGTTCACCTCGCCCGACCGAAGACTCTCTCGCTGGGGCAGAAGAACGAGAAGAAGAACCTATACTCTTTCCCTTAGTGGAGGGGATTTGTTTCGGCGCCATTTCTGAAAACTCGGAGTGCTCGGAAGAAGAACGAGGGCAAAAACTCAAAATAGTCGAAGGCTCTCTTTCGCAGAAGACGGATGAAAAGTTTTCTCTCAAAAGCTTGGGATATATATAGAGTTCGAGTCGACTCCTCGAATCCTCGGACGGGCTCCTCGAAACCCCAACCAAAGTCTCATAATTAATATTTGGTTATGATTGGGTACTATGTCAGCCCACTACTCTCGAAAGGCGGACAGTCAGCAAATTCGAAGAGTTTTTCGTGCAAAAACAGGTCAACGGTTCCTACGCTAAGGAGCTTTCTATGCTCGACAGCAACAGATCTACGGTTTTACGCTCGCAAGTTACAAGTCTATGGTTTTATGCCCGGATGCCTTTATGCTCGGTAGCTTTTATGCTCGAGAGGCTACAAACCTATGACTTTACGCTTAGCAGATACCAAATCGATGATCTCACACTCGGTGGCGTTTAGTTTACGCTCGGAGGCAACGGATCCAAGACCTTACGCCCGGAAGATTCCTTTATTCACAGGCTATAAATCTACAGTTCTACGTTGAGGAGCTTTCTACGCTCGACTGTAACAGATCTACGGTTTTACACTCGCAAGCTACAAGTCTATGGTTTTATGCCCCGATGCCTTTGTCCTCGGTAGCTTTTATGCTCGAGAGGCTACAAACCTACGACTTTACGCTCAGCAGATACCAAATCGATTATCTCACGCTCGGTGGCTTTCTACGCTCAATAGGCTACGAACTGAGGATTTTCAGCTCATCTACACTACGGATCTCTGACTTTCCGTATATCCGAACAGTTCCCATGGCGGTCGATTACAGGAGTTCACACAGAAGATACTCCTTTTTGACCTCAAAATATCCCAAGTATCCGAAACATACAGAGTTCAAACATTGAGAAATTACTCTTCTCGGGTCAATTGGAGGTTCATCCAGACTCTAGTCTGAATATCTCGTCTATCAAGATGGCAACTCAGTTTGACAGCCACTTCTCGACCCTGTTTTAAGAGATTTTTGAGAAATCATTCTTAAAGACGAAGTCTGAACAAAGAATTCTGGTTACACAGAAGTGAAAACAACAGTTCAGAGCGCTACATGGTTCCTCAGTCCTAGCAACGACAGTTCTAAATGTTCAAAAATGCTCAACAGCGTTCTATAGACTATTCACTATGCACAAAAGACTGGACCTAGCACTCTTTCTATACAGAGTCGGCATAAAGAATCAGACCTGCCGAAGCTATACATATTCAGACTTCACAGCAACGTATGGCAAAAATGATCATATGCAGAGAAGAAGACGATTTTATTAAAGATTAAAGTCATGATTACATATGAGGGAAATCCAATCTACAAGGGTTTTTCTCTCTATTTTTTATGATTATATCTTAGGAAAACTCCATCGACAAAAGGGTTTCCTCATCATCGTCTGAAGATCGCACCAAGAAGCTGTTTTGACAGGTTCTCACGTTGGTAACAGTCTTCCTCTTCTTCGAAGAAGATGATCAGTGGCGGGAGGATACAAAACTGGGCATAGACCCATCCTCCAACAGAAGGAAAGCAGGGTAAATCTGCTGTCCTACAGACCACCGCCACTCAAGCCGGGACAGGGCCAGTCTGTCTGACTCTCGTCACCGGAGGTAACAGGAGAAGACACCGCTTGCAAGCAGCATGGTGAAATACGATCCTTCCCTTCTCCTGGAAGAACAGCCATATAAAGTTGCTGATTATCCCGAACAAGGGAGGCTAAGGTATCCTTCCATGATCCATCGTTGCAGTGGACACTTGCTCAAAGACGCCATCTTTTTTGGCTCCTTACACGCTGGAAGAGCATGATCTCCTTCTTCCTCAGATCGACCCGACGAACTCCGGCGATCATCTCTGCGTGGTGATGGGAATGTGGGGAGAACGGGTTAACCCCCCCAGCCTTTTTATAGGCGAAAGAGATCACACCGGTCCCCAATAAATCTGTCATAAAGTCAGCACCGACCGTTTCAACGCTCCATTCAGAAACATTTTGAGTTACGAGGAGCGGTTCATGCTTCATTCAAAGCGTTTCAAATTTCGAGGAATTTAAAAGCTTTGAAGGGGGTCTTGTAGAAGCATAAAAAATACGCCGGAGGGCTATACGCAGCGTATTGATACAGAGCAGCGTAGACAGAGGCCTTCAGAGCCATCAAGCGTGCAAACAGAGCTTTCTCCGCCAAACACAGCAAGAAATGTAAGCTCAACGTAAGGCAGTACGTCCAAACCGCTTCAGCGTAAACAGGGTGCTTCATCGACTCCCGGGCGTAAAACCCATCCTCTTGCAACGCAGCATTGAAGTGTACGAGAGACGCTTCGTATTCTCCAAAGTGAACATGTCAGATCCTGCAATGAACCTGACGTCTGGACTTCTGACAAAGGGATACTGCTCGACTACCCAGGGATACTGCTCGACTACCCAGACGACGGCTATAATGATGGCACGGCACTGCGACCCAGGCTGTCATTTACCGCCATCTCCTTTGCGTAAACTGCTTTTATGTACACGAGGGGATGTGTTGCCTTGTTTTATACAGGCGGACATGAGCTGTTTACGCTCTACAATATATGAACCGCCTGCCACATCAAAAGCTGTACTCCGAACGGGGCTCGTGGCACGTCTCTACGTCAAATGCACAGAACGATGACAGTTGCTCGAGGCACGTCTCTACGACCAATGCACAGAGCGGTGACAGTTTCTCAAGGCACGTCTTTGTGACTGATGCGCAGAAGGGCTACAGACCTTCAAAACACGCTTCCGTATTTAATGCATAGGATGGTGGCAAATCTCGGCATTTAATGCAAGAGATTTGATTATATCTTCAAAAGCCATAATTTCGGCTAAGACGTCCACATCAGTACTCTGGCACGGTACGCAGCGGCTTCTACGCCCATTCAGTTTTGGTGCTCACTCGGCTTCTACGCCCACTCGGCCTCTATGACCACTCGGCTTCTACGCCCACTCGGCCTCTATGACTACTCGGCTTCTACGCCTATTTTTAGCTTCTATGCCTGCTTGGCTTCTTCGCCATGGTGACAGACATTGGCTTCTACGCCCACCTCTTCTACACGAGGGATACCTACCTACGTGGCTTCTATGCCGTGATCTTCGTAGCGATTATATGTGTTTTCTCCCTTAGTTGGACCCGCATCATACGCTCATTCAAAGGATCATCTATACGCAGGCATTGGTTATTTTAACCATCATGTAAAAGGGTGCTGTACTTTCCACTCCTTCGTTTTTACACCAACGGAGTGGTCACTGTCACTAAAACTCTATAAATAGAGACCTCTATCAATGAGGGAAAAAGGTCGACAAATTGGAAGGTCAGAAAATTGGTCAAGAAACCAATATCAGATCCAAGGTCTACAGATTGGGAGATCGGAAAATGGTCAAGAAAACCAATATCAGACCCAAGGTCGAACTTCCAAGAAAGATCGAACCAGAGGTCAAGAGAGAGAGAGAGAGACAATCTGGAGCTCAGGCAAGGAGCAGGGATCAACGACTTTGGCATCGTACATCCACCCTCTTTTGCAACCTTCGTAGCTGCTTCCTGTCTTCTACGGTACTTCTTCATCATCGTGTGGTCCAAGGGCTAAAATGATCGACTGCAGATCAGACACCTATAGCAATATTTATCCAGATTAAATAAATTGTACTCCCATATCCTCGTATAGGATCAAATTGTACAAGTTTGTTTGTAAACCAAAGAAGGCAGGTTTCGTGTAAACCCCATCTTGAATACATTTTTATTCTTTTGTTTTCCACCATAAATACCAGTCAGTTGAGCTTCCTTTGACAGAGGCCTGCGGCAATGCCTCATATAACTGTAGGCTTTAGTGCCTGCAGGATATTTCCCTATCCCTTCATCAAGAACCTGATCTGAAGCCCCAGCATCTTCAATAAGATCATCGACTACTTGAGCATTAAGCACTCTCAGAAGGCTCAAAGGCTTATCCCTGCTATCCACGACTTTGTCTGGCTTAGCGTTTCTAGCATGATAAAAGAAGAGATATGATGCCCATTTGTTGGTATGAGCCAAATCAGAGGGCTCATTATAGAAGGTGGTGCACGCAAGGTAATGGCTCATTAACTCTTGGTAACTGCCACTATCCGAGGGTTTGTATCCTCCAACTCCCAGTTTATGGGAACATACTCTTCATAAGGAGTATCCCCCATTGGCAGTCTTAAAATCTCTGTCATCTCGTGAAGGGCCAATCCCAACTCCCCTAGCGGAGTGGCGAAAGTCCCAGTGAGCGAGATATACTGCTCCATCAAAGCCAAAAATAGGTTGGGGTTGAGAGGTAACCCAACACTGGTAGCACTCACAGCCGCGTACAGACCGATGCTCTCCAGCTCCGTCTGAAAGTTCTTCAAGGCCCAGGCACTTAAACGAACCCATCGAAGGTTTGAAGGGCTAATCCACCCACTGGTCCGAGGATTAACCTTGGGGTATACTCCTCCATGTCCCATGAAGTCATTACAGAAAGTCAGTAATTGGACTGGTTGGAGCAGTGAAGTGTCTTTACTCGGGACACTGCCCGGAAATAATCCCCTGAAAGGTATTACAGGGCCTGAAGGATCGCTCACAAATGATCCTTGGTCTGATCCTTTCTGATAAAATATCTTCCCCGACTGGCCGTGAAGATCAGGGGTCAGAGTCCACGACATCTTCCTGGGATGCGTGGCATAGAAGAATATCGATATAGAATAATCTTTCGGCATCCTGGACAGGTACATGACCATGCCCCCAGTAGTAAAAATCCAGTTTTCCTTCTTGGGCATCGTTTGGGATTGTTTATCAATCATATCCCCGAATAGGAAAGCTGGTTTTATATATTTGACCCCATCTAGATATGTTAGGGGCTCCCTTTGATCATACTCAACAGCATCCGTTCTCCCTGAGACGATATCAGAATTCTCCTTCCTTCAGGATACTAGGGTCCAGAAATAGGGAATGTAACGTGGGACAAATCCTCCAGGTAATTGGAGTTTAGCATCCCAACAGCAGAACCCATTACCACAGCCAACGGAGGAATCTGCAAGTTAACTACAAAATGCAAAAAGTACATATCAGTTTCTATACTAGACATTACAGTCTTGCAGCTTATGCCAAAGATCAACAGTCTGTGCTTTTACGCCAAGATTGTAAAAACTTGAGTTTTTTCGCTGGAACCTATTTCCTAGGCGTAAAATTCAAGGTTGGCAGTATACAGTCTCTACAGTTTTACGCCAGACTGCCAAAATTTGAATTATTACGCCAGAATTTTCATCCAGAGCGTAACACTCAAAGTTTGTACTATACGCCAAATTTCGACAGTCAAAGCTTTTACGCCAGACTGCAAAAATATGGAGTTTTTACGCTGACACATTAGTAATGTGGGCGTAAATGATAAAACATCTCTGTGTATCATCTTTCTCAAAGAGGCTCTCAGCACAGAAGATGACCTAGTGTATTCACGTACAAAGTGTGCGAAGGGTTTTCTTCGTTCTTGTCGTCCCAAAAGCTTTACCTATATCGCTCGGTGCACAGCTTGACGGTGGGACACTTCGTTCAGAGCGAGGTTCGCTTAGCCCAATCGGAGTCGCTCATGCTTGAGCAGAGGAGCGAGAAGAGGAGGCAGCTTTCTTCCCCTTAGCAGTCGAAGATAGTTTCGGTGCCATTTGCTAAAAACTTAGAGTGCTCAGAGAAGAAACGAAGAGGAGCTCTCAAAGAGACAAAAGTTTTTATTTTGCAAAAGACAGATGAAGAGTTTCTTTTCTGAAGGCCTTGGGATATTTATAGAGTTTAGATAGACACCTCGAATCCCTAACAAAATCCGATATTTAATATTCGATTATGATTGGGGACTAAGTCAGCCTATCATTTAGGGAAGACGGACAGTCAGCGAATTCAAAAAGTTTTCGTGCAGAGCAGATTCTTGATTTTACGCTAAGGAGCTTTTACGCTCGAGAAGCTACAAATCTACGGTTTTACGCTCAGAGGCTATAAGTCTACGGTTTTACGCCCGGATGCTTTTATGCTCGATAGCTTTTACGCTCGAGAGGCTACAAACCTACTACTTCACGCTCAAAAGCTGAAAATCTACGATTTTACGCTCAGAAGCTTTTTATGCTCAGAGGCGACAGATCTACGACTTCACGCTCGAAAGTTTTCTTTTCCAGAGGCTATAGATCTACAGTTTTACGCCCATATGCTCTTATGCTCAGCAACTTTTACGCTCGAGAGGCCACAAACTTATGATTTTATGCTCATCTACATTACGGATCTATGACTTTCCGCATATCTTAAAATACGCAGGCCAGAGTATGCGTATATCTGAACAATTCTCAAGACGGCAAATTACAAGGGTTCACGAAGAAGATGCTCCTTCTTGGCTTCAAAACATCCCAAGTACCCAAAACATACAGAGTTCAGCATTGAAAATGACTCTCCTTCTTGGGCCGATTGGAAGTTCATCCAAAGTTCAGTTAGAATATTTTCTCTACAGTTCAAACATGGTCAGTTTTGACAGCCATTTCTCGCCCTACTTCAAGGGATTTTCGAGAAATTATTCTTGAAGATGATGGTCTGAA
Source organism: Iris macrosiphon (assembly GCA_036927795.1). NCBI lineage: Eukaryota > Viridiplantae > Streptophyta > Magnoliopsida > Asparagales > Iridaceae > Iris > Iris macrosiphon. Next base: position 53,403,131 of record JAYESA010000016.1, on the reverse strand, counting down.
CAAGAATTCTTCTTATCAGAAAAGTGACAGTTCAGAACTCTATGCGACTCATCGTTCAAAATAGCAGGACATTTCGAATATGCGACTTAAATGCTAAGCAGCTTTCTACGCATCTTCAGTTATGCATAAAAGACGGGATGAGACCAGATACTCTTTTTATCAGAGTCAGCGTAAAGTTATTCAGACGTGTCAAAGCTACACATATTCAGACTTTATCGCAGCAAAATATGGCAAATCATCATATGCGTAAAAGAAGACGATTTTATTAATCATGATTACATATGATGGAAATCCAGTTTACAAAGGATTTTTCATTTTCATGATTACATATGATGGAAATCCTTGTTTTACCAAGGGTTTCTCATTTTTACTTAGGATCACGCCAAGAGTCTGTTCTGCCAGGTTCTCGTATTGGTGGAGATCTTTTTCGTTTTCTTCAGCAGTTAGTCGGTTTCCGCGGCCGATTAATAATAAAATAATAAATGGCAGGAGGATATAAAACTGGGCCTGTATAAATTATTCAAGAGCCCACCCTTCGTACGCCATGACAGATTGAGTTGGGATTCAGACCCAACTCAATACTGGAAGACAAGGTCAGTTTGTCTGCCCTTGTCTACCATCATGATGGAAGAAAATACAGCTTGCAAGCTGTGTGGTCTAATACGATCCTTCCTCTCTCCTAGATGAATCGCCATATGAAATTGCTGATCATCCCGAGCAAAGGAAACTATGATATCCTTCCATGATCCATCGTGGCAGAAGACATTTGCTCGAAGATGCCTTCTTTTTTGGCTCCTTATGAATGGAAAGAACATGATCTTCTTCTTCTTCCTCAAGTCAGCATGACAGAACTCGGCAACCATTTCTATGTGGTAAAGGAAGTATAGGAAAAACAGGTTAACCCATTCACCTTTTTATAGGCAAAAGAGAGCACACAGAATCCCACCAAACTCCCAAAAATCTGCCAAGAAATCAGCCTCGAGGAACGAGTCAGACTTGACCGTTTTATGCTTCATTCAAAGTGTTTCAAATTATGAGGAATTTGAAAACTTTGAAGGGGGTCTTGTAGAAGCATAAAAAATATGCTGCAGAGTTATACGCAGTATTTCAGTGTTGTATGACGTAAAACATGACTTCAGAGCCATCGGCGTACAACAGAGCTTTATCGCTAGTACAGCATAAAATATAGCTCCAGAACAGCCCGCGTAATACAGTATTTTCAGACTGCTTTGGCGTAAAATGGTTGTTACATTGTCCCCTTCGGCGTAAAACCTACTCGCTTTTAATGCGGTGGGAAGTTGTACGGGAAACTCTTCGTATTCCTCGAATGAACCTGTCAGATAATGCAGTGAACCTAACTCCTGACAAAGAGTACTGCACAACTATCCAAACGATGACTGTAATGATGGTGAGGCACAGAGACCCAGACTGTCGTTTAGTGGCATTTCCTTCATACGAATTGCTTTTACGCATTCAAGGGAATACGCTGCCTAGTTTTACACAGGCAGATGTAAGCTTTTACGCTCAGCAAAAGACAAAATAAACCGCCACGTCAAAAGCTGCTCTTCGTACAGAGCTCGAGGCACGTCTCGGCAGTTAATGCGCGTGATGGGGGCCGATCTCTGCATTTAATGCATGAGATTTGGTTCTATTTTTAAAGACTGGGGGAGCCATAATTACGGCTAATACGTCCACATCAGCACCTCTGCATATTACACCATCAGGCTATTTTTAACGATAGGAGTACGCTGTACGCTATCTCCTCGGAATATGCCAACTCAGGCTATATTTGTATTGTTGCACGATAAGGCTATTTGGTCCAGAATACGCTCAAGACCTCAGTCAAAGAAGGAGGATCGGCTATCTTTTATGCTAGCTACCTATCCATGCAGCATCAGGCTTCTACGCCTATAAGGCTTCTACGCCTACTTGGCTTCTACGCCAACCTGACAACTATTTGGCTTCTACGCCATGATGACAGTTATTGGCTTCTATACCAACCTTTTCTACGCAAGGGGCAGTTACCTACGTGGCTTGCATGCCGTGATCCTCACAGCGGTTATACGCGTTACCTCATCATGGGACACGCGTCACACACAGATTCAGAAGATCATTTATAAGTGGGTGGCAGTTATTATAACTGCCACATAAAAAGTGCCACACTCTCCATTGTCCGGCTTCTACGCCGACTGGACGGTTACTGTCACTAAAACCCTATAAATAGAGACCTCTATTGACAGAGGCCCAGGGTCGAAAACTCTGAGGTCGACGAAGGTCGAACAAAGGTCAAAAACTCTGAGGTCGAAAAATAGGGTTGGAAATTGATTTTGAGAGAGAGAGGAATCCAGAGCATAGACAGAGAGTAGTGATCGACGATTTTGGCATCAAGCATCTACTCCCCTTTGCAATCTTGGAAGCTTCTCCTTCTTCTGTAGCACTTCTTCATCATCGTGTGGTCCAAGGGATAAAGTGATCGACCGCAGATCAGACTCCTATAACAATATTTATCCAGATTAAATTTTGTACTTAACATCCTCGTATAGGATTAATAGTACTTCTTGTTTGTAAACCTAAGAAAGGGTTTCGTATAAACCTAATTTTATTTCTTCCGTTTATTATCAAACAGATGTGTCCAGCCTGGATGTTGTCCATGAATTATGTGCAAAGAATTGGGTGTACATGCCAAACCATTAGGTAAAATGTTCCCAAAACTTCTTTTATCTCGTAGTACTTTGAATTCCCTTCGATTTCATATATTGTTTTTATATTTTGCTGTGTTACCCTTACGTACAGACGTTTTCTGACAAGTGCGCAGACGGTGTTTCGGGGTGTCCATTGCGTAGCACTAACATTCATCCATCATAAATAGGTAAATGCCCTAAGTTTTCTTGATTTTATGATTCCTAACTTAGGTTAAAACATAGATATATCAATCCCTAGGTAGAAATCCTAATTAAAACATGGAAAACCTACGTAAAAGATGTTGTACATAATTTTTGTACAAATATTCAATTCTGTCCGCTCCATTTCATGCACCTGTTAACACATGTTACACTCATTTTTTGTGCATAAAACCTTCACAAACATTACTTATGATTGCCCACTAACATCTTCTATAACTATTTTATGATAGAAATGTGTTCATGTAAGTAGAAATATTGTGTTTTATCGTATTTTAATTTGATTCCAGAACTGCATCATCTTTTCGTGCACGATATTTTATGTGTGAATGTTTAGTATTTTTGACCAAAACCTTCACAAACAGAACCTTAACTTCACCCCCTAACATTCATTGCATGCTAAAATAGGGTGGAACCATGTTTTTGTCACAAAAATACTAAATTCCATAACTGGAATTCAGTACTAGAACGTGACAAAGTCTATAATTTTATGTGCAAAGTTTCCTTGGAATGGTACGAAACTTTAGGCACATATTTAAAACTCACAACCCGTACTAGGGAATAATTTACTTCATGATTTTTATGACCCTAAATAGGTATTCTTGACATTTCAATTCAACATATACATCGATACATGAAACTGTCAAATTTACCTTAGAACGTATGCCACTACATGTTTAGATTATATTATGTTTTGTACACTCAAGTAACATATTTTTAATATGTTGTAATGATGTATATTAGTTACAAACCTATAGGAGTGATCACATAGGTTAGTACTTTCAAAATAAGTTGTAGGCGTTAACGTTCACTTATACACATGTAGTTAACTTGATAAGTTGTTAGAATGAACCTAGCCAAACCTATTTTTTTTTTATGTCACAAAAAAACTTGCGCCATCAGACTCATAGCATTATGCTGGTCTTGTGATCCAAGTTTGGATCGATTCTGAGAACGTTGACCGAAACATCATTTTGGGGTCCCGCGGTCCGTCTCAACGAGTATTTTGGTGACTGGCTCCTCGAAATCCAATTTTGGACATTCTGTTTAGTTTATATTATCATTCTGGACTCTTAGACACTAAGTTTGTCAAATCTAGAGAACTTACATCTTGGTACATTTTTACTGCCGCATGGGTAGTCAGGCCGCATGGGCAACCCAGCCGCATGAATATCCCTGCAGCATATATATATATATATATATATATATATATATATATATATATATTGATGATTCTGACCATGTTCCTTTGACTTGCAGTGATGTTCCCCACCATACCCTCCGATGAATTGGTCATTGGGCAAAACTTGTTGCCCTTGAACATGAACCTTGGAGATCTCGCTGGAGCAATCAAGAAGCGGCTCAGCTTAAAAAAGATCTCACGCCTGAACGCCAACAGATGATCATCGAGCAGACGTCTGCTTTTTGTTGAGTCAGATGAACGCGGGAGAGATCCCCGCTAAGGATGGGAAGCATTTCTGTAAGAAGTCGTACTTAGTATTCGGGGATGCACTGGAGTCTTCTCAGGTGGGACAGATCAGGGAGAACTGTTCTTTCACCTTTCGTGGAATGGAGATGACATTTTATTTCTTCAGTCGTCACTTGGCTTTGTCGAAACTGAAGGAGATGATGGATCCGTGGTATAAGGACTAGGACTTGACCCCTGAACCGAGGGGGGCTCCTCTTGGTAATGTCTGATACAGGACCGGACAGAGCAAGGGGGAATTTTATAGCGTAAAGGAGTCACCCTCCTACTCCTTGCTTGGACTGAAGCCCAGCCTCATCAGCAATGAACTGAGACCGAACCTAAGTATATATACATCGGGCACCTTTCTCCATCAGGTTGCCAAGAAGGGCTTCTATCCCACGGGACAATTACGGGTTCTCAGCTGGGCATACTATAGTGTCTACTGGTGTCGCCTGACTCTGTGGATCTTGAGGAAGTATGAGCGGGAGCTCAAGACCATCGACTTGTTCTTTACTGTGAGGGGTATGTGTTATGGACTAGAGATGAATCGGCCCCTATTCGTCGTCCTGATGGAATTATACAACTGTAAGACGGGGACCTTCTTCACGTCCGATGGCAAAATGGACTAGCTTTGTACGAGATGCATGCTGTCTCGAAACTTCCTTAGGGCGAGGAGCCCTACGAAGAGTATATCCTGTTACTACCATATTTTCTAGGAAAGAGTATTTTGGTAATTTTATAATTAATTAAATATTGTGCATGTTGAATAATTATTTGTTGTATTATTTAATTATTGTTAGATGTTAGTTTATTATTTTAGACTTGTTTAGTGGACCTAACTAATTAAATTAGAAACATGAACCCAACATTTATTTTGGTTTAGATTGAGCCTAATAATTAGGACCATGGATTAGGAGGATGGATTAATTACTGAAACCATTAGACTAGAACCTTCCCTCCTTAATTAATTTCTTCATGAGAGGCCCCAAGGGATAATTTGGAGATTTCATACTTGCTTGGGGAAGGGGATAGGGCCGGCCATATTAGGAGGAAGGAGAGAAAGAGAGTGTCTCTTCTCATTTCTCATATCTTATTTCATTTAGATCTAGATTTTTTTCCCTTTCCAAATTTCTTCATTCCCTCACAAATTTCTTCTCAAATTTCTTTCCTATTCTTCATTGGCGGCTACTACAATAAGGATCTACAAGAAGAAAGCAAGGAGCTACAAGAAGGAGGCCAAGATCTATAATGAAGAGGCTATATTCTACATTTGGAGATTTTTATTGAGAATCCATCTCCCAATAAATACATTTCAGTTTTTTCTCTTCTATTAGACGCTAAATCTGAGTTTTAACCATGAGAAACCACCACATATGAATACTCAATCACATCTAGGAAAAACTCTATTGATTCAATTCAAACGGTCTTCCTTGATATTGATATTTGATCTTTAAACTGTCCTTTCTTGAGTGTCTTAAATCATGTGCCATATTGATTCTTTCTTTCTCTTTGTCTCAGGATGCCGCCTAAGACCAGATCTCAGCAGGGGAGAGCAGCTTCTGAGAGATCTACGACTTCCCGAGGGCCTACACCAGTTACTTCTCCGGTGATTGGCGTGTCAGCTGCGTTCGGGGGTCCACCTCCTACTCAGGGGACTGTTCTGGTTCTATTGATTCAACACAATCACTGGGTGAGTTTCAGAAACAGTTGCCTGAGGAATAGCTGCATTATGCAAGCATAGCACAATATCAGCTCGTGCACAGTGGCAGCAAGGGGGAGAGCAGTAGGTGTATAGAAGTTTGAAGGGGCTCAGGCCGAGGTAGATCATAGTACAGTCTTCAGTAGGAAAGCAACCTCACTGCAACACTGTGTGTGCACAACATCGAGCCACTGCAGGCAATGATCACTGCAGTGCATAGTACAGTACCTGCAATACAGTTCAGCTGAAGACATAGCAGTAGTGCAGTGTTCATAATCTGTATAGCACAGCAAGGGTTCTGTAGCATAGTGTGGCCTAGAACAGCAAGAAGGAGCAGTACATCAAGTACCTCAATGCACAACAGTATCAATGTATCAGTTAGGTAGTTTCAGCATAGTTCAGTAGCTCAGCTACGTATTGGTTTAAGATGGTTTAACATGAGTTAATGGTTAGTAGTTAAGTATATCAGTATAGTTTAGTATTAAGTTAGTAAATAGTTTGTAGTTAGTATAAATAGATAGTTAGTGATATACTTGATTATGTTAATAGTTAGCTTAGTAATATTTGTAGATGTGTAGTAGTGTATTGATAGTTAGATTCTTAAACTATAGTATCTATGTACTAGTAAGTATTATAATATTAAGTTAGTAGGTATATGTATTGTATTAGGATATTATATAATTCATAGTTAGTTTATGGGTTAGCATGTAATTTAGTTATATTAGTATAGTTGATATTCGGTATTAGCTAAATGAGGTTTTGAATCACCTTAGGATATCAAGGTATTGTCAAGGTAATGGGTCGCTACTCAAGGTATTGGGTTTGAGTATCAAGATAGGTGTGTGGTAGTGTGATACGCATTGGTGCAATGCCAAGGTATCCAAATCTCACTAATTAGTTAAAGTATTATATGTATTGACTTGTATATATATATATATATATATATATATTACTATTTTCCTATTAAAACTTGCGTATCTTATGATACGGCGCTTTTATGTGTCTCCTATTATCATAGATTAACTAGTGTGGCCTAGATTCTTAGTGTATGAACCAAATATCCTAGAGATAGACTCATACAACCTAGAAATAGGTAGTTTGACCAATTTGACTTAGAGTTGACCTAGTTTGACTATTTTGACTTAGAAATGACTCTTTGACCTAGATGTTGACTTGTTTAACTTGTTTTTATTTAGAAACCTTGTATTGATGTTATATTCCATATCTAGGCCTTCAAGGTACCGTACCGGACATCTGTGATACTATACACAGGGTTTCAGGCGAGTACATTCTCTGATAGTTTCTTATTTATGATATTCTCTATGTTCCTTGTATCTAGTGTTGATATCCTTGATTTCTTGACACGATGGTTACACCGATTGGTATATTCGAATCTCGTCATGAGATGCTATTCCTTGGTATATATGATGTATCTTGTGGAAGCCTTGTTTTCTTGTTCTTCTTGTACATGTACAGACACTGATTCTCGAGGAGACTTGCTACCTTCCTAGAGAATCCCATGCCATAACGTACCATGGTTGGATCCACTATACCAGTCGGTGGCGGGGAGTATGTAGTGTAGATATGTGATCATACCCCCCTTATATCGAGTCTTGTTTATTGAATAGTGTTAATTATACACCACACGTATGATTAGCCAGGCCATTAATCTTGTATCAAGTTTTTAAGCCGATCACATGTTAAAGCTGGTACTAACTCACTTAGTCATTAGTATTCTTGTTCATTGTCATATTGTTCATTCTTGTATTTATTCCAGTATTTTCTTTATTGTATATCTCTTCTATCTATATATTGCATCTTGTATATTCATATCTATTTAATGTTACATAGTTTATATCATTGATTAGAACTGCTGTTAGAGATATACTTTGCTCCTTTCTTAACTGGATAATTTTTTTTCCAGATGACACTGAGGAGTGGTATCCTACTCATTACGGGCCTCAGGATATTGTGGGCTTAGATCCAGAGACCCTGACTCAGGAGGGACTCATCCCGACTGAGACAGACGACCCGGGACTTGTAGCTTCTTAGTTATTCTTTTTGTACTGAATTTGTCTCCAGCTTACTTGTAGTATTTCTCTGACTCATTGATGTTATTATTTGACTCATGAGTTGTATTGTGACTATTCTATTCTTTTATCATATTCGTGCGTATTTTTATCTTAGATCTGTGATTGAGTATATTGTTATTATTGGTGGTATATTATATTGGTTAGATAGATTTACCAAACACTGTTCTATCGTCGATGCTGTGGCGTATGTTGCGTTATTCCTGACATGCATTCCTACCTCGGGTGCGGGTCGTGACATATCCTGAGTAACAAAAAACTCAAGGAGTTGGAAGCAGAGAACCCAAAAATCTTGGCGGTGTACCAGGAATTGTTGCGTCATCGTGGCATTTGTTAGTGGCTGTCAAAAATAAAAAAGTCCTCTGAGGGGTCTTCTCCCCATATCACCGCTTGGACTCGCTTTCTTTTTTTCGAATTTAAAAGATTCTAGCATAGTTCACGTCCGGACACCGCAAACTGAATAGGAAGTGGCCGACCTAATTCTGGCGTATCTGGAAGTGGCTACTGCCGAGGCCGAGAAAGACGAGGATTCTATGGATGAAGAAGACGAACCTGCAGATGAACTGGGTAATCTTGAAGAAGAACTAAGCTACTTTTATATGGATATGCACAAGTTATCTACTAAAGCCGTGTTGGAGGGATATCGGATATTTTGGTTGCACAACTATGTCATCCTGGGCCAATCCGGGACCATAGATAGGATCAGTCTCCCTCTCATCCTTCCTGCCGTGAAGTTGGCTTTCGGCCATAAGCTGGCCCTTCTACCGGCTATGGTATGCTGCATCCACCGGGGGTTCTACAACTTCGCTCAAAAGTTTGAGGAACATCCGGGCAAGGGTTATTTTAATCAAATCGAGCTTCCTTTTCATTACTTGATGGGTTGGCTCCTCTTGCATCATGGGTCCCTGATGAGCCCTGGGACTGATAAGGATATGGTGGCGGTTGACACCGTAATCCGCAAATATTAGAAGATAAAGTGGAGATCCGATACTGTCCATGCCGGAAGAAGGGAGCTCTCCTTTATGAATGGCTGGAGTTTCTTTACGTCCGAGCCAGAGACCACAGACGAAGAGAGAGACGTTTCCCATCAAGATACTGGGGGAGCGCCTCAGAACCTGTTTGAGAAGCTTTTTCGTTGGCTCTAAGTCCTTCGTCCATCTCACTTGGTTTACCAGAACCAAGGTGAAGTTTTTGTATAGTCTTATCTGCCAAGCCGGTTTGCTCGCCAGTTTGGTTATACTCGGCTCTTGTTGGGTCACCCGAGCACTTCCTTTGGGTAGAGTGGCAATTTTCTTGATGGGTTCCAAGCTTGGAGCTATTACAGTGCTGCTGGCCCTACAGCCCAGTTTTAGTTGCCAAGGGTCGGGGTTGTGCCATGGATGCTATATACAGCGACGAAGTACTATTGCACGGCCAACGCCTTGTCGGCTGACTTCATCCTGGAGAGGAGCTACCTCGAAGGTACTGTCACGCCCCAGTTCCAAATATAAGGAACTGAGCCACATGGCAATGGCCAGTGGGTACACTTCGACGGGCATCCCAATCTAATGGACCAGACGGAGTGCACCTAAGCTGTAAAGTACAATGATAAACCCCAATATATAAAACCTAAATAGTGTAACTAAATCTTATCCACAGACATATGAATATAGAATACATAGAGAAATCAAGTCTACTAATGTGTAGAAGGGAAATAAGACTGGAAATGTATCATAATATAATACAAATAGAGTCACACGGGAACAAACTCGCTAATAAAAATACTGAATGAAAGGAAGCAGTAAGATAACTAGGGAAGGTAACTGCAAACTAGATATTGATACCGAGCCCAGGGTGAAGTTACTACCAGATATCAAACGAAGTCCTCGGGAAGGATCTTGTCCTCTGCAACAAGTCCCGCTCCTGGATATACACCTGGTCTATACTCCTCCGAGTAGTACTCCTCGCCTAAGTCTGGAAGGGCTGATGCCTCCTGAGGCAAAGGGCTGCATAACGCCAAAGAAGGGTAAGGGGCATTAGTCCTCTGCTTGTGGAGTTTGACACGTCAACCGGTAAAAGGGAGATGATATCTCCTTCTGACGATCCTCTGCCTATTAAGCGAAAGTCGAAGGCCGAGACACATCATGCTGGCTATTCCAAGAAGGCGAGGACTGATGTGGTCCCAGAGATGGGACCCATGGTGAAGATTAAGCCCCTTGCAAAGGGGACTGCATGCGGAGAGGTATAGGACCCCTTGCACTAACGATTTCTGAAGCAGGGTCCGATTTAGATGCTATGGCGGTATCCGTAAATCCTCTTAGATTGATTCTTCCTTGTTCTCTCTATAAATATATCTCTTCTGGTCTGTTTGAATTGCAGACACTAGAGATAAGGGACCGTCCCGGCGGGCAGCTGCTTCAGTAATTTCTTACGCTAAACCAGAAGACGAAACCACTCCGGTGTCCGATGTGGGGGCCTCAAAACCAATACCAGAAGATTCGAGAGCTCAGGGCTTGAATGCAGCTGTGGTAGAGTAGCCTTATACCCCCTTTGGAGCACATATCTGTGGAAGATTTTTTAGCTATAGGGGAGGCTATGATAATACTGGACGAGCCACGACCTACGCCACCTCCTTCTGGTTCATCATTTTATAATTTCATAGGAGATCAAATTCTCTGGCTTCCGCTTCATATTCTTCGGACGAAGTTAATTGTTTGTTGTTCTGGTCCTGCTGGCCCTACCTCTCTAATGCAGATAGTGGATATGGCCTTTAAGGAAGGCGTAGAAGAGGAAGGGGGTAACGCGCTTGTTAGAACAAGGCCCGAACCTCTCCATCATACTTCTAGAGGCAAGGAATATTTTGTCATGCCCCCTACTGAGCCTGTAGTAGAGGAGGTTACTATTGTTATAGATCCTTCTGGTGTGGCGACTGATCTTCCAACCGTCATCGCAGGGGGTTCTGCGGTTGAAGCCTCTGCGGATATTGGGGTCGTAATCTGCCACGATGAGGTCATTCCCCTTCTTGAGGTCGTTGGATAACCTCTTGAAGCCGTTGCGACGTGGTCTAGGGATGGATACTAGAGGAAGACGATGCGGCGTGGCACCCTGTTACTTCTGTTCCCAGTCTTGGTACTACTCCGGTATCCGTGGCTCAGCTACCGGGTATCCAGGCTCTTCGTATATCCATGAAAGATTGGCCCGCAAACAGGGCCGCTAGTTGCTCCTCTACTGATGTTTTGCCTTTGATATTTTTTTAACATCGTTGTGCCCCTGTTACACCTGCGGCCTCTTCTTAAATCCTGCCACCTTTGACTCCGGCTATATTGGAAGAAATTGACGAGACCGTCAGGCTTTCCATCCGAAGCTTTCACATATTCTTGAAGTAGGGATCAAGGGCATGTTGGAGCACAACAAATCTTTCACCTGGGCAAGGTAATATGTTGAGGGCCAGGTCCACTCTCTGAGGGGTATCCTTGGTTTTGAAAATATGACCAATTTTCTGGGCCATAAACTGAGAAAGGTGGAGAAATGCCTAACAGAGCTGTGACAGTATCAACTGGCGGACATGGAAATGCTGATCTCCCATGAATATAATAAATTCTCGAAGAAGGTGGAGACAGAGAAGGCCTTCTTTGCTTCGTCTATGGAGTGGTTGCAGCATAATCTTCGAATCTTACAAGAGAGGCGTGACCGGCTGGGCGATCTCAGAGAAGAGTGCCTCTCCCGATAAAAGGATCTGACCGAGCAAATTAGACGGCTTTAGGTCAAGCTTGATGTAATGGAGAATAGGCTGCGGGAGGCCCAGTAGGAAGAGGAGGCTATCCGGACTAAGGTGAGCCAAGTGGTGCAGAACATTGCTGGCATTCAGGTTCTGGTGCAACAACTAGAGGACAGACACGAGTCCTATGCTTGCTACGAGGATCCTGAGGTTATGGCCGAAGTTGAGGATCAGGCCCGGAGGTGCCTGGATTGTATATTTCTCGTCTCCGTGAGCGGATAGCAGAGTTATGCTCCAACTCATAGCAGCAGTAGTTCTCCTTTGCTTCTTGTCTTTATTTTGCCTTCGGGCTTGAGATCTTGACAATCTCCCAGAATGTAGTTTTTCTTTCAATTCTTTTTACAGAGAAAAATAAAAGTTATCCTATTTGTTTTGTAATGTATTTGTATTAGCTTTAGGTATTGTACTAGAGGTAATATGAACATAGTACAATATCGTAGCTTTTTAAGGATATCCTGCAGGGGTATCTTTTGTGGACCTATTACTTATTGTGCATGAGAGTGTAAGTAATAAGTTCAAAAATGATACCTATCAGAGGTAACGTGGACGTGATAGGTTTTGTTGACCTATTACTTTTTGGGCACGTTAGTGAAAGTAATAGATTTGGAACAAGCCCTGCCAGAGGTAATATGGACATGGCCATTTTTGTGGACCCATTACTTTTTGTGCACGCTAGTATAAGTAATAGATTTGGAACAAGCCCTGCCAGAGGTAATATGGATATGGCAGTTTTTGTGGATCCATTACTTTTTGCGTACGTCAGTGCAAGTAATATATTTGGATCAAGCCCTGCCAGAGGTAATATGGACCTGGCAGTTTTTATTGACTTAACACCACTAGTGTACCTTGATGAGTACCGGTGATTAGTGGGGATGACAACCGATATTAGAGGTAATATGGATGTGATGATTGATAGCCAAGACCCGAGAGGTTTCTCAAAGGTAATATGGATATGGCAAACTCGGCTTAGGAGAAATATTAGGACAATAGTTCAGAGGTAATATGGACGTGAACCAATGTTCGAGATACTCACTGAGGAGTGGTATACTGAGTGTGGTCCATCCGAAAATAAAGTTTGACCTGAGGATTTCTCCGCTGGAGAGATTGTTAGGGTGATAGCTCAAAGGTAATATGGACATGAGCTAGAGTCTAACGAGATTGGTTTTTGGGTGGTCAATGCGGGAGTGCGCAGATGGAACTGAGGACTGTTCCGCTGGAAAGCTTTTGAGGATCCATTACCTTTTACGTATCTAGGACTCCTGGATACATGAGATGATGGCTTTTATGAGAATTTGTAAAAAAGAAGAAAAAGTTGCACATAGGAATTTGTTGGGGATGGAGAACTGTCACTACCACATTTTAGGAAAAAGGGTATTTTAGTAATTTCCTATTTAAATAAATATTGTGCATGGTAAATAATTTTTGTTGTATTATTTAATTGTTGTTAGTTATTATTTAATTATTTTGGACTTATTTTAGTAGACCCAACTAGTTTAGTTTGGACCCATGGACCAACATGAATTAATTAGTTAGACTTGGCCCATTTAGAAAGCCCATAGTTAAGGAGATGGATTAAATTAATTAAATGATTAGACTAGAAGCTTCCTTCCTTAATTATTTCTTCATGAGAGGCCCCAAGGGGTACATTGGACATTTTACAATTGCTTGGGGGAGGGGCTATGGCCGGCCTATTAAAGAGGGGGGAAATTTCTCTCTCCTCTCATCTCATTCCAAATCTAGATCTAGAATTCTTCCACTACCAAATTCCCTCCATTCCCAATCCAATTCCCTACCAAATTCGTTCCAAATTCTTCCCAATTCACCATTAGAGAAGGAGGAAGCAAGGATCTAGAAGAAGGAAGCAAGGATCTATAAAGAGGAGCAAGGATCTACAATTTGGAAGCAAGTTCATCTCAATTGGAGGTTTCATTGGGAATCCATCTCCCAATAGGTATAATTCAGTTTTCCTATTAAAATAGCTTCTAAATCTGAGATTTAATTATGTAAAATCAACCTATATGTATGTAGTACCCATAGGACTTTGTTTTGTGTTCATAGGAGACCCATGGAGAAAGTTATGGTGTTTTTTGTGTCAATTTTGTTGGAATTCCGAATTTATATTTTGTTGTGTGTGTCAATTGATCCTATAGATCAATTGAACATGAGATTTGTGTTTGAGGCTAGTGTCGTGTCCATATTGGGATACTTGTGGTTCGTATCCCAACTATTTGGTGATACGTGTCATTTGGGGGTTTTCCTCCGACACGGGGCTTTGAACATGTCGTATTTTGACACGGACACATAGATCTACTTTTGACGCTTTGATTTGTTCATAAATATTATTTGTGATTTGTTTGTGTCCTTCGGGGTGCATTTGGTTGTGTGTTGGACTCGTGTCGCATGCGTATTCTAGATCTAGTGGGATACGGTGAGATACTCTCTAATTGTGTGTATTTTTGCATAGATCTAATTAATTGTGGTTCAATTCTTCATTTATAATTAGTATATATATATGGATATTAAATATTTATTTTATGTATTTATTATAGTAATTATTGTAGCATAGATCTATATTTTGGGTGTGCTAATATAATGTACAATATAATATGTAGCTTTCTTGCATGCAAATATATATGTTACTACTTGTTAAATAATATAATTTATACATAAAATATTTTATAAAATATATTTGTATGTTTAATTGTGTAATTATATTATTTATAATTATTATGTAATTATTTGGATATTAATGTAAATATTTTAGGTGTGCTTCTAGCCATGTAAATTATATGTTCTTTGTTAAATATTTGAAGGTATAAGTTTATGTGTATATTAATATATATATGTACATTTTTGTATTAATGGTTTATATATATATATATATACTGTTTTATATATTCTGTTTATATATATATATATATATATATATATTGTTTATATATTCTGTTTTTATATATATAATTATATATATACAACTTGTTTTAGTGACAGTGAATTAATGACAGTAAAAAACTGTCATTAATTAGCCGACTAATAGCAGCCGCTGTAGCCTTCGGGCAATTAATGACAAACCTGTCATTAATTGCAGCAGCGGGAAACAGCAGCTTTTCTGCGACGCTTTTCTGCGATAGTTTAACTGTCAGCGAAAACCAAAGCAGTGGCAGTTTATTATTTGGGTTTCGGTGACAGTCCTTCGGTGACAGTCCCGACTGTCACTATTTAAACTGTTTTGATTTAATCCTATTTTATTCACTGTTTTTCAATGACGCTTTGACAGATTTAATGTATATATTATATATTATAATTGTATATATATATGTATATATATATGTGTTTTGTGAGGAATAATAATTGTAATAATATATTATGTTATTTATATAAATGTTGGATTGTATATATATTATTTTAGGGTATATATTAATTATATTATTAGTATACTTTGTGTGAGTTCTTTTTGAATCTAATTTGATTCCTAAATTATTGTAGTTTATCTCTATATTATTTTATAGATGTCTTGTGAGGTTGACTTTGGGTTTGACCATGTTTGACTTTAGTGGACTTTAGAGTTGACCATAGTTGACTTTTGACTTAGAATTGACTTATTTACCTAGAAGTTGCCTAGTTTGACTTGTTCTCTTTCCGGGACCTTGTATTAATGTGGTATTCCATGTCTAGGTCTTCGAGGCACCGAGTCAGACATTTGTGAGACTGTTCATTGGACTTCAGGCGAGTACATTCTCTGATAGTTTCTCATTTATGATATCCTCTATGTTCGTTGTATCTAGTGTAGATATACATGTTCTCTTGACACTATGGTTACACGGATTGGTATATCCGGATCTCGTCATGAGATGTTATTCCTTGGTATATGGTGTATATGGTGCAAGTATTGTTTCATTGGTTATCTTGTACATGTACAGACACCGATTCTCGGGGAGACTAGCTATCTTCTTGGGGAATCTAGTGCCATAACGTACCGTGGTTGGATCTATTATACCAGTCGGGGTGGAGAGTATTTTAGTGTAGATATGTGATCATACCCTCCTTGTGCATATCTTGTTCCTTGTGAGTGTTGATCATACACCGCACGTATAATCAGCCAGGCCATTATACTCTTGTGCAAGTTTCTAAGCCGATCACATGTTAAAGCTAGTACTCACACACTTAGTCATTAGTATTCTTGTTCTATCAGCATATTGTTCATTATTGTATTTCTTTCCAGTACTTCCTTATTGTCTATACATTTCTTGTATCTATTTACGCATCTTGTTTATCCACAGCTACTTACTGTTACATAGTTTTTATCATTATTTGAGAACTGCTGTTAGGGTTGTACTCTGCTCCTTTCCTGACTGGATATATTTTTCCAGATGACACTGAGGAGTACCCTACCTATTATGGACCCCAGGATGTTGTGGGTTTAGATTCTGAGACCCTGGCTCAAGAGGGACTTATCCCAACTGAGACAGTTGACCCTGGAGTTGTAGCTTTATAGTTTTGTAGTATTCTTTTGTACTGGATTTGTCTCCAGCATATTTCTGTATTTTCTTCAGACTCATTGATGTATTATTTTAGACTCATGAGTTGTATTGTGACTATTCTATTCTTATCTGATTCGTGTTCATTCTATCTTAGTTCTGTGATTGAGTACACTATCTTTTGGTGGTTCATTATATTAGATAGACTTTCTAGACAGCGTTCTACCGCCGATTCTGCGGCGTAGGCTGGGCGTTGTTTCCGACTAGTACCCTTACCCCGGGTGCGGGTCGTGACACGTTTTTGGTGGTGGCCCATGCAGGTCTAGCTTCACAAGTATGTGATGTCGTGGTAGTGCGACAACTTAGTTGTACTACTGCGAGCCTGCAATAGGATATAGGATATAGGCTGAGATACTCAATCACATCTAGGAAAATTCTTTTGATTCAACTATTCTCCTTTGACGTTGATACTTGATCTCTTAAACTGTCCTTTCCTTGATGTCTTACATCTTGTGCCATATTGATCCTTATTCCGTCTTTTTATGAGACATACTCGAAGATACTTACGGAGGCACGCAAGGTTGAGCGGGATCTGGGTTTGAAGACCAAGAGAGACCGTGATTCTTTTCTGGGGGCCAACGGCAGTGCAGTATCTGCCAAACGTCCTTATTTCCAGTCCAGACCTTTCCAGCAGCCACAGCAGAACCAGACTCCAGCTAGAGCGCCTTTTCACCAGGCACCTCAGCAGCAGAGGCAGTTACAGCAAGCTCTATGCAACTTCTGCAAGAAGCCCGGCCACATCTGGGAAGTTTGCAGAAAGAGGCTAGGAGTTTGTTTGTATTGTGGTACTAAAGGGCATCAATTGAGGGAGTGTCCTCGTCGTGCAGTTCAGGGAGCAGCTCCAGCTCCGAGGGCACAGATGAGACCACTTGCAGCACAACCGAGGGGATCGCTTCCGACACAGCAGCAGCGTTTTGTCCAGCATCAGCAGCAGGGAGGTGCTCGGCAGGGACGAGCGTTTGCTATGACAGTCGAAGAGGAGGAACCCACCGGAGATGTCATCGCAGGTTCTATTCTTCTTGATTCCATTCCAGCTTTAGCTTTATTTGATAGTGGTGCTTCCCATAGTTTTGTATCTGTTTCTTTTGCTCTGAAGCATGGTTTGGTAGCTGAGTCTTTGCTTAGGACTTGCAAGATCATGACCGGGGGAGGCATTATCCTGGTTAATGATATTTGCAAAGATCGGAGAGTTACTCTGGGAGGCCGAGAGTTGAGTGCGTGTCTACTTGTAATGCCACTTCCGAGCTACGACATTGTACTCGGGATAGATTGGTTGAGTAGGCACCGTGCTAGCATAGATTGTAGAGGAGGTAGAGTTTTGTTTGGTCCGCCAGGAGAGCCAGAGTTCGAGTTTGCTAGAGGAGCTGCGGAGCAGGAAGAAGACATTATTTGTGGAGCTATGGTGGAAGACAAGGAGTTGCCACATCCGTTGATAGCAGAATTTTGGATGTGTTTTCTAAAGAATTGCCAGGATTGCCGCCAGATCGAGATGTTGAATTTTCTATAGACTTGGTGCCA
Organism: Iris macrosiphon; assembly: GCA_036927795.1. Classification (NCBI taxonomy): domain Eukaryota; kingdom Viridiplantae; phylum Streptophyta; class Magnoliopsida; order Asparagales; family Iridaceae; genus Iris; species Iris macrosiphon. Next base: position 53,385,161 of record JAYESA010000016.1, on the reverse strand, counting down.
GGTGCAGAACCAATTTCGCAGCATGTCTATAGAGTAAACAACAGCGAGCTGGTCGAGTTGAAGAAGCAGGTGGACGAATTGCAGGATAAGGGGTTTATCAGATCGAGTTCTTCACCATGGGGAGCCCCGGTATTGTTTGTACCGAAGAAGGATGGATCGGTGCGTATGTGCATTGATTACAGGGCTTTGAATAATCTTACTATCAAGAATAAGTATCCTTTGCCACGGATTGATGATCTGTTTGATCAGTTGAGTGGTGCGAAGGTGTTTTCTAAGATAGATTTGAGATCAGGCTACCATCAGGTGAAGGTGAAGCCGGAGGACATACCGAAGACTGCTTTTAGAACTCGGTATGGTCAGTTCGAGTTTATGGTGATGCCGTTTGGTTTGACTAATGCACCGGTGGTATTTATGAACTTGATGAACAAGGTGTTCCACCAGTACCTTGACAAGTTCATGGTGGTGTTCATCGACGACATACTCATATACTCGAGGACACCGGAGGAGCATGAGGAGCATTTGAGGATTGTGTTGGATGTGCTGAGGAAGGAGAAGCTGTATGGAAAGTTGTCCAAATGTAAGTTTTTCTTGGACAAGGTGGAATTCTTGGGGCATGTTGTGACTGGTGATGGTATTTCAGTGGATCCGAAGAAGATTTCAGCAGTGGAATCTTGGAAGACTCCGAGTTCGGTAGCAGAGATCAGGAGTTTCTTGGGATTGGCAGGCTACTACAGAAAGTTTGTGCAAGATTTTTCGAGGATTGCCGAGCCGATGACCAGACTCACAAGGAAGGATGTGGAGTTTGTTTGGACGGAAGATTGCCAGGCCGCTTTTGAGGAGTTGAAGAAGAGGTTGACGTCTGCTCCTATTTTGACATTGCCATCAGGGTCCGGAGGTTTCACTATTTATAGTGATGCATCGGGAAATGGTTTAGGTTGTGTTCTTCAGCAGCATGGGAAGGTGATTGCCTATGCATCCAGGCAATTACGTCCTCATGAAAAGAACTATCCTACCCATGATTTGGAGTTGGCAGCTGTCATATTCGCCCTGAAGTTGTGGAAACATTATTTGTACAGAGAGCGTGTGGAGATCTTCACAGACCACAAAAGCTTGAAGTACGTTTTCACGCAGAAGGAGTTGAACATGAGGCAGCGTCGGTGGTTGGAACTGATGAAGGATTTTGATATCTCTTTGCAATATCATCCTGGGAAGGCCAATGTAGTTGCCGATGCTTTGAGCAGGTATCCGGTAGCTATATTCTTGACGCAGGATCGATATTTGTTGGAGGACTTGGAGAGCTTGGGCATTGAGGTGATTGTTCTGGGTGGTGCTATGCAGATGTGGGGATTGCAGATACATTCAGATTTGATAGATAGGATCAAGGCAGCACAGTATGATGACGTATCTTTGAGGAGTATCAGAGCTCAGGTGAGAGCAGGATTGGAGGATGATTTCACTATTGCAGAGGATGGATCTTTGAGGCATGGAGTTAGATTGTGTGTGCCTAGTGGGGAGTTGCGAGAGGAGATATTGCAGGAAGCGTATCGCTCTCAGTATTCCATACATCCAGGTGCTAACAAGATGTATCGGGATATGCGAGAGAGTGTGTGGTGGTATGGCATGAAGAGGGAAGTGGCACAGTTTGTATCCAGATGCTTAGTGTGCCAACAGGTGAAAGCCGAGAGGCAGAGGCCAGGAGGTTTACTTCAGCCATTACCCATTCCAGAGTGGAAGTGGGAACACATTACTATAGATTTTGTGTCTGGACTACCACGATCTCCAGGTGGGAAAGACGCGATTTGGGTCATTGTTGATAGATTGACCAAGTCGGCCCACTTTTTGCCTTTCAAGGTGGGTTTGTCTACGGAGAAGCTGGCAGAGATGTATGTGAGGCAGATCGTTAGGATACATGGAGTTCCCGTCAGCATAGTCTCAGATCAGGATAGTCGTTTCACTTCTCATTTCTGGAGGAGTTTGCAGGAGAGTTTGGGCACTCAGCTCAAGTTCAGTACTGCATATCATCCCCAGACAGATAGGCAGTCAGAGAGGACTATTCAGACTCTCGAGGATATGTTGCGCACTTGTGTACTAGATTTCGGGGGTTCTTGGGAGGACCATCTTCATTTGGTAGAGTTTGCTTACAACAACAGTTATCAGGCCAGTATAGAGATGTCACCTTTTGAAGCTCTATATGGTCGGAGGTGTCGTACTCCTTTGTCTTGGGACGATGTTGGAGAAAGAATTTTGCTTGGGCCAGAGATGGTTGTAGATGCAGCAGAGAAGGTTCAGTTGATCAGAGACAGACTTCGAGTGGCACAGGACAGACAACGGCATTGGGCCGATAGCCATCGGAGACCCTTGGAGTTTGAGGTATAGTTTAGATTTTATTTTGTGTGCTTGTTCTTGGTTGTTTGTTATAGATAAGTTCTTAAGGTGGTGTTTTGTTCTAGGTGGGTGGTTTGGTATTTCTGAGAATTTTTCCGACACGAGGCACGATTCGCTTCAGTGGAGGCGGAAAGCTTAGTCCGCGATTCATTGGACCTTTCACTATTCTAGAGAGGGTCGGTGCAGTTGCTTATAGACTAGACTTGCCACCTGCATTGGAGGGAGTGCACAACGTGTTTTATGTGTCGCAGTTGAGACGATACGTGGCAGATCCTAGTCATGTATTGGATTACTCAGAGATAGAGGTGGGCCCTACTCTTAGCTATCCAGAGCAGCCAGTTGGAATTCTGGATCGGAGAGAGAAGGTGCTGAGGAACCAGACGATTCCTTTGGTGCGCGTCGCATGGAGGCATCACTCTCCGGGGGAGTCTACCTGGGAGAGAGAGGATGACATGCGAGAGCGCTATCCATATTTGTTTGTACCTTGAGGTATGTTATTTCTAGTTATGTTCTGTTCATTGTTATGTTCTGTTCATTAGTTAGTTGTGATTCTTTAGTTCTGTTCTGTGATTTTCTGGGGTAGTTTTCGTCTTTGAATTTCGAGGACGAAATTATTTTAAGGAGGGTAGACTTGTCACTACCACATTTTAGGAAAAAGGGTATTTTAGTAATTTCCTATTTAAATAAATATTGTGCATGGTAAATAATTTTTGTTGTATCATTTAATTGTTGTTAGTTATTATTTAATTATTTTGGACTTATTTTAGTGGAGCCAACTAGTTTAGTTTGGACCCATGGACCAACATGAATTAATTAGTTAGACTTGGCCCATTTAGAAAGCCCATAGTTAAGGAGATGGATTAAATTAATTAAATGATTAGACTAGAAGCTTCCTTCCTTAATTATTTCTTCATGAGAGGCCCCAAGGGGTACATTGGACATTTTACAATTGCTTGGGGGAGGGGCTATGGCCGGCCTATTAAAGAGGGGGGGAAATTTCTCTCTCCTCTCATCTCATTCCAAATCTAGATCTAGAATTCTCCCACTACCAAATTCCCTCCATTCCTAATCCAATTCCCTACCAAATTCATTCCAAATTCTTCCCAATTCACCATTAGAGAAGGAGGAAGCAAGGATCTAGAAGAAGGAAGTAAGAATCTACAAAGAGGAGCAAGGATCTACAATTTGGAAGCAAGTTTATCTCAATTGGAGGTTTCATTGGGAATCCATCTCCCAATAGGTATAATTCAGTTTTTTCCATTAAAATAGCTTCTAAATCTGAGATTTAATCATGTAAAATCAACCTATATGTATGTAGTACCCATAGGACTTTGTTTTGTGTTCATAGGAGACCCATGGAGAAAGTTATGGTGCTTTTTGTGTCAATTTTGTTGGAATTCCGAATTTATATTTTGTTGTGTGTGTCAATTAATCCTATAGATCAATTGAACATGAGATTTGTGTTTGAGGCTAGTGTCGTGTCCATATTGGGATACTTGTGGTTCGTATCCCAACTATTTGGTGATACGTGTCATTTGGGGGTTTTTCTCCGACACGGGGCTTTGAACATGTCGTATTTTGACACGGACACATAGATCTACTTTTGACGCTTTGATTTGTTCATAAATATTATTTGTGATTTGTTTGTGTCCTTCGGGGTGCATTTGGTTGTGTGTTGGACTCGTGTCGCATGCGTATCCTAGATCTAGTGGGATACGATGAGATACTCTCCAATTGTGTGTATTTTTGCATAGATCTAATTAATTATGGTTCAATTTTTCATTTATAATTAGTATATATATATGGATATTAAATATTTATTTTATGTATTTATTATAGTAATTATTGTAGCATAGATCTATATTTTGGGTGTGCTAATATAATGTACAATATAATATGTAGCTTTCTTGCATGCAAATATATATGTTACTACTTGTTAAATAATATAATTTATACATAAAATGTTTTATAAAATATATTTGTATGTTTAATTGTGTAATTATATTATTTATAATTATTATGTAATTATTTGGATATTAATGTAAATATTTTAGGTGTGCTTCTAGCCATGTAAATTATATGTTCTTTGTTAAATATTTGAAGGTATAAGTTTATGTGTATATTAATATATATATGTACATTTTTGTATTAATGGTTTATATATATATATATATACTGTTTTATATATTCTGTTTATATATATATATATATATATATATATATATATATTGTTTATATATTCTGTTTTTATATATATAATTATATATATACAACTTGTTTTAGTGACAGTGAATTAATGACAGTAAAAAACTGTCATTAATTAGCCGACTAATAGCAGCCGCTGTAGCCTTCGGGCAATTAATGACAAACCTGTCATTAATTGCAGCAGCGGGAAACAGCAGCTTTTCTGCGACGCTTTTCCGCGACAGTTTAACTGTCAGCGAAAACCAAAGCAGTGGCAGTTTATTATTTGGGTTTCGGTGACAGTCCTTCGGTGACAGTCCCGACTGTCACTATTTAAACTGTTTTGATTTAATCCTATTTTATTCACTGTTTTTCAATGACGCTTTGACAGATTTAATGTATATATTATATATTATAATTGTATATATATATGTATATATATATGTGTTTTGTGAGGAATAATAATTGTAATAATATATTATGTTATTTATATAAATGTTGGGTTGTATATATATTATTTTAGGGTATATATTAATTATATTATTAGTATACTTTGTGTGAGTTCTTTTTGAATCTAATTTGATTCCTAAATTATTGTAGTTTATCTCTATATTATTTTATAGATGTCTTGTGAGGTTGACTTTGGGTTTGACCATGTTTGACTTTAGTGGACTTTAGAGTTGACCATAGTTGACTTTTGACTTAGAATTGACTTATTGACCTAGAAGTTGCCTAGTTTGACTTGTTCTCTTTCCGGGACCTTGTATTAATGTGGTATTCCATGTCTAGGTCTTCGAGGCACCGAGTCAGACATTTGTGAGACTGTTCATTGGACTTCAGGCGAGTACATTCTCTGATAGTTTCTCATTTATGATATCCTCTATGTTCGTTGTATCTAGTGTAGATATACATGTTCTCTTGACACTATGGTTACACGGATTGGTATATCCGGATCTCGTCATGAGATGTTATTCCTTGGTATATGGTGTATATGGTGCAAGTATTGTTTCATTGGTTATCTTGTACATGTACAGACACCAATTCTCGGGGAGACTAGCTATCTTCTTGGGGAATCTAGTGCCATAACGTACCGTGGTTGGATCTATTATACCAGTCGGGGTGGGGAGTATTTTAGTGTAGATATGTGATCATACCCTCCTTGTGCATGTCTTGTTCCTTGTGAGTGTTGATCTACACCGCACGTATAATCAGCCAGGCCATTATACTCTTGTGCAAGTTCCTAAGCCGATCACATGTTAAAGCTAGTACTCACACACTTAGTCATTAGTATTCTTGTTCTATCAGCATATTGTTCATTATTGTATTTCTTTCCAGTACTTCCTTATTGTCTATACATTTTTTGTATCTATTTACGCATCTTGTTTATCCACAGCTACTTACTGTTACATAGTTTTTATCATTATTTGAGAACTGCTGTTAGGGTTGTACTCTGCTCCTTTCCTGACTGGATATATTTTTCCAGATGACACTGAGGAGTACCCTACCTATTATGGACCCCAGGATGTTGTGGGTTTAGATTCTGAGACCCTGGCTCAAGAGGGACTTATCCCAACTGAGACAGTTGACCCTGGAGTTGTAGCTTTATAGTTTTGTAGTATTCTTTTGTACTGGATTTGTCTCCAGCATATTTCTGTATTTTCTTCAGACTCATTGATGTATTATTTTAGACTCATGAGTTGTATTGTGACTATTCTATTCTTATCTGATTCGTGTTCATTCTATCTTAGTTCTGTGATTGAGTACACTATCTTTTGGTGGTTCATTATATTAGATAGACTTTCTAGACAGCGTTCTACCGCCGATTCTGCGGCGTAGGCTGGGTGTTGTTTCCGACTAGTACCCTTACCCCGGGTGTGGGTCGTGACAAGAACCAAGAGTGTAGAGATGTACATCTGGGTTGTCCCAATGGGGATAAGGCTAGCTTATACATAGTACTTTTTTAGGAACTTGCCATTGGTAGGCATCATAAGCAAGTTGCCAATGGGACTAGCTGGTAGGCGCTGCTGGAGAATATTGACTCCATGATGAACGGGCCCTCCCATTTATGGTAGAATTTTTTGACCGTCTTGTGGGTAATGACCATAGGTCTTCTCACGGCCAGGACAAGGTCTCCTACTTGGAAATTTTTTTTTCCTTGATTCATCTGTTGAAGTCTCCTGAGAGACGTGCTTGGTATAGCTTAATGTATTGCTGAGCTAAGAGATGTTTCTCATCGAGTGCTTCTGTAAACCCCCTCACCCAAAATTAGGCCTACTTGGCTTAGATAGTGAAACTAGGTCTAGTTTAAATCCAATTAGAATTAGAACACGGTATTTTATTTAATTATACAATATTTAATATCGCTTAGCGCACCTTACCGTTGCTTCGATAATTGGAGCCCTCACTAACCATTGACTTTCTACAAATTTCACCACCTCATCCCAGACGTGCCCGCCTACTATTCTGACCCTTGTGTAACTTATAATTATGCTCTCTTGTGCTATATTTTAGTCACACAATAAACGTCGCGGACGTTATTATTTTAATTCCAAATAAAGTACGACTATGTACCCTTGTGTGTTCCAATCTAAATTGGAGACACAATCTTGACCGTTGTATACAACCTTTTATTAATATTCTATACTGTACCCTCTACGTCCCTGACATTTGTGTCCCACCTAATTTTATCCCCATGTACCCCTAATTAATTCCAGAACATCGTGCGCATTCAATTTAATTAATTAAATCCAATTTTCGTCTTTGTGCAATTTTTCTAATTATTGGGGGCTTTTATACAAAAACTTATTGAGGTGTCCCCACCATTGGACAATACGTGAAGAAACCCAATTTTCCCTTTACGTGAATTTTTCCCATAATTTTTGGGATGTGCAACGCGCAATATTGTTCCCTTTATTTTAAACCTATTATTGGATTCAAACAATGCAATTATGGCCCTCCAAACATGCCCATGTGAGCCCAAGGCCCATCCCAAGGAGAGTGTTGACCAAGGTCAACTTTTCCTAGGTCCAACCAACCTCCTCCCATGTGTATATAATAGCTCTTCATTACTTTTTCCTTTTCTACTTTTTCCTAAACCTAATATCAAAACCAAACTCAGCCATACCCCCTATTCTTCCTGTTCACCTATACCCTACTTCTCTGTCGACGTTGGAGCTCCGGCCGTGCACCCCGTCTCCACCCACCGACCCATCAGTCCTGTCGACCTCCTCCCTCCGCTCTCCTTCGTGCCACCCCGACTGCCCGAGATCTCGCCGGCCTTCTCCGCCTAACGCCGGAGCCCGCTGCACCGAGCCAACTGTTCCCGCTGTCACCACGACCGACTCGACCCCTCGCCGGAGCAACCCCCTCCGCCTGAGCACAGACTGCTCCCAGCCAATGCCAAGCCATTCTCCTTCTCCTCCTCTCGTCTTAGAGCCACACCCCGATAATTTTAGACTTAAATCCCAACCAAAAATCTTTATTTTCTATATCTAAAATTATATTATTATGGATTAATTCTAATTTTTAAGTATTTAATCCAGAATTATCTTTTTTTTTTATCAAAAATTGGTTTTATTGACTTATCGGTAACCTGTTATGACCTAGTTTTAGTTTTTACTTGATTTTGGACTCGCAAAATTTATAGGAGATGACCCTATCACTAAAAAATATTATTTCTTAGTAAAATTCTAGAATTATTATTTTTGATAATTAAAGTCTTTAAAAAAGATTTTTGGTATTGTTTGATGGCAAGTAATAATTTGGTTTGTAGTTACTTGCATGTACAACCAAAGTAGAATTAATAACTAGATAATAATATCACTTAAACTAGAAAATAAGAGTTTAATTAGTGTCATAATTAATTGATAGGTGTTCGTGATGTTTCTGTTGAGAGCTCCAAACCAGATTTGTTGTGCTTGCATCTTGGCTTGGAAGGCAAGTACACCTTGCTTAATTGTATTATTCAGTTTACATTATGTCTAGTTTTTATTTGTTAGCTGGGTGCATGCGTCTTCGAGTAGTAGACTTACCTGGTATATTGTGAAGGTATGTGGTATCTTCTGACCTGACACTTGTTCAACACAATTACTGAGCGAGTGAGTGCATGGACTAGCGTGTTGACTGGCCATTGATACATGGGTTCACATTTTGTGTTTGTAGTTAGTGTTGGTCTAGTTTTCTAGATTTTATTGACCTCTTGAATTATGTTTGCACTGCTTATACGGTTTAGATAGTTCATTGGGAGGGGAAAATCTACTAGTGAGCGTATGAGATTTCTGTTTCTTATGATTTATATGGGATAAATGGTGTACCCTCGAGTTCTGTCGAACGCCTGGTATGATGGCAGATTCTTCTATTTCTCCTACCTTATGCGCCACTAGAGATGTCGTGAGTGTATTTCACATAGATGGTTTAGTTACCATATTTATTGTTTACTGCTTTACTTTTATGCATGTCGATTTCTTGTGTTCTTGTTATGTCCCTCTAAGGACCTGGCAGCTTTTCCAGATCCCCCCGAGCACTTGTACCCAATGGAATATGGATTGGGAGATTTTGCAGACGAGGACCTTGAGCTGGAGCCACAGGAGTTTCCTTGAGCATTCTTGGATGATAGTTGGTTAGTATTTTGGGTCTATTTCTTTATTGCTTAGTTATTCTTTCAGTAATCTTATGTACTCATTTTTTGTGGATTTTTCTCCACTAGATTCTCTTTTGTAGTGGATTCTGAGACTTACCTATTCATTATATTTCTTACTCGATAATTTCTGTGGATGAGACTAGATTTTACCTGCCTGTGATATTGAGACTTAGTTATATTTTACAGCATACTACGACTTATAAGGTCCATTAAATTGGATTCCAATACTTGTTCGTACAGCTGACATATTTACGTATACCTTGTCCTACGAATTTTGGGATTGGGGCATAATAAATGGGTTCAGGTTGAAAGGCTTGTACTTTGGCGGATGCAGAACATCCCTCCACTCGTGGGGGTACGGTTGTCGTATCCCGAGCTCGCATAGTGAATCCCGGCTGCCCATAGATATAGGCGATCCCGGAGTTCCCGAATTTCCCTCATTGCTTCTTTGGCTTTATCTTCCATGGAAGGGGAAGATGAACTAGGAAGAGGGTGATTTTCGGCTATGGGCGGAGCGGTTGCATCATAATCCGCGTTGGTCCCAGGGTCCAAGCTTTCTTGTCTAGAATCCCTCGTTGGTTGGGAGGTTATACTTGCCTTAATGCCTAGCACTGCCTGGGTCAAGGCTTGCATTAATTCTCTCATGGTCTGCAACATGGCCTCGAGGACCTCGAGGTGCTGCCGATCACTAGGGCCTTTATGCTCGTCCCCCGCAATATATGTCGTTCTTGAATGAGGAGAGATAGATGGGATAATAGACGTAGCACTTTCTGCTTCGGACTCTTGCAACTAATAGTCGTTAGGGAAGGTTGGTAGTGCCACATCCTGTTCAGACTCAGAGGGAGTACTACCCCTAGTGTAGGAGGTGGCATCTTCTTTCCGAGGGTGGCTACACCCAGGGACTTCAGCATCCGTTCCTTGGGAATCCTCATCTCCTCGGAACGCTGATTATCGTATAGGTCCGGGGGATTACTATCATGTCACTCCCCATTCTCGATATACGTATTTGGAACGTATTTTATTTAGCATGGTTGCATGTGCATGGAGACTATACCCATTCTTTGGTTTAACCTTTCTTCATAGTTTATTTTGTGGGTTGGTTCAACTCATGAGAACCCTTTGTTCAACCCTACCATATATAACCCAACCTTTTCCTTCTCTCTCTTCATTACTTTATTTCTTTCTTTCTCTTTAGTTTTCTCTCCCCATTTTCATAAGCAAGTATACCTTGCATGAGAAATAGATAAACCTTCCATATTATTGTTCTATTATGTTTGTTATGTATTTCTTAGCACTTTTAGAAGTTAGAGTTTTCTGTTTTGATGGGTAGTTTTGAATATATCTGCATTTCTAACTTAGGGTTTTATGGGTTTGTCTTTGTTTTGATCTATTAAATATGTATTTTAGAAAACTAATTTTTGCTAAATGATAGAGCTTTCAATTTAGAGCATTTTGGCTTTTGGTTCACTCGATTTGGACTTAAAATGAGTATTTTATGCAAAAAACAAGATTTTAACTTTTTTGGAGATTTTGCCATGGTTGAACCTGCTGTTGGAGAAAACGAAGTTCACATGCGACTAGCAAGCTATGCTGCTGAGAGTGCTATGCGTCCCGAGAGAATTATGCGGCCTGAACTCTTGCCACATACTTACAGTATGCGTCCATCTTGTTGGATGCATGACTGCTTATTTACACAAGTGTCCTTGAACACCTTGTGTTTTCACTCGCTGAACGAATGGAAAATTCACTAAGTCCATGAGACCTCCATGCGGCATCGAACTCCATGCGGCACTAACCCATATGCAGCAAGCAGAACATACGGCCACTTTCCTTGGGATTTATGACTCTGAAACTTTGGCACATCTTTCTATGGTTTTGTCTTTCTTCCTGACACACTTTATGGCTTATCACATCAATCATTTTATGTCACATCACTGACAATTAATTGATTGCCCGTCACTTCAATACTTGTCCTAAGGAGTAGACTTTAACCCTTCCCATGCTGCCTGACTTCATATGCGGCCCTGACTTCTCATGCGGCCTAGACCCAAGCGGCCTTGTTTATTTTGATTGAATATTTATTATTCTTTCTTGACCGAATATATAATTGGTAATTTGACTCAAATACTGTATCCGTGATGATACCCCTATTGCCTGATATTGTCCATGATTTAATGTGCGCCGAGGTACGACACATCGTGTCATGTGTTAAGTGATTATATTTGGATTGTGCATCGAGGTACTGTTTCCCAAGCATGGGCATAATAAGCGAGTCAACTACCAAAGCGTAGCTAGGATATTGATTAACTGAATGTTGCATATATGCTCGGGTGAATACAGATTTGACTTCCATGGATTCGTATCTAGCGTGCCCATATTTTGTTCGACATCTTAAAGGAAATTCTTATGTCACCACGCCTTGAGATTTTAATCACAACATAGGGCTAATTATGTAACTAAAAGTAGTAGTAACATTTGGAGGAAACGGTATTCTGAGATTAGGCCGCTTGACATTCGCTCCCATCCATCTTCATCATCAAACCACGCCGCCGCCATCAACCCCCCATCGACCCGACACCCGATCATAGCCGACCCCGAGCTTCCCTTGTCGAACCGACCACTCCCAGATCGGACCACCGCCGACCAGCACCACCTTCCCCGCCATTCCAGCACCGCCCACGCCGCTGCCGCCGCTGCCAGACCGTTGCTGCAACTGCTGCAGTTGCTGTCGCTGCTGCCGTGATCTACTGCTCGACACCGGAGCTCTGCTGACCGCCGGCGAGCGTGCTCGTCAATGAGCAGACCCTCCCCCTCGTTCAGCCAAATAGGTACTTGTCCTCTAGCTCTCTTCTTTCCTTGTATCATTGTGTTATATATAGTCGTCGTGTTGTCGTATCGAGTGTCATAGTTTGGACACAAACTAAATTAATGTTAAACTATATATATATAAGTATGTAGGTTAACAAGATTTAATAGTAATTAATAACTAGTGATTACCTTAATGATAACTCGTTATAAGGACTTGTACTTCACCTAAAAACTTGGACATAAACCAAGTACACTTAACATGGAAAATAAGGACATGTATTCGTACAAAACCTAAATAGTTTCGTAAACCATAACTTCGGTAATTTATTATCGTGAGGAACGCGGGAACCGAGGACAGAATACGTGTACACCCTAGCTACGTGCACACGCGACTCTGTAGTCGACCAGCCGTGACCTTGTGTCAGTACCTAAGAGCAACGTCGTAGTTGGTGTATGTATTGCTTTAGTGTCTGATACTAGAATTGCTATATTATATTGAGTGTTTAGGGTAACTGGACCAGCCAGGAGACACTGCAGGAGCAGGCTATTGGCATTCACAGCATGAGGACCCAAGAAAGATACCTTGCCCTATTTACTGTCGAATTTAAATTATGCATATGTTGTATGATTCTTGTTGCTTTATTTTATATGACTGTGCGCGTTCGAGATTGACTCGGATGCAGTCGACGGATGTGTCGATGAGTAGCATACTTGACCTAGTCACTAGCAAACACACCCTATTAGGAGGATACTCTGATATCTTCCGAGACCTGACACTCTTACACGTTTTACTGTGACAAATTCATATTGGGATGCGGGTTCGCGTACTCAACTAGCTATCGGTGTGTGTGACATGTATCACTGTTAGTGCATAATTTAGGATTTTGTATTAGTAGAGACTTGGCATATAGATACGTGGTATGCAAGTCGAGTATTCGACATGTGTATCAATATTGGGCGGGGAGGACACTAGTGGGCGTATGGGATACACACATTGGAATCCGTAGTATCCAGAGGAGCCATGGATCCAATGACTCCCTTACACTGCTGCTACGTTCTTCGGAGCAATATGGACGATATACTATACTGCTGCCACGTTCTTCGGAGCGATATGGACGATAGACTGCACTGCTGCCACACTCTTCGGGGTGTTGGACGTTATGCCTATGCCTACCCATATGTACCAAAGTTGTTCTCATATTGCATTCACTTAGATGATTAGCACACTATTTATTGTATTTATTTTATTCAGTATTTATATATGGCATGCTTCTATGTATCTTGTTATATCCCTATGAGGACCTAGTACCTTTCCAGATTTGGACAAGGCATATTACCCCACAGTGTACGACCCAAGACATGAGACTAGGTACGCTACCGCGGAGGAGCTAGAGGTGCTACCGTCAGAGTTTCCGTGATCAGTTGGTAGGCCTTCTGCCTAGGATTGGGAGAATCATTATCTAGTTAGCCGATGCCCTAGTCGTTATTCATTTTATCTGTCATTCAGTACTTTATTTCATCATAGTAGTGGGTTTGTTCCCACCAGACATTCTTGGTTGTACTATGATATTGAGACTGGCGTTTATTTTCCAGCATTTATTCTAGTACTTTTTGGTTATATTTGTGGATGAGATTAGATTACCTGTTGATGATTGATATTGGACTTGTTAGTAATTTATGGCAACGTAGCACTCTTCGCTAGGATCCATTAAATTGCGATATCCTCGGAGATGTGTCAGCTGGCTATTGCCACATGGCCTGGCCCCGTATATTTTTGGGACTGTGGCATGACATAATTTTAGTGGTGGCCCATGCAGGTCCTATTTTTCGCTTGTGGTATGGTAACATGTCCAGCGAGCCTGCACTAGGATAGAAATTACTAGGTCTCATCCACTTTGATTACGACTTTGAACTTCCTTCGTGTTACTTCTAAATATATGCATCATGTTTGCTTGATTTCGTACTCTTTTTAATGAAGTCCTATCTCTTGCAGCAAGATGAACTTGCGCAGTGGACGAGGAGCACCCAGTGTCGTGGTGCCAGCCGACACTACCCAGAGAGAGGAGATATCCCAGGGACCACCTGGAGGGCAACCACCAACGCAGGCCCCAGTAATTAAACAGGTCCCGCTGATACATTGGCGCAAGACTTCTTATGGTGATCCTACCCAACAGCACGAGGGACAGACTTTCCAGACGATCCCCACACAATATTTTGAGGGCCAGACTTTGGGAGCTACACCGATGCCGTAAACTGAGAGGCCAATATCTGAGGAGACACCTACTGCACAACCAGAGGTTCCATTACCACCACCTCCACCTTATCCACCCCAGATGCCACAATCAGATGGACAGCCACAGTTGCTTCAGTTCTTTCAGACTATGATGCAAGCACAGTGGCATCAGACCGAGACGTTGAGACAGAGTTTGATGGCATTACTAGAGAGGACACCTGTCACGGCACCAGTACCAGCACCTCCACCAGCCCAGACAGGTGGCACTGTAAGATGGTTCTGACGGATGGAGCCGGATACTTTCTCGGGCAACGAGACCGTAGAGGAGATCTCCGATTGGGTCGCTAATACGGAGATGCTACTAGAGGCTTCACAAGTGCATCCAGACCTTTGGATGACCGCAGTGAGGGCCCAACTAAAAGGCAACGCCCATCATTGGTGGGATTCTATTGAGCGTAGTGTAGGCAAGAACCAGACATGGAACCAGTTTTTAGAATACTTCAATGCGAAGTATTTTTCGGCTACAGTCATAAATGCACTGTACTCCCAGTTCCTACACTTATAACAAAGGAATATGACTGTTGACGCATATGACGTAGAGTTTAGCAGACTTAGTAGATTTGGTGTCGTCCTGATACCCAATGATCTAGAGAAGGCCCAGCGATTCCATCACAGCCTCACTTTCGAGCTACAGAGGTATACCACCACCCAGGCGAGGATTTCTTATGAGGAGGTACTTACAGAGGTGAGGATACAGGTGTTTGTGGTATTAAACGAAAGAATGAAAGTGTATTTCAATGACGGGGTTTGTGCGAAACCCGCGCCCTTTGGTTTACAAACAAACTTGTACAATGTAATCCTATACGAGGATGTGGGAGTATAATTTATTTAATCTGGGTATAAATTGCTATAGGTGTCTGATCTGCGGTCGATCACTTTAGCCCTTGGACCACGCGATGTTGAAGAAGTGCCGTGGAATACAGGTAGCAGCTTCGAAGGTTGTAGGAGAGGGTGGATGCACGATGCCGAAGTCGTTGATCCCCGCTCTTTGCCTGAGCTCCAGGCTCTCTCTCTCTCTCTCTCTCTCTCTCTCTCCTCCTTGTTCGATCTTCTCCGACTGTCGACCTTGGATCTTATATTGGTACTCTTGACCGAATTTTCCGACCTGGGATCTGATAACGGTTTCTTGACCAATTTTTTGACCTGGGATCTGATATCGATTTCTTGACCAATTTTTCGACCTTGTTCCCCATTGACAGGGGCCTCTATTTATAGAGTCTTTGGTGATAGTGACCACTCCGTTGGTGTAGCAACCGAGGAGTGGAAAGTACAGTACCCTTTTACACAACGGTTAAAGTAACCAATGCCTACGTATAGATGATCTTTTGACTGAGCGGGTGACGTGGGTCCAACTAAGGGGACACAACACGTACGGTTGCTACTAAGATCACGGCGTAAAAGCCACGCGGGTAGGTATCCATTATGTAGAAGAGGTTGGCGTAGAAGCCAAATGTCCGACACCATGGCATAGAAGCCAAGTAGGCATAGAAGCCGAACAGGCATAGAAGCCGAGTAGGCGTGGAAGCTGAGCAGGCATAGAAGCCGAACAGGCATAGGAGCCGAGTAAGCATGGAAGCCGAACAGGCACAGAAGCCGAACAGGCATAGAAGCCGAGTAGGCGTGGAAGCCGAGTAGTCGTAGAGACTGAGTGGGCGTGGAAGCCGCATGAGCACAGATCCTGAATGGGTGTAGAAGCCGCTGCATATCGTGCCAGGATGGGCGTAGAAGCCACTTGAGCACTGATCCTGAATGGGCGTAGAAGCCGCTGTACACCGTGCTGATGTGGACGCCTTAGCCGGAATTACGGCTTTTGAAGATATAACCAAATCTCTTGCAGAGATTTGCCATCACCTTATGCATTAAATATGGAGGCGTGTTAATGAGGTCTGCAGGCCTTCTGTGCACCCGTCACAAAGACGTGTTTTGAGAGAAACTGTCATCGCTCTGTACAATTTTAGATATGGAGACATGCCTCGAATCCTGTACGAAGTGCAGCTTTTGACGTGGCAGGCGGTTTGTCTGCTGCAGAGCATAAAACAGCTCATGTTTGCCTGTGTAAAACAGGGCGGCGTATTCCCTTGTACGCAAAAGAGCGGTTTATGCTGAGGGGACTCCAGTAAACGACGGTTTAGTGATGTTTTACCAAATCCTTTGCATTAAATGGTGAGATCCGCCATCATACTATGGGACGCGTCCCGAGAGGTCTGCCATCATTTCCAACTGTCGTCTGGGTAGCCGTGCATCACCTTTTGTCAGAAGTCAGAGGTCAGATTCACTGCGTGACTTGACAGGTTCATTTCGGGGAAGATGAAGCATTCCTCGTACGCTATCACGCTACTTTAAGAGCGGTTGAGTTTTACGCCATGGAGGCGATGAAGAACTATGTTTCACGCTGGAGCGGCCTGGACGTACTGCACTTATGCGGATGGTCCTTTAAGCTTTATTCTTCACGCTGTATTTTAGCGGAGAAAACTCTGTTGTACGCCCGATGGCTCTGAAGGCCTCTGCTTACGCTGCTCTGTATCAAGAGGCTGTGAAGCTCCTCCCAGCGTATTTTTTATGCTTCTACAAGACCCCCTTCAGAGCTTTTAAATTCCTTGGAATTTGAAATATTTTGAACGAAGCATGAATGGCCCATCGTAACTCGAAACGTTTCTGAGTGGAGCGTTGAAACGGTCGGTACAGACATTATGACGGATTTATGGGGGACCGCTGTGATCTCTTTTGCCTATAAAAGGCTGGAGGAATTAGCCTGTTCTCCCCACATCTTCATCACCACGCAGAGATGATCACCGGAGTTCGCCGGGTCGATTTGAGGAAGAAGGAGATCATGTTCTTCCAGCGTGTAAGGAGCCAAAAAAGTCGGCATCTTCGAGCAAGTGTCCACTGCAACGATGGATCATGGAAGGATATCTTAGCCTCCCTTGCTCGGGATAATCAGCAACTTTGTATGGCGTTGCCCAAGGAGAGAGGAAGGGTCGTATTTGACTACGGCGGCTGGCATGCCGCGCCTTCTCTCGATGCCCTCCGGTGACGAGAGTCAGACAGACTCGTTCTGTCCCGGATTGATCGGTGCACGGAGCATGGGATCTGCAAAATCTATGCGAGCCCCAACTCTGTCGTGCCCGTCGGTGATTATTGCTATGTAGGTCAGTTTGCTGGAGCTGACTGACTGCCGGAGGAGATGGATGAAGAATTGAAGCCCAGCGAGAACCTGTCAGAACAGCTTCTGGGCGATCTTCAGACGAAGAGGGGGTATCTCCTTTGTAGACGGAGTTTCCCTCGAATGTAATCATGAAAATAAAAAGAAAACCCTTGTAGATTGGATTTCCCTCATATGTAATCATGATTTTGATCTTTAATAAAAATCGTCTTTCTTCTTCATATGATCATCTTGCCATATGTTGCTGTGAAGTCTGAATATGTGCAGCTTCAACACGTCTGAATCTGTACGCCGACTCTATAGAAAGAGTGCTAGGTCCTGTCCTTTACGCATAGCGAGTAGTCCATAGAACGCTGTAGAGCATTTTGAACATCTTAGAACTGTCCTGTTGCTGGGACTGAGGAACTGCGTAGAGCTCTGAACTTCTGATAAACAGAATTTTTGTTCGGTCTTCGCCTTCAAGAGTGACTTCTCGAAAATCCCTTGGAACAGGGTCGAGGAATGGCTGTCAAAAAATTGAGTTGCCATCTTTTGATAGACGAGATATTCAGACTGGAGTTTGGATGAACCTCTATTTGACCCGAGAAGAGTAATTTCTTAATGTTTGAACTCTTGTATGTTTCTGGTACTTGGGATATGTTGAGGCCAAGGAGGAGTATCTTCTGCGTGAACTCCTGTAATTGACCGTCTTGGGGACCGTTCGAATATACGGAAAGTCGTAGAGCGAAAAATCATCAGTCTGTAGCCTCCGGGCGTAAAACACCGTCGAGCGTGAAATCATAGACTTGTAGTTCCTGTGCGTGAAGTCATGGGTTTTGTGGCCTCTCGAGCATAAAAGCTACTGAGCACAAAGGCATCCGGGCTAAAAACCTGACTTGTAGCTGTCGAACGTAAAGTTGTAGATTCGTAGCCGTCGAGCGTAGAAAGCTCCTTTAGCGTAGAAATGTATATCTGTAGCTCCTGAAAAGAAAATTTCTTCGAGCGTGAAGTCTTGCGGATCTGTTGCTTCTGAGCGTAAACTGAGCGCTATCGAGCGTGAGATCATCGATTTGGTATCTGCTGAGCATAAAGTCATAGATTTGTGGCCTCTCGAGCGTAAAAGCTACTGAGCACAAAGGCATCCGGGCGTAAAACTATAGACTTATAGCTTGCGAGCGTAAAACCGTAGATCTGTCGCTGTCGAGCGTAGAAAGCTCCTTCAGCGTAGGACCTGCTGAACCATCTTTGCACGAAATTTTTTTTCGAATTTGCTGACAGTCCGTCTTTCAAGGTTAGTGGGCTGACGTGGCATCTAATCATAACCCTTTATTCAATTTTGCGAGATTTGGTTAGGGTCTCGAGGAATCCGTCTGAGGATTCGAGGAGTCGGCCCGAACTCTATATATATCCCAAGTTCTCTGAGAGAGAAACTTTTTATCCGTCTTCTGTGAAAGAGAGCTTTCGACTGTTCGAGTTTTTCTTCGTTCCCTCGAGTCTTCAAAAAATGGCGTCGAAACAAACCTCCTCCGCTAAGGGAAAGGGTATAGGTTCCTCTTCTCATTCTTCCGCCCCAGCGAGGGGGTCTTCGGTTGGTCAAGCCGAACTTCCTTCTGAGTGAGGTGTCCTGCCGACGAGCAGTGCATCCGGTCTTAGAGGTAAAGCCTTCGGGGTGACAAAAACGATAAAAAATCCTTCTCACACGTTGAACGTGACCGCGCTAGGTCGTCTTCTGTGCTGATAGCCTCTTCTTGAGGAAGATGATGCACGGAGGCGTTTACGCCCATATTTCTAATGTGTCAGCGTAAAGACTCCATATTTTCGTAGTTCTGAGCGTAGGAGCTCTGGCTACCAAAAATTGGGGTATATCGTAAAATTTGAATTTTACGCTTTGTGGGGGGACCTCCGGCGTAAAATTGCCAGATTTGCACAATCCTGCGTAGAGCACAAACTGTCGTTTCTTTCGGTCCGTATGTTCGTGCAAGACTTGTGATGACGTATTTTCCTTGCACTTTTGTAGTTGACTTGGGTGAGTCTCCACTGGCCGAGGTGATGGGCTCCGCTGCTGGGATGTTGCACTCGAACTACCTAGAGGATCTGTCCCACGTGTCATTCCCTATCTCCGGACCTCAGTACCCTGAAGGAAGGAGGGCTTAATATCGGCTCAGGGCAAGCGAATGCTGCTGAGCATGATCAACGGGGAGCCTCTGACTTATGTAGACGGGGAGCCGTACGTAAAGACGGCTTTCCTTTTTGGGGACATGATCGACAAACTGTCCCAGACGAAGCCTAAGAGGGAGCCCTGGGTCTTCTCAGCCGGGAATTTGGTTTTGTACCTGCCAACGATGCCAAGGGATTATCCCATCTCGGCCTTCTTCCACGCGACGCATCCTAGGAAGATGTCGTGGACGCTGACTCCTGATCTTCACGGCAAGCCGGGGAAGATTTTTCATCTGAAAGGAGCTGACTAGGGGTTATTCATCAGTCGCCCCTCCGGCGTTGTGACGTTGTTCAGAGGACTGTGCCCGGGCAGTGTTCCAAGTGAAGATAGCTTGGTGATCCAGCCGGTCCAATTGCCGACCTTCTGCAACGACTTCATGGGTCGAGGTGGGGTATATCCCAAGGAGAATCCTCGGTGCAATGGGTGGATCACCCCAACGAACTCCCGATGGAGATGCCTAGTTGACTGGGCCTTGAAGCACTTCCAGAGAGAGTTGGAGGGCATTGGACTATATGCCGCTGTGAGTGCGACGAGCGTCGGGTTGCCTCTGAACCCCAATTTGTTCCTGGCGCTGATGGAGCGGTACATTCCGCTCACCGGGACCTTTGCCACTCCACTGGGGGAGTTAGGGTTGGCACTTCACGAGATGGCAGTTGTCTCGAGACTGCCAATGGGGGATACTCCATATGAAGAGTATGTTCCCACCAACCGGGAGTTAGGGGATTTGGACCCTCGGGTGGCGGAAGTATATAAGGAGCTGATGTGTCAATACTTCGCGTGCACCATCTTTTATAACGAGCCTTCTAATTTGGCTCACACCACCAAGTGGATGTCCTACCTCTTCTTCCACCGAGCCGGGGCCGCCAGGTCGGAGAAAGCCTCGGGTGGCAAGAATGAGCCCGTGAACTGTTTGGGCATGCTTAGTGCCCAGGTTGTGGAGACTCTTATGGAGGAGGCTGAAGCTCCAGACCAGATTCTTGTCGAGGGGGTAGGAAAGTACCCGGAAGGCACCAAGGCCTGTAGTTACTTGAGGCGTTGTCGTAGGCCTTTGTCTAAGGAAGTCCAGTTGGCTGGTTTCCTCTCCATATGGTTGTGCCGAGTAGTGGTGCCAGGTACCGCGCCCGCGGACCGCATTCACCGAAACATCCTGTGGCCGGCAGTGTGCCTGGTGTTTGGGGCAAGACTGGGCTTGCTTTCTGCCATGGTGTGCCGTATACAGGCTGGCTTGAGAGCCATAACTGACGGGTTGCTCGTCGACGAAGCTCGACGTGAGAGCTTTCCCAGGGTGGAATTACCATACCTATACTTGATGGGATGGTTGATTCTCTACAATCCCCGGGTGATGTCTTCTGGGTCCGGTAGCAGCTCGGGGGGTATATTCTTGCTGAATTATAAGGATTCCTCCTGGAATGTGAGCACAGTTTTAGACTGCCGGCTGGTGTTGAACCTCGGCCACGGTTGGAAGCTCCTCTGTACTGCTCCCCCCGTGTATTGCAATCAATCAGGGGTACGGCTTGAGGATTCAGGTGGAGAGAAGACCGACCTTTTCGCGGAAGCTTTTAACTGGTTGGTCTGTATTAGGCCCTCCCATCTGCTGTACAGGAGCGAAGATCACTGCTTCTTCGAGCCCTACTTGCCTAGTCGGTTTGCCAGGCAGTTTGGGTACGATCAGCTGCATGTGGGCAATGCCGTTACCAACTTTAGGTCCAGGGGCGGACTCATTGATGTAGCTAGAGGGTGGCGATATTTCCTCATGGGTTGTACGAGGGCAACCTTCATTGTGCCGGTTGTTACAACCTCCATGGAGCTTCGCATTCTCCATTCTTACGCCCAGTTTTTCGTGGCGATTAACACCTTCCATCATGATTTTGACGTGCGCAAAAGCTTTCGGGTGCCTTCTCCCAAGCCTGGGGGAAGAGTTGACGTCCCTTCGGTTTCTTCGGACGAAGGTGAGGAGTCTGGTACTCCGGACGAGCCTCTGGTATCGTTGCCGAGGTACGAAGTGCCTCTGCCTGCGGGGGCTTTGGTAGTCCCTTCTGGGAAGCGACGGGCTTCTGCTCTGAAGGAAGTTTCTCTTCGCAAGAGGAGGAAGGAGACGGTTGCTCATCCTCTCCGCATTCCTGGCATTGCGGCTCCTGGGAGTGAGCCTGCCTCTCCCTACCTCGGGGATAATTCTTTGGCTGGAGGTTCCTCGCCTTCTAGAGAGGGGCCTCCTACAGTTCCGGTCGTCGATACCGGAGAATCCTCGTTAGAGGTGGCTGTGGCGACTACTGCTCCAGGTAGCGGAGCAAGATTGCCTGTGTGGCCGAGGCAGATGGAAGAATCTTTCCCGAGGCCAGCAGCGGGCATAACTCCTGCTGCGTTAGTGAGCGCGCCTGGCGAGATTCTGGCCGATGAACTTTGACCACGTCTTGGTGGAGGCCTGACAGAACTCTCGGCGATGTCGGTCGGCCCACCTCCTTCTCCAGGCATGACGATTCGTATTGCATCATTAAGGCGTAGTTTAGCTATATCGACTGCAGATGCGTCGTATATGCCGTTGGCTCCGGGTAAAATGTCATTTTTATGTCTCCTTTGAGAAAGATTGTCATCATACTGATATTGACTTTTTCGTCTTCTTTTCAGGGGATAGTGCCCACGGGGAGTATAGCGTTGAAGCGCATTCTGGTTCCGCTCGGGCTTCTGACGAGGAGGCGTTCGTCTTTGATGAGGAAGTGGCTTCGGGGGCCAGTACGCCTGGAGTAGCTTCGTTACCTCGAGAGGAGGATGAACACGTCGTCGTGACCTTGCCTCTAGTGAGTGTGGCGACGACTTCGACCGCCGTTATCGTACCTTCTTCGATTGCTCCATGTGTCGATGTGACGGCTGTGGCAACCTCGTCTGCAATCATCCCTGGAGAGGGACTTGCTGACATTGCGGGCGCTTCCAGCGTTCAGTCGGATCTAGTTGCGTTGACCGAGCAACATACCAGCCTTTTCTAC
Source organism: Iris macrosiphon (assembly GCA_036927795.1). Lineage (NCBI taxonomy): Eukaryota > Viridiplantae > Streptophyta > Magnoliopsida > Asparagales > Iridaceae > Iris > Iris macrosiphon. Next base: position 53,362,511 of record JAYESA010000016.1, on the reverse strand, counting down.
ACCGGTTTGAGAACGATGGTGTCAATGGTGTTAGCGAAGAGTCTGGATTTTGAGCGCCTGAGGAAGACTTCTCTTGCTTCGATCGGGGTCATCAGGGAGCTCGGCGATCCTGGGGTAGCTGACGCCCTGGAGGCGGTGGTTAATGGGTTAGAGCAACCTATTAACGAACATTTACAGCTGACTCGGGGTCTCGATGCTGATGTTCAGGCTCGGTTCGACCTCATGACTGCGCGGCTTGCTACGAAGGTGGAAAGCCTAGACAACTCAATCCAGAAGCATAAGCTGGAGGTGGATAGGAGAAAAGTTGTCATGGGAGAGGCTCTTGCCGTTGAGACGCGGTGTCGCTCTGAGCATGAAGGGAATACAGCGAGGGTCTCCAAGCTGAAGAAAAAACTCGCTCGGGCAGATGAGTGGGCTTCTCAGTCGCTGGCAGGTCTAGACGTGGCGTCCGGTCGACTGAGCACAGCACCACGGGAGCTGGACCATGCAGAAGCTGCTCGCACGGGCTGTCTTTGGGCAAAGGCTGATCTGACCCTCACGGACACTCCCGAGGCACGGCTGGAGCAGGCTCGTGCCGACGCCTTGGTTCTTAGGAATGAGAGGATAGCTGCGCTGGAGCGGCAGATTCATAATCTGACTTACCCGCTATCATGAAGTATTCTTTCCCCTTTTTGCTTGCCCAGATGTAATTCTGCCTCCCTCTCGGGAATAAATAAAGGCGACTCTTTTCTGACTTTTGTGGACCCATCATTTCGGAATATAAATGACCGGTTTTGGTGAGACTGTTATCAGAGGTAGTATGGACATGATAGACTCCCGATAAACTTCTCAATAGGACACATCTATTCAGAGGTCATACGGACATGATAGAGCGTAACCCTATTAATTGCGTTTTGGAAGTAGTTTTGTCAGAATCGAGAGCCTTGCTATGTCCCACCCGAGCAGGGGAGATTAAGCATAGTACCTTTTCAGGAATTTGTCGTTAATAGGAGCCATTAACAGGTCTCCATTAGGCTGGGCTATCCTGTAGGCGCCGTTCGAGAACGTTGTCTCGATCACATAAGGGCCTTCCCACTTGGGCTGGAATTTGCCTTTACTTCTGTGGGTAAGAATCATCGGTCTTCTTACGGCTAGAACTAGCTCGCCGACTTTGAACACTCTTTCCTTAACTTTATGATTAAAAGTTTTGGAAATGCGTGCTTGGTAAAGCGCGATGTGCTGTTGAGCTTGTAGGCATTTTTTGTCTAATCCTTCATGCTCTTGGAGCCTTAACAGGTCATTCTTTTCTTGAGTCAACTCACTAGTCACTGCTATCCTGAGCGACGGGATCTGGATTTCGATGGAAAGAACTGCCTCGCTCCCGTAGACCAGTGAAAAGGGGGTACAACCTGTAGGTGTCCGTACCATTGTGCGGTAAGCCCAGAGACATTCGCCCAGCTTCTCGTTCCAGTCTCTTTTGTTTGAAGAGACGAACTTCTTCAGGAGTTTGATAATGGTTTTGTTGAAAGCTTCCGCCAAACCATTAGCAGCTGGATAATATGCCGTAGAGGCAATATTATGTATTCGACTTTTATCGCAAAATCGATGAAACGCTTGGCAGATGAACTGAGGCCCGTTGTCATGGATTATCCTTCGAGGAATCCCAAAGCAATAAATGATGTGGTGCTTGATGAAGCTGATCACGTCAGATGCTTTTACCTCAGCCAGAGGGATCGCCTCTGCCCATTCGGAGAAGTAATCCGTGATGGCCAGTATGAACCGGTAGCCTCTGGAGGAAGACGGGTGAATGGGACCGACGATATCCATACCTCATGCTTCGAAGGGCCAGGATACGACCGTAGGATATAGATATTCAGACGGTTGGTGTATGAAGTCTGCATGAACCTGACAGGCTCTGCATTATCTTGCATAGCTGATCGCGTCTGTAATCATAGTGGGCCAGTAGTAGCACATTCTCCTGATACGATCCTGTAGCTTAGGACCGGGCTGATGCGCTCCGCATACGCCGTCGTGAGCTTCTCGGATAATCTGCTGTGCTTCGTTGTCTGAGAGACATCTTAATAGTAGTCTGTCGTAGGTTCGACGATATAGGCAGTGTGAAGATGCATCGAAATAGAAGCGTAACGATCGTCTCTTGACGGATATTGCTTCTTTGGGGTCCTCTGGCAAGATTTCGTATGCGACGAAATCTATGAAGGGACTTCTCCAGTCTCTTCTGGGGGGATCTGTGTTCACAGCGTGGCTGCGTTCTATGTGAAGGTTGTTCTTCACGCAGAATAAATCTCTGTTAAGAAGGATCACCGAATCTTGCCTTCTTATAGGGGTAGCTAAGTCCGCAGCTAGACCGGCCAGGGCATCAGCTTCCAGATTCTGAGATCGAGGTACATGCTCTAGGAAGAACCCTTTGAACGTCATGGCTATTTCGATTGTCGCTCGGTGATAGGGGATGAGGTCTAGATTCCGGACTTCGTATATCCCTCTGACTTGATTGACGATAAGCAGAGAATTACTGAAAGCTTCCAGGGATTCGACCCCCAGCTCTTCAGCGACTTGGAGCCCGATCAACAGAGCGTTGTATTTTGCCACATTGTTGGAGCATGGTTCATTAAGAGAGTATGCCCGGTAGATGACGAGTTTATCAGGAGTGACCAGGACGATTCCTACCCCTGAAACTACGTTTCCCTGGGGGCCAGTCCTGGAGGCGCCGTCAAAGAACAGTTGCCATATGTCACTTTCCATTGCTGAATTACATTCTGCAACTTCGTCGGGAATGTCTTCGTATAACTTGGAGGCCTCCGGGATCGGATGAGCAGCCAGGAAGTCGGCCAGCGCTTGTCCTTTGATGGACTTCTGCGGGATGTACACCATGTCATATGGTGTTAACAGCATCGCCCAGGTTGCGAGTCGGGAATTAAGAATACTCGACTTGCTCATCAGTACTCGAAGAGGGTTGATCCTGGAGATGATATGAATAGTCTGGCCGGTGACGTAGTGTCGCGTCTTTTGGATAGCGAACATCAGAGCCAGACATTCTTTCTCCACTGGGTTGTACCGGTGTTCGACTCCGACCATCATCCTGCTGAGGTAGTAGATAGCCTGCTCATGCCCGACGTCGTTCTTCTGCGCTAGAAGAGCTCCTAGCTAATGATCCATTGCTCGAACGTACAGCAAGAACGATTTTCCCATGATGGGAGGTACCAGAACTGGCGGACTGGTGAGGTTGCGTTTGATCTCCCCGAATGCTTGCTGACAGGTTTTATCCAATACGAAGGATGCACCTTTCTTCATAAGGTGCGAAAAAGGCTGGCATCTTCCTGAGAGGTTGGATATGAACCTCCGGATATAAGCCAGACGGCCTTGAAATCCCTGGAGTTCCCTCAGATTGTGGGGCGGTCGCATTTCTACGATGGCCTGGACTTTGTCAGGGTCCACCTGGATGCCTTTGGCGGTGATAACAAATCCCAGGAATTTGCCACTAGATACGCCAGGAAGGACTTCATAGGGTTCATCTTGAGTTGATGTCGGCGCATTAACTCGAATACCGTCCTTAGGTCCTGAATGTGATCATCCTTGAGGCGGCTCTTGACGGCTATGTCGTCTACGTAACACTCTACTGTTTTGCGTAAATGTTCATAGAATATGCCGCTCATAGCCCGTTGGTACGTAGCCCCGGCGTTCTTCAATCCGAAGGGCATGATCGTATAGCAATACACTCCCAACGGGGTGTGGAAGGCAGTGTGCTTCTCATCTTCAGGATGCATCTTGATCTGATTGTATCCTGAGAACCCGTCCATGAAAGACATGCGTTCAAAACCGCAGGTGTTGTCGATCATGATGTCCGTGATGGGAAAAGGAAATTCATCCTTGGGGCAGGCCGCATTCAGATCTCGGTAATCGATGCAGATACGCACCTTCCCATTTTTCTTCATGACTGGGACAATGTTGGCGACCCAGTCGGGATGTTGTTCTCCCCGGATGAACCCACAGGCTATCAGCTTTTTGACTTCAGCTTCAATGGCGTCCATCATGTCCGGTCGAAACCGGCGTTGGTGCTGCTTCACAGGCTTTGAGTCAGCCAATATGTTAAGTTTGTGAGTAGCCACCTTCGGGTCTAGGCCCGACATGTCTCCATAATCCCATACAAAGACGTCGACGTATTCCTTTATCAGCTGTATGATTTCTTCCCTTTCAGCTGGTGGAAGATTGTCACTGATAAATATCGGCTTTGGCGAAAGCTCACCCCCAACATCGATTTGGATAACTTCGCCTTTGGTTGGAGGTTCCCTCTGTTCGAAGCGGAATTCCCACTGTGTATCCATTTGTTGAGCCCAAAGAGTCATTCTCAAATGGCTCAGAATCTCGTTCCTCTGCTTCTGAGGGATCTGTCATCACCATATTTGCTGATAGTGCTTGTTCGGGAGCACTAGGTGAGTCAGGGGGTGTCGAGCCATCCCAGAAGGAGGAAAAGATGTCCTTATCCGACGTGGAAGCCGTAAGGGAGGTGGCATACCCTAACCCGAAACGAGTTTGTTGGTAGCGGGGGTCGCCGCGTGGCGGCGTTCTTCTGCCTTTTCCGTAGTTGAGGCCCGGCTTTGGCTTCAAGTCGTAGCCCATGTTTTACATGATCTTCAGCGCTTGAGGGCTTTATCGGTGAACCTGCATCTTCCCAGTATCGTCATCGAAAGGATTAGTATAGGTCGCCGCAGAAGTCAACTCTACACTCTCAGCATCTGTTCTGGGAGATTGGCGACCCCCAACGTCGGAATCAGACGAGTACGGAGCTGGTTGTTGTGACCTTGCCCGGGTGTTTTGGAACACCCCAGCTTCAGTGCTCTAGAGGAGGTCTTCGAATCTTCTTCGGCTCGGAGGCCCAGAGGGATGACGTCTCGAGCTCGACCTTCTTCTGGGTATGCGTGAAGCCATGTTCACGGACGCATACGCGTGCTCTTCTTCCGAAAAAGACTAAGAGTAGCTCAATCGGTCGAAGACCGACCGTTTTGCTTTAGAACAGCAGTAGTCAATCACGATCTTATGACTATTACAACATTGCTCTCTGGGGGGCGTAATAGACATGTTGGAAGATCCCCTCTCCTTACGCTTCTGGACTAGGCATTCGCGTAGGTCAGGAGTAGTAACCGGAGCTTGCTTTAAGCCGCGGGACTTCGCCTGACGTAATTTGGAGATTCGCTCAGACTGGCGTAAAGCTGAAGAGGTCCTCAGTCGGCCATCGGCTTCTCGCATAATCCGGAGGGTAGGCAGATTGTTCTCTTGTTGGCGTAAAGGCCGAGAGGTTGAATATTTGCCTGCTTGCTTCCCCTCGCGGAGATCACCGCGCTCATCTGTTTTTCCGTAGAAGTCAGATATTGTTTCGCGCGTGGAGCGTGATCTGTTCTTCCGATTTGGCGTTGAGGCACCATCGGAAGTTTTGTCTATACCGCGCGTGGCGGGAGACTGATTCCTACGCGTAGAGCGTAGTGGATACTTCTGAGTTAGCGCAGAGGCCTTGCCTGAAGTTTTGTCTGTACCGCGCGTAGCGGAAGACTGGTTCCTACGCGTAAAGCACAGTGGATACTTCTGGGTTAGCGCAGAGGCCTTGCCCAAAGTTTTGTCTGTACCGCGCGTAGCGGGAGACTGAATTTTACGTACAGGGCACGGAGGGAGCGATGCTACCACCTCATTGGTCGGAGAGATCGGAGAGATCGGAGAGTCCACAGGAATGGTTGAGGATGTCTTGGGCATCCACACTTTGTGCAGCTTCCTGTTGTCTTGGACGGAGAGAGAGTGAGAGCTACCACCGGTTTGAAGCATGTCTTCATAAGCAGACTGGTCGAAATAAACGACCAGCGTCTTCTTCACGGTTCCTATAGATACCGCATCGCGTTGAGCAATTACTTCCTCATCAGAAGAGAAAGACGTCCCCAGTAGAGTCGACATCTTGTTTGTGGTATTAAACGAAAGAATGAAAGTGTATTTCAATGACGGGGTTTGTGCGAAACCCGTGCCCTTTGGTTTACAAACAAACTTGTACAATATAATCCTATACGAGGATGTGGGAGTACAATTTATTTAATCTGGGTATAAATTGCTATAGGTGTCTGATCTGCGGTCGATCACTTTAGCCCTTGGACCACGCGATGTTGAAGAGGTGCCGTGGAAGACAGGTAGCAGCTTCGAAGGTTGTAGGAGAGGGTGGATGCACGATGCCGAATGTCACGACCCGCACCCGGTTTAGGGGCACGAGAGCGTGGGTACGTCCAGCCTACGCCGCAGCATCGGCGGTAGAACGCTGTCTAAGTCAAGTACTATCTAAACAATCTCACGCTAGTATCCAACTCCATAAGGAGAAGTGGATATCATAAAATAAATCTAGAAATACTCAATCACAACTGCAGCACGATAGGAAAATGAAGAAATAAAAGAATACAACACAAGTCTAATGACACAATAATCATACCTGCAATCATTACTTCCAATCCCCAAGTATGTCAGAGCCAGTCTACTAAGGTCACAGTCTGGAAAAATATTTCCAGTCAGGAAGGAGCAAAGTACATCTCTAAATAGCAGTTCTATATAAATGACATAAACTATGTAGCAGTTCTAGATGGAAACATACCAGATGCATGTATAGGTACGAGAAATGTACAATGAGAGAAATACTGGAAATACTGTAAGTAAATGCAGGAAAAGAACAATATGTCAATGAGCAAGAAACCTATGACTAAGTGTGTGAGTACTAGCTTTAACATGTGATCGGCTTGGGAACAAGATCAGGCTGGTTACATGTGATTAGCTATGATTCACGAAGGTCAGGCTAACCGTTGGTTAGCTATGATGCATGTAGGGGTCAGGCTAATCACACGTAACAGCTATGAGGCACTGAGATGGTCAGGCCACACCCGACGTGAGATGTGGGGTGAGCTATGATGCATGTAAAGTTGGGTATGATCACATATCTACACTAAAATACTCCCCACCCCCGACTGGTATAGTAGATCCAATCATGGTACGCTATGGCACTGGATTCCCTAGGAAGGTAGCAAATCTCCCCAGGAATCAGTGTCTGTACGTGCACAAGATAACAAGGAAAATAAGTCTTGTACAAGCTACACCATGAATAAGGAATAACATCCCATGACGAGATCCGTGTATACCAATCCGTGTAACCAATGTGTCAAGAACATGGATATTTACACTAGATACAGTGAACATAGGAGATATCATAAATTAGAAACTAATCAGAGAATGTACTCGCCTTGGGTCCTTAGCTGGTAATTATTGATGTCCTGTTCCAGCGTACCGTCTGGAGGAACCAACAGTCCTAAAAATATTTCAAATACAACATTGGCATCTGTCACGACCCGCACCCGGAATTTGGGCATGAGTCGTGGGTACGTCCAGCCTACGCCGCAGCATCGGCGGTAGAACGCTGTCTAGGTCATAACATACTATGTCCTGTCAATAGTCTCAACTCCGTACGGAGGACAATAATAAATAACCACCGTTCTATAATATACTCAATCATAACTATAAACATAATGGCACGATGAGAATTGAAAAGAGTTCTATTTAAACCAACCACAAGAAGTCCAACTCAAATCCTGGGTCTGAATGACCTCACAAAGTCACAAATAAAATAAATACATCTCAGTCTCAGTCTCAGTCTAAAACAATAAATGCAGAAAAATAATCTAAGCATGGGCAGGCAAGTTCTCCTCTAGGATAGGCACCTCCTCTGGGATTTCTGGAGTGAAATCTCCCTCTATTCTTGGGCCGTAATAAGTAGGGCAAAAGTCCTCCAGGTCCTCTGAAAATGTTGTTATCCAGTCAGGATTGGAGCGAAGCACAAGCACTAACAGCAGTTTCATTAAATTGACAAAATCTATAAATAGTATAAGAGATACAAGATGGAAATAAATGCTGAAAATGAGAAGTACAGGAGAAAATGCAATAGACAATAAAGCATCTAGCAATGAACAATAAACAGTGAATGCTAGAACAAGTAATCTGAATAAAGATAAAACATCTAACTAAGTGGTTGAAATATTAGTTTATTATGTGATCGGCTTGGGACTGGATCAGGCTGGTTATATATGATTAGCTATGATTCGTGAAGGTCAGGCTAACCATATGGTTAGCTATGATGCATGATAATGGTCAGGCTAATCATATATAACAGCTATGAGGCATGATGATGGTCAGGCCGCACCCGACGTGAGATGTGGGGTGAGCTATGATGCATGGTAAGTGTGGATATGATCACATAATCTACTAATAGTTCCCCATCCCCCAGCTAGCACGGTGGATTCCAATCACGACTCCTCATGATGGGAATCTAGGGTGCTAACCCGTATATCTATAGTGTCGGAATCAAGTATGTAATACACTACAATTTATAGAAGTAATCAACAATGAAAACTGTCAGAGAATGTACTCGCCTGTGGTCCTGAGCAAAATATGAGGATCGAGGTCCAAAGTGGGATCACAATGACCTATATATAAGATAATACTGTTAAAATGGTGTTTGGAATGTTAAAAGAGATTAGCTAATTTGAAATGGGGTGTTAGGCCATTTCTAGGTCTAAACTAGGTGTTACTAAGTCAACTCTAGGTTTTTGGTCAAAACTAGTTAATACCTTGCTTCTAGGTTCATACTAGCTATTGTTAACTAATACTAGTTAAATACACTATATTATATGTTCTATACTTACTAATATTAGATTATATTTAGTAATACTACTAATACTAGCTAATATTCATTATACTAGGTATTATCATTATATATATAACTCATATAGTGTGGTATATTGGTATTTAGCTGAAACTAGTTACTGTTTCTTATACTATATGCTATCAGTATGTAGATAACTTACATATATATACTGAGTATATATCTTAACTGACACCAAGGTAAAACCAATCCTGAGTTATCCCATACTAACCCTTAGCATTTACCCACATTTGTCTGATACCCTAGCTGATACATAATAGAATGCAGAATGAAATGCAGAACTCTAACAAAACAGAATTTGCTATGTGCACTTGTGCATCACTGAGACACTGAACTCAGTGCACAGGCAATATTCAGTGATACTTAGCCCACAATGTCAGTGTCATTGAGACACTGACTGAGACTAACAAAGTTCTTGACAATGCACTACTACCTGTGTGGAACCTAACTTCACTGCACTCTAAAAACTGACACAATAGACACACACTACCACAGGTTCATATAAAGATACACACACATAGGAAAACTCAACACAGCACACACACTGAACTGCTGCTGCACTACACCTGAACTTAGTATATCAACCCACCTCCAATACCCTTGAATATTATGCACTTACCTACACTTGGCAGATTGTTTCCTGTTGAAGACCCATGACTGAACACTCACTGAAATGCAGAACTGCTCCTACACTACTACCTCACAGACACAGTATTTAAAACACTGACTGATACACACTGAATTTTGCTCCCACATACACATGTGCACACAGCACAGTTAGTTCACACACTATACTCACAGAATCTACACTACACAGTTGTACATACTGAACTTAAAACAAGCACAGGTTTACTCTGAGATTCACATACTGGCACTCTAGTGATACACACACAAAACTGCTACACTGAACACACATATACCCACAGTTATTAGGATACTCAAAGTATCATCTACCCACACACTGATTTCTGAGATACTACACTTGAGAACACCCTCTGCTCATCTGGTACACTACTATCCAACCCCATACACTCTTAACCCAAAGCCAAGTCACACCCCAAGACCTATCTACTGTCCTTTGTATGAGTTAACCCCAATTCCTTGCAACACACTGTATCCATTATTCCTTGCTCCCAATGCCTGCAACCCAAGCCAACATCCAATCTCTACTGCCTGGTACTCAAGTACAGTAAAAACCTGCACTTACACACAGACATCTTAGATACCTACACACTGATGCAAACTCTACAAACACATTGGTTCATCTAGGTAATACACTGAGAATTTCTCAGTAGACACAGGCCATCTAACACACAGCATATGTTCTCATCTCTCTCTCAAAATACACACTGGCATTTCCCCCAAACCCGACTATCAGAACCCAATACACACTGCTCACAGTCCTCACAAAACTGCACAGAATCAAACAACAATACACTGCCCAGAAATCCCAATACATATACCCGACTGCACAGGGAAGATCCCCCCACAGTTATGACTCGACTCCACAGGAAATCTGAACAACAACACATCACACATATGCATATACATATTTATCAGCCATCATACCTCCAATTAGATAATAGTAAAGTAGGTTAGATAGGTAATTTCTCCTGTGAAGCATTTCACCAAACACAAGATGTGCAAAACGAAAACCACATCAAGAATTTCTGAAAACCCAAAACAAAACCCTAAAACAATATCTAACCTACACATAGGAGGGTGAAATCAGTCTCCCTACAAATACCTAGGGTTAGGGTTCCTGTTAATTGGGGAAAACCAAACAAAATTCACCAAAACCTAATCCAAAACCCTAAGATTCGGATTACACATCAAGGGTGGGTTCCTAATGGCCATTACCATCTAAAAACAGAAATTAAAGGGATAAAAACTAGGGTTTTACCTGTAGGGATGGTTTCTTCAACAAGGATCTTCTTCCCCAACGCTTCCTGACCCACGTTCCTTGCTTTCCTCGCTTTGGAGGAGAAGAAAATGGAACCTAGGGTTAGGGTTTCGAATTTTTGGAGTGGGGAGATGGTTTCTCTTGTGGAGGCTAGGGTTTCCTTTCTCTCTACGTGAAGAATAGCTTTGTGAGAAGCTTCCTTTTATATTAAACCTAGGTTTAGGGTTTCTATGCCTAGTTTTTAGGTTAAACCCCCCCCCTGGCCCTCTCATGTAGAACCTAATAGACTCAGGTTAAGTCAGTCTAGGGTTTTGAGGTTCCATCTTAAATTTAAAATTCTAGGGTTTTGCTAGAATAGGGTTTACAAATTAGGGTTTGGTCATTAGGGTTTGCCCTAATGCATTCTAGGGTTTGACCTAAAATCAAATATCACTAATAATAATATAATTAGTTACAAAACTCAGCAATTAATTAAATACATAATTATTTAAAAATAGCTAAATTACACAATTGCCCCCTATATGGAAAAGTGGTAGTGACAAGTCTACCCTCCTAAAAGAAATTTCGTCCTCGAAATTGGACTGAACTACAACAAGAATGAAATCAGAAAGGAATATACCTCAAGTCTAGAAGAGATACGGGTATTGCTCGCGCATTTCGTCTTCTCTCTCCCAGGTCGACTCCCCTGGAGAGTGATGTCTCCAAGCAACACGAACCAAAGGGATGGTTTGGTTCCGCAACACCTTCTCTCTGTGGTCCAAGATCTCTACGGGCTGCTCAGGGTAGCAGAGCGTCGGACCAACCTCAATCTCCGAGTGATCAAGTACGTGACTAGGGTCGGCCACGTACCGTCTCAGCTGCGACACGTGGAACACATCATGCACTCCCTCCAATGCAGGCGGCAAGTCTAGTCTATACGCCACTGCACCTATCTTCGCAAGAATACCGAAGGGTCCGATGTAGCGTGGGCTAAGCTTCCCGCCTCTGCCAAAACGAATCGTGCCACGCGTCGGAGAAATCCGTAGGAATACTAGATCGCCAACCTAACACAAAAATAGTCTCAACACGCAGTCTAAACAAGCAAACACAAGCCAGAAAACAACAATCTATACCTGAAACTCAAGGGGTCTACGGTGGCTGTCGGCCCAATGCCGCTGTCTGTCCTGCGCCACTCGAAGTCTTTCTCTGATGAGTTTCACCTTTTCTGCTGCATCCACGACCATTTCTGGTCCTAGCAAGGCTCTCTCTCCAACGTCGTCCCATGATAGCGGTGTACGACACCTCCGTCCATAAAGAGCCTCAAATGGTGATATCTCGATGCTGGCCTGGTAGCTGTTGTTGTAAGCAAACTCTACCAGGTGCAGATGATCCTCCCAAGAACCTCCGAGATCTAGAACGCAAGTGCGTAGCATATCCTCGAGAGTCTGAATAGTCCGTTCAGACTGCCCATCTGTCTGGGGGTGATATGCGATACTGAACTTGAGCTGAGTGCCCAAGCTAGCCTGCAGACTCCTCCAGAAGTGGAAAGTGAAACGGCTATCCCGATCCGAGACGATGCTCACAGGAACTCCATGAAGTCTAACAATCTGCCGCACGTACATCTCTGCTAGCTTCTCTGTCGACGTGCCCACCCTGAAAGGTAAGAAATGGGCTGATTTGGTCAACCTGTCCACGATGACCCAAATCGCGTCTTTCCCTCCTGGGAAACGTGGAAGCCCTGAAACGAAATCCATGGTCACATGCTCCCATTTCCATTCTGGAATCGGTAAAGGTTGAAGCAAACCACCTGGCCTCTGCCGGTCTGCCTTTACCTGCTGGCACACTAGACACCGGGATACGAAGCGTGCTACCTCGCGCTTCATTCCATACCACCATACGTGCTCCCTCAAGTCTCGATACATCTTGTTGGCACCGGGATGCACCGAGTACTGAGAGCGGTGTGCCTCTTGCAAAACCTTCTCGCGTAGCCCCCCGCTCGGCACACATATCCTCGTGCCGTGCCGTAGAGAATCATCATCTGCGATAGTAAAGTTGTCCGACAATCCTATCTGAACTTGTGCTCTGATACACCTCAGAGTCTCATCCTCGTACTGCGCAGCTCTGATCCTGTCCATCAGTTCGGACTGTATCTGCAATCCCCACATCTGAATCTCAGTACCGGGAACTAACACCTCAATCTCCAAGCTTTCCAGATCAGCCAACAAATGTCTATCAGTCGTCAAGTACATAGCCATCGGATACCTGCTCAAGGCATCGGCGACTACGTTAGCCTTCCCTGGATGGTACTGCAATGAGATGTCAAAGTCCTTCATCAACTCTAACCACCTCCTCTGCCTCATGTTCAGCTCCTTCTGTGTGAATACGTACTTCAAGCTCTTGTGGTCTGTGAAGATCTCCACACGCTCTCCGTATAGGTAATGTTTCCACAGCTTTAGAGCAAAAATAACTGCTGCCAATTCTAAATCGTGGGTGGGGTAGTTCTTTTCATGAGGGCGTAACTGCCTGGAAGCATAGGCAATTACCTTCCCGTGCTACTGAAGAACACATCCCAGACCCTTCCCTGAAGCATCACTGTAGATGGTGAAACCACCTGTCCCTGCTGGCAACGTCAAAATTGGAGCTGTTGTCAACCTCTTCTTCAGCTCATCAAATGCAGCCTGGCACTCCTCTGTCCACACAAAATCCACGTCCTTCCTAGTCAGTCTGGTCATCGGCGCTGCAATCTTGGAGAAGTCTTGTACAAACCTCCTGTAGTATCCTGCTAGCCCGAGAAAACTCCTGATCTCAGCTACTGAACTGGGGGTAGCCCACGACTCTACTGCCTCGATCTTCTGTGGGTTAACCGAGATTCCGTCACCTGATACCACATGCCCAAGAAATTCGACCTTGTCAAGGAAGAATTCACACTTAGAGAGTTTCCCGTACAGCTTCTCCCTCCTGAGAGTCTCTAAGACCAATCTCAGATGCTCTTCGTGCTCCTCCGGGGTCTTGGAATACACAAGAATATCGTCGATAAACACCACCACGAACTTGTCAAGGTACTGGTGGAACACCTTGTTCATCAAGTTCATGAATACTGCCGGTGCATTGGTTAAACCAAATGGCATCACCATGAACTCAAACTGGCCGTATCTGGTCCGAAAAGCTGTCTTCGGCGTGTCTTCCTTCTTCACCTTCACCTGGTGATAGCCGGATCTCAAATCTATCTTCGAAAACACCCTCGCCCCGCTCAACTGATCGAAAAGATCATCTATCCTCGGCAGCGGGTACTTGTTCTTGATGGTGATATTGTTCAAAGCTCTATAATCAATGCACATGCGCACCGTGCCGTCCTTCTTCGGTACGAACAATACCGGAGCTCCCCATGGTGATGAACTGGATTTGATGAAGCCTTTGTCCTGCAGCTCCTCAACTTGCTTCTTCAGTTCTGCCAGCTCGCTGTTGTTGACTCTATAGACATGTTGTGAAATGGGCTCCGCTCCTGGAACCAAGTCTATAGAGAATTCAACATCTCTGTCTGGCGGCAAGCCTGGCAACTCCTCTGGAAATACATCCAGGAATTCCGCTATCAGAGGATGTGGCAACTCCTCTTCTTCTGTCCTGGCTCCGCAAAATATGCTCCCTCTCTGTTCCGCTGTTCCTCTGACGACCTCAAACTCCGGCTCTCCTGGTGGTCTAAACAATACTCTGCCTCTATAACAATCTATAGTAGCATGATGCCTACTCAACCAGTCCATTCCGAGTACAATATCGTACCCCGGAAGTGGCATGACAAGTAAGCTCACGCTCAACTCTCGGCCTCCTACTGACACTCTCCGGTCCTTGCAGTGATCACGGACTAAGATGATACCTCCACCAGTCATGATCTTGCAAGTCCTAGCTAATGGTTCTGTGTCTAAATAATGTCGAAGTGCATATGATACAGACATAAAACTATGGGAAGCGCCAGAATCGAATAAGGTAAATGCGGGAATACAATCGAGAAGAACCGAACCTGTGATCAAGTCTCCTGCTGGCTCGATCTCCTCGACTGCCATGGCATACGCTCGCCCCTGGGGTGCACCTCTCTGCTGCTGATGCTGGGCAAACCTCTGATTTTGCGGTGGAAGTGGTCCCCTCTGTTGTTGGCCTCCTGGTACGGTAGGTACCCTGCCTGGTCCTCTCTGGGCGGCTGCTCCACCCTGACCTGGACGAATGGTAGGGCAATCCTTCAGCTGGTGTGTCGTCGATCCGCAGTACAAACATGAGCCTAACCTCTTCCTGCAGTTCTCTCTGGTATGTCCTGTCTTCCCGCAGTACGCACACTGGATGGCGGGCTGAGTCTGCCTCTGCTGCTGTTGCTGGACCTGCCCTCGGGCTGGTGCCTGGTGCTGCTGGTGCTGTTGCTGAAAGGGCCTCTGCTGCTGTTGCTGAAAGTGTGGACGCTTGCCAGGTCCTGCACTACTGTTTGCTACTCCGGAAACATCGCGTCCCCTTTTGGGCCTGAGGTCCAAGTCGTCCTCGGCTATCTGGGCATCCATCAATATGCCCTCAAAGGTGGCGGTACGACGTCCCGACGTGCGAGACTTGATCTCCCTTGACAGCCCCTTCCTGAACTTCCGGGCCCTGTCCCCCGGATCTCTAATCATCGACGGCGCGAAGCGGCTCAGACGGCTAAACTCCGCGGCATACTCATCGACGGACGAGCTCCCCTGGACTAAGTCATGGAACTGACTTTCCAAGGCTCCTAGGGCAACGTCAGGAAAGAATTTCTCCTTGAAGAGCTCCCTGAAATCCTCCCAAGTGAGTCCCCTCCGTAAGAGTCTCGGCTCCGTGCGAAACCACGTCAAGGCAATATCGAACATCTGGCTGCCAGCGGCCTCGATCTTGAGCGCCTCTGGAAGCTGCGCCAAACGCAAGTTCCTCTCGATGTCCTCTAGCCAATCATCAGCGTAGAGTATCCCTTCTGTCCCCTTGAACTCCCGAGGCATCATCCTCTTGAAGTCCATAATGGTGCCCGGCCTCTGTTGTTGCTGACCAGGATGTTGCTGCTGCTGAGCGACCCTCTCCACAGCCTGGAGAGCCACTTGGTGAGCATTCTCCATGTTCACCCTCATCATTTCTGTCTGGGCCTGATGTGCCTCAGCCTGCACTCTCTGGGCCTCTGCCGACGTCCTCTGGGCGTCGACCATGCCCTGAATCAAAGCGAACATCTGTGCCCCATCGGCAGGCACACCTCCTGGATACTGAACTGGTGGTGGTGGTGGTAGCTCCGTCGTAGCTGCGGGGACCCTCTGAACAGGTGGTGGAGGACCCCCGACTGCTGCAGACACTCCCACTTGTACTGGAGATGTAGGAGGTGCTGCTGATGTCTGTCCGGCAGCGCGAGAGGTGGCAGACCTCTCTGTATCTGCTGCTCCGAGTCTCTGGGATCTTCTTGGCGGCATCCTGAAGACAGATCGAAAGATTCAATTAAGGCAATAGATATGATATCAAGGAAGGACAGAAAATTTCTAAAGGAATTTATCATTAAGTATAGTATCATAAGAATCAGAATTTCCTAATTGTGATTGAGCATATCCTTGGCCTAATTCCTATTACTACAATATCGCTCTACTGTGAATCTAAGACTACGGACTAGACCTGCATGGGCCACCACTAAAACGTGTCACGACCCGCACCCGGAATTTGGGCATGAGTCGTGGGTACGTCCAGCCTACGCCGCAGCATCGGCGGTAGAACGCTGTCTAGGTCACAACATACTATGTCCTGTCAATAGTCTCAACTCCGTACGGAGGACAATGATAAATAACCACCGTTCTATAATATACTCAATCACAACTATAAACATAATGGCACGATGAGAATTGAAAAGAGTTCTATTTAAACCAACCACAAGAAGTCCAACTCAAATCCTGGGTCTGAATGACCTCACAAAGTCACAAATAAAATAAATACATCTCAGTCTCAGTCTCAGTCTAAAACAATAAATGCAGAAAAATAATCTAAGCATGGGCAGGCAAGTTCTCCTCTAGGATAGGCACCTCCTCTGGGATTTCTGGAGTGAAATCTTCCTCTATTCCTGGGCCGTAATAAGTAGGGCAAAAGTCCTCCAGGTCCTCTGAAAATGTTGTTATCCAGTCAGGATTGGAGCGAAGCACAAGCACTAACAGCAGTTTCATTAAATTGACAAAATCTATAAACAGTGTAAGAGATACAAGATGGAAATAAATGCTGAAAATGAGAAGTACAGGAGAAAATGCAATAGACAATAAAGCATCTAGCAATGAACAATAAACAGTGAATGCTAGAACAAGTAATCTGAATAAAGATAAAACATCTAACTAAGTGGTTGAAATATTAGTTTATTATGTGATCGGCTTGGGACTTGATCAGGCTGGTTATATATGATTAGCTATGATTCGTGAAGGTCAGGCTAACCATATGGTTAGCTATGATGCATGATAATGGTCAGGCTAATCATATATAACAGCTATGAGGCATGATGATGGTCAGGCCGCACCCGACGTGAGATGTGGGGTAAGCTATGATGCATGGTAAGTGTGGATATGATCACATAATCTACTAATAGTTTCCCATCCCCCAGCTAGCACGGTGGATTCCAATCACGACTCCTCATGATGGGGATCTAGGGTGCTAACCCGTGTATCCATAGTGTCGGAATCAAGTATGTAATACACTATAATTTATAGAAGTAATCAACAATGAAAACTGTCAGAGAATGTACACGCCTGTGGTCCTGAGCAAAATGTGAGGATCGAGGTCCAAAGTGGGATCACAATGACCTATATATAAGATAATACTGTTAAAATGGTGTTTGGAATGTTAAAAGAGATTAGCTAATTTGAAATGGGGTGTTAGGCCATTTCTAGGTCTAAACTAGGTGTTACTAAGTCAACTCTAGGTTTTTGGTCAAAACTAGTTAATACCTTGCTTCTAGGTTCATACTAGCTATTGTTAACTAATACTAGTTAAATACACTATATTATATGTTCTATACTTACTAATATTAGATTATATTTAGTAATACTACTAATACTAGCTAATATTGATTATACTAGGTATTATCATTATATATATAACTCATATAGTGTGGTATATTGGTATTTAGCTGAAACTAGTTACTGTTTCTTATACTATATGCTATCAGTATGTAGATAACTTACATATATATACTGAGTATATATCTTAACTGACACCAAGGTAAAACCAATCCTGAGTTATCCCATACTAACCCTTAGCATTTACCCACATTTGTCTGATACCCTAGCTGATACATAATAAAATGCAGAATGAAATGCAGAACTCTAACAAAACAGAATTTGCTATGTGCACTTGTGCATCACTGAGACACTGAACTCAGTGCACAGGCAATATTCAGTGATACTTAGCCCACAGTGTCAGTGTCATTGAGACACTGACTGAGACTAACAAAGTTCTTGACAATGCACTACTACCTGTGTGGAACCTAACTTCACTGCACTCTAAAAACTGACACAATAGACACACACTACCACAGGTTCATATAAAGATACACACACACAGGAAAACTCAACACAGCACACACACTGAACTGCTGCTGCACTACACCTGAACTTAGTATATCAACCCACCTCCAATACCCTTGAATATTATGCACTTACCTTCACTTGGCAGATAGTTTCCTGTTGAAGACCCATGACTGAACACTCACTGAAATGCAGAACTGCTCCTACACTACTACCTCACAGACACAGTATTTAAAACACTGACTGATACACACTGAATTTTGCTCCCACATACACATGTGCACACAGCACAGTTAGTTCACACACTATACTCACAGAATCTACACTACACAGTTGTACATACTGAACTTAAAACAAGCACAGGTTTACTCTGAGATTCACATACTGGCACTCTAGTGATACACACACAAAACTGCTACACTGAACACACATATACCCACAGTTATTAGGATACTCAAAGTATCATCTACCCACACACTGATTTCTGAGATACTACACTTGAGAACACCCTCTGCTCATCTGGTACACTACTATCCAACCCCATACACTCTTAACCCAAAGCCAAGTCACACCCCAAGACCTATCTACTGTCCTTTGTATGAGTTAACCCCAATTCCTTGCAACACACTGTATCCATTATTCCTTGCTCCCAATGCCTGCAACCCAAGCCAACATCCAATCTCTACTGCCTGGTACTCAAGTACAGTAAAAACCTGCACTTACACACAGACATCTTAGATACCTACACACTGATGCAAACTCTATAAACACATTGGTTCATCTAGGTAATACACTGAGAATTTCTCAGTAGACACAGGCCATCTAACACACAACATATGTTCTCATCTCTCTCTCAAAATACACACTGGCATTTCCCCCAAACCCGACTATCAGAACCCAATACACACTGCTCACAGTCCTCACAAAACTGCACAGAATCAAACAACAATACACTGCCCAGAAATCCCAATACACATACCCGACTGCACAGGGAAGATCCCCTCACAGTTACGACTCGACTCTACAGGAAATCTGAACAACAACACATCACACATATGCATATACATATTTATCAGCCATCATACCTCCAATTAGATAATAGTAAAGTAGGTTAGATAGGTAATTCCTCCTGTGAAGCATTTCACCAAACACAAGATGTGCAAAACGAAAACCACATCAAGAATTTCTGAAAACCCAAAACAAAACCCTAAAACAATATCTAACCTACACATAGGAGGGTGAAATCAGTCTCCCTACAAATACCTAGGGTTAGGGTTCCTGTTAATTGGGGAAAACCAAACAAAATTCACCAAAACCTAATCCAAAACCCTAAGATTCGGATTACACATCAAGGGTGGGTTCCTAATGGCCATTACCATCTGAAAACAGAAATTAAAGGGATAAAAACTAGGGTTTTACCTGTAGGGATGGTTTCTTCAACGAGAATCTTCTTCCCCAAGGCTTCCTGACCCACGTTCCTTGCTTTCCTCGCTTTGGAGGAGAAGAAAATGGAACCTAGGGTTAGGGTTTCGAATTTTTGGAGTGGGGAGATGGTTTCTCTTGTGGAGGCTAGGGTTTCCTTTCTCTCTACGTGAAGAATAGCTTTGTGAGAAGCTTCCTTTTATATTAAACCTAGGTTTAGGGTTTCTATGCCTAGTTTTTAGGTTAAACCCCCCCCTGGCCCTCTCATGTAGAACCTAATAGACTCAGGTTAAGTCAGTCTAGGGTTTTGAGGTTCCATCTTAAATTTAAAATTCTAGGGTTTTGCTAGAATAGGGTTTACAAATTAGGGTTTGGTCATTAGGGTTTGCCCTAATGCATTCTAGGGTTTGACCTAAAATCAAATATCACTAATAATAATATAATTAGTTACAAAATTCAGCAATTAATTAAATACATAATTATTTAAAAATAGCTAAATTACACAATTGCCCCCTATATGGAAAAGTGGTAGTGACAAGTCTACCCTCCTAAAAGAAATTTCGTCCTCGAAATTGGACTGAACTACAACAAGAATGAAATCAGAAAGGAATATACCTCAAGTCTAGAAGAGATACGGGTATTGCTCGCGCATTTCGTCTTCTCTCTCCCAGGTCGACTCCCCTGGAGAGTGATGTCTCCAAGCAACACGAACCAAAGGGATGGTTTGGTTCCGCAACACCTTCTCTCTGCGGTCCAAGATCTCTACGGGCTGCTCAGGGTAGCAGAGCGTCGGACCAACCTCAATCTCCGAGTGATCAAGTACGTGACTAGGGTCGGCCACGTACCGTCTCAGCTGCGACACGTGGAACACATCATGCACTCCCTCCAATGCAGGCGGCAAGTCTAGTCTATACGCCACTGCACTTATCTTCGCAAGAATACCGAAGGGTCCGATGTAGCGTGGGCTAAGCTTCCCGCCTCTGCCAAAACGAATCGTGCCACGCGTCGGAGAAATCCGTAGGAATACTAGATCGCCAACCTAACACAAAAACAGTCTCAACACGCAGTCTAAACAAGCAAACACAAGCCAGAAAACAACAATCTATACCTGAAACTCAAGGGGTCTACGGTGGCTGTCGGCCCAATGCCGCTGTCTGTCCTGCGCCACTCGCAGTCTGTCTCTGATGAGTTTTACCTTTTCTGCTGCATCCACGACCATTTCTGGTCCTAGCAAGGCTCTCTCTCCAACGTCGTCCCATGATAGCGGTGTACGACACCTCCGTCCATAAAGAGCCTCAAATGGTGACATCTCGATGCTGGCCTGGTAGCTGTTGTTGTAAGCAAACTCTACCAGGTGCAGATGATCCTCCCAAGAACCTCCGAGATCTAGAACGCAAGTGCGTAGCATATCCTCGAGAGTCTGAATAGTCCGTTCAGACTGCCCGTCTGTCTGGGGGTGATATGCGGTACTGAACTTGAGCTGAGTGCCCAAGCTAGCCTGCAGACTCCTCCAGAAGTGGGAAGTGAAACGGCTATCCCGATCCGAGACGATGCTCACAGGAACTCCATGAAGTCTAACAATCTGCCGCACGTACATCTCTGCTAGCTTCTCTGTCGACGTGCCCACCCTGAAAGGTAAGAAATGGGCTGATTTGGTCAACCTGTCCACGATGACCCAAATCGCGTCTTTCCCTCCTGGGGAACGTGGAAGCCCTGAAACGAAATCCATGGTCACATGCTCCCATTTCCATTCTGGAATCGGTAAAGGTTGAAGCAAACCACCTGGCCTCTGCCGGTCTGCCTTTACCTGCTGGCACACTAGACACCGGGATACGAAGCGTGCTACCTCGCGCTTCATTCCATACCACCATACGTGCTCCCTCAAGTCTCGATACATCTTGTTGGCACCGGGATGCACCGAGTACTGAGAGCGGTGTGCCTCTTGCAAAACCTCCTCGCGCAGCCCCCCGCTCGGCACACATATCCTCGTGCCGTGCCGTAGAGAATCATCATCTGCGATAGTAAAGTCGTCCGACAATCCTATCTGAACTTGTGCTCTGATACTCCTCAGAGTCTCATCCTCGTACTACGCAGCTCTGATCCTGTCCATCAGTTCGGACTGTATCTGCAATCCCCACATCTGAATCTCAGTACCGGGAACTAATACCTCAATCTCCAAGCTTTCGAGATCAGCCAACAAATGTCTATCAGTCGTCAAGTATATAGCCATCGGATACCTGCTCAAGGCATCGGCGACTACGTTAGCCTTCCCTGGATGGTACTGCAATGAGATGTCAAAGTCCTTCATCAACTCTAACCACCTCCTCTGCCTCATGTTCAGCTCCTTCTGTGTGAATACGTACTTCAAGCTCTTGTGGTCTGTGAAGATCTCCACACGCTCTCCGTATAGGTAATGTTTCCACAGCTTTAGAGCGAAAATAACTGCTGCCAATTCTAAATCGTGGGTGGGGTAGTTCTTTTCATGAGGGCGTAACTGCCTGGAAGCATAGGCAATTACCTTCCCGTGCTACTGAAGAACACATCCCAGACCCTTCCCTGAAGCATCACTGTAGATGGTGAAACCACCTGTCCCTGCTGGCAACGTCAAAATTGGAGCTGTTGTCAACCTCTTCTTCAGCTCATCAAATGCAGCCTGGCACTCCTCTGTCCACACAAAATCTACGTCCTTCCTAGTCAGTCTGGTTATCGGCGCTGCAATCTTGGAGAAGTCTTGTACAAACCTCCTGTAGTATCCTGCTAGCCCAAGAAAACTCCTGATCTCAGCTACTGAACTAGGGGTAGCCCACGACTCTACTGCCTCGATCTTCTGTGGGTTAACCGAGATTCCGTCACCTGATACCACATGCCCAAGAAATTCGACCTTGTCAAGGAAGAATTCACACTTAGAGAGTTTCCCGTACAGCTTCTCCCTCCTGAGAGTCTCTAAGACCAATCTCAGATGCTCTTCGTGCTCCTCCAGGGTCTTGGAATACACAAGAATATCGTCGATAAACACCACCACGAACTTGTCAAGGTACTGGTGGAACACCTTGTTCATCAAGTTCATGAATACTGCCGGTGCATTGGTTAAACCAAATGGCATTACCATGAACTCAAACTGGCCGTATCTGGTCCGAAAAGCTGTCTTCGGCGTGTCTTCCTTCTTCACCTTCGCCTGGTGATAGCCGGATCTCAGATCTATCTTCGAAAACACCCTCGCCCCGCTCAACTGATCGAAAAGATCATCTATCCTCGGCAGCGGGTACTTGTTCTTGATGGTGATATTGTTCAAAGCTCTATAATCAATGCACATGCGCACCGTGCCGTCCTTCTTCGGTACGAACAATACCGGAGCTCCCCATGGTGATAAACTAGATTTGATGAAGCCTTTGTCCTGCAGCTCCTCAACTTGCTTCTTCAGTTCTGCCAGCTCGCTGTTGTTGACTCTATAGACATGTTGTGAAATGGGCTCCGCTCCTGGAACCAAGTCTATAGAGAATTCAATATCTCTGTCTGGCGGCAAGCCTGGCAACTCCTCTGGAAATACATCCAGGAATTCCGCTATCAGAGGATGTGGCAACTCCTCTTCTTCTGTCCTGGCTCCGCAAAATGTGCTCCCTCTCTGTTCCGCTGTTCCTCTGACGACCTCAAACTCCGGCTCTCCTGGTGGTCTAAACAATACTCTGCCTCTATAACAATCTATAGTAGCATGATGCCTACTCAACCAGTCCATTCCGAGTACAATATCGTACCCCGGAAGTGGCATGACAAGTAAGCTCACGCTCAACTCTCGGCCTCCTACTGACACTCTCCGGTCCTTGCAGTGATCACGGACTAAGATGATACCTCCACCAGTCATGATCTTGCAAGTCCTAGCTAATGGTTCTGTGTCTAAATAATGTCGAAGTGCATATGATACAGACACAAAACTATGGGAAGCGCCAGAATCGAATAAGGTAAATGCGGGAATACAATCGAGAAGAACCGAACCTGTGATCAAGTCTCCTGCTGGCTCGATCTCCTCGACTGCCATGGCATACGCTCGCCCCTGGGGTGCACCTCTCTGCTGCTGATGCTGGGCAAACCTCTGATTTTGCGGTGGAAGTGGTCCCCTCTGTTGTTGGCCTCCTGGTACGGTAGGTACCCTGCCTGGTCCTCTCTGGGCGGCTGCTCCACCCTGACCTGGACGAATGGTAGGGCAATCCTTCAGCTGGTGTGTCGTCGATCCGCAGTACAAACATGAGCCTAACCTCTTCCTGCAGTTCTCTCTGGTATGTCCTGTCTTCCCGCAGTACGCACACTAGATGGCGGGCTGAGTCTGCCTCTGCTGCTGTTGCTGGACCTGCCCTCGGGCTGGTGCCTGGTGCTGCTGGTGCTGTTGCTGAAAGGGCCTCTGCTGCTGTTGCTGAAAGTGTGGACGCTTGCCTGGTCCCGCACTACTGTTTGCTCCTCCGGAAACATCGCGTCCCCTTTTGGGCCTGAGGTCCAAGTCGTCCTCGGCTATCTGGGCATCCATCAATATGCCCTCAAAGGTGGCGGTACGACGTCCCGACGTGCGAGACTTGATCTCCCTTGACAGCCCCTTCCTGAACTTCCGGGCCCTGTCTCCCGGATCTCTAATCATCGACGGCGCAAAGCGGCTCAGACGGCTAAACTCCGCGGCATACTCATCGACGGACGAGCTCCCCTGGACTAAGTCATGGAACTGACTTTCCAAGGCTCCTAGGGCAACGTCAGGAAAGAATTTCTCCTTGAAGAGCTCCCTGAAATCCTCCCAAGTGAGTCCCCTCCGCAAGAGTCTCGGCTCCGTGCGAAACCACGTCAAGGCAATGTCGAACATCTGGCTGCCAGCGGCCTCGATCTTGAGCGCCTCTGGAAGCTGCGCCAAACGCAAGTTCCTCTCGATGTCCTCTAGCCAATCATCGGCGTAGAGTATCCCTTCTGTCCCCTTGAACTCCCGAGGCATCATCCTCTTGAAGTCCACAATGGTGCCCGGCCTCTATTGTTGCTGACCAGGATGTTGCTGCTGCTGAGCGACCCTCTCCACAGCCTGGAGAGCCACTTGGTGAGCATTCTCCATGTTCACCCTCATCATTTCTGTCTGGGCCTGATGTGCCTCAGCCTGCACTCTCTGGGCCTCTACCGACGTCCTCTGGGCGTCGACCATGCCCTGAATCAAAGCGAACATCTGTGCCCCATCGGCAGGCACACCTCCTGGATACTGAACTGGTGGTGGTGGTGGTAGCTCCGTCGTAGCTGCGGGGACCCTCTGAACAGGTGGTGGAGGACCCCCGACTGCTGCAGACACTCCCACTTGTACTGGAGATGTAGGAGGTGCTGCTGATGTCTGTCCGGCAGCGCGAGAGGTGGCAGACCTCTCTGTATCTGCTGCTCTGAGTCTCTGGCATCTTCTTGGCGGCATCCTGAAGACAGATCGAAAGATTCAATTAAGGCAATAGATATGATATCAAGGAAGGACAGAAAATTTCTAAAGGAATTTATCATTAAGTATAGTATCATAAGAATCAGAATTTCCTAATTGTGATTGAGCATATCCTTGGCCTAATTCCTATTACTACAATATCGCTCTACTGTGAATCTAAGACTACGGACTAGACCTGCATGGGCCACCACTAAAACGTGTCACGACCCGCACCCGGAATTTGGGCATGAGTCGTAGGTA
This sequence comes from Iris macrosiphon, assembly GCA_036927795.1. Classification (NCBI taxonomy): domain Eukaryota; kingdom Viridiplantae; phylum Streptophyta; class Magnoliopsida; order Asparagales; family Iridaceae; genus Iris; species Iris macrosiphon. The sequence goes on along the minus strand of JAYESA010000016.1, from coordinate 53,337,267 downwards.
CGTCCAGCCTACGCCGCAGCATCGGCGGTAGAACGCTGTCTAGGTCACAACATACTATGTCCTGTCAATAGTCTCAACTCCGTACGGAGGATAATGATAAATAACCACCGTTCTATAATATACTCAATCACAACTATAAACATAATGGCACGATGAGAATTGAAAAGAGTTCTATTTAAACCAACCACAAGAAGTCCAACTCAAATCCTGGGTCTGAATGACCTCACAAAGTCACAAATAAAATAAATACATCTCAGTCTCAGTCTCAGTCTAAAACAATAAATGCAGAAAAATAATCTAAGCATGGGCAGGCAAGTTCTCCTCTAGGATAGGCACCTCCTCTGGGATTTCTGGAGTGAAATCTCCCTCTATTCCTGGGCCGTAATAAGTAGGGCAAAAGTCCTCCAGGTCCTCTGAAAATGTTGTTATCCAGTCAGGATTGGAGCGAAGCACAAGCACTAACAGCAGTTTCATTAAATTGACAAAATCTATAAACAGTGTAAGAGATACAAGATGGAAATAAATGCTGAAAATGAGAAGTACAGGAGAAAATGCAATAGACAATAAAGCATCTAGCAATGAACAATAAACAGTGAATGCTAGAACAAGTAATCTGAATAAAGATAAAACATCTAACTAAGTGGTTGAAATATTAGTTTATTATGTGATCGGCTTGGGACTGGATCAGGCTGGTTATATATGATTAGCTATGATTCGTGAAGGTCAGGCTAACCATATGGTTAGCTATGATGCATGATAATGGTCAGGCTAATCATATATAACAGCTATGAGGCATGATGATGGTCAGGCCGCACCCGACGTGAGATGTGGGGTGAGCTATGATGCATGGTAAGTGTGGATATGATCACATAATCTACTAATAGTTTCCCATCCTCCAGCTAGCACGGTGGATTCCAATCACGACTCCTCATGATGGGGATCTAGGGTGCTAACCCGTGTATCCATAGTGTCGGAATCAAGTATGTAATACACTATAATTTATAGAAGTAATCAACAATGAAAACTGTCAGAGAATGTACTCGCCTGTGGTCCTGAGCAAAATGTGAGGATCGAGGTCCAAAGTGGGATCACAATGACCTATATATAAGATAATACTGTTAAAATGGTGTTTGGAATGTTAAAAGAGATTAGCTAATTTGAAATGGGGTGTTAGGCCATTTCTAGGTCTAAACTAGGTGTTACTAAGTCAACTCTAGGTTTTTGGTCAAAACTAGTTAATACCTTGCTTCTAGGTTCATACTAGCTATTGTTAACTAATACTAGTTAAATACACTATATTATATGTTCTATACTTACTAATATTAGATTATATTTAGTAATACTACTAATACTAGCTAATATTCATTATACTAGGTATTATCATTATATATATAACTCATATAGTGTGGTATATTGGTATTTAGCTGAAACTAGTTACTGTTTCTTATACTATATGCTATCAGTATGTAGATAACTTACATATATATACCGAGTATATATCTTAACTGACACCAAGGTAAAACCAATCCTGAGTTATCCCATACTAACCCTTAGCATTTACCCACATTTGTCTGATACCCTAGCTGATACATAATAGAATGCAGAATGAAATGCAGAACTCTAACAAAACAGAATTTGCTATGTGCACTTGTGCATCACTGAGACACTGAACTCAGTGCACAGGCAATATTCAGTGATACTTAGCCCACAGTGTCAGTGTCATTGAGACACTGACTGAGACTAACAAAGTTCTTGACAATGCACTACTACCTGTGTGGAACCTAACTTCACTGCACTCTAAAAACTGACACAATAGACACACACTACCACAGGTTCATATAAAGATACACACACACAGGAAAACTCAACACAGCACACACACTGAACTGCTGCTGCACTACACCTGAACTTAGTATATCAACCCACCTCCAATACCCTTGAATATTATGCACTTACCTACACTTGGCAGATAGTTTCCTGTTGAAGACCCATGACTGAACACTCACTGAAATGCAGAACTGCTCCTACACTACTACCTCACAGACACAGTATTTAAAACACTGACTGATACACACTGAATTTTGCTCCCACATACACATGTGCACACAGCACAGTTAGTTCACACACTATACTCACAGAATCTACACTACACAGTTGTACATACTGAACTTAAAACAAGCACAGGTTTACTCTGAGATTCACATACTGGCACTCTAGTGATACACACACAAAACTGCTACACTGAACACACATATACCCACAGTTATTAGGATACTCAAAGTATCATCTACCCACACACTGATTTCTGAGATACTACACTTGAGAACACCCTCTGCTCATCTGGTACACTACTATCCAACCCCATACACTCTTAACCCAAAGCCAAGTCACACCCCAAGACCTATCTACTGTCCTTTGTATGAGTTAACCCTAATTCCTTGCAACACACTGTATCCATTATTCCTTGCTCCCAATGCCTGCAACCCAAGCCAACATCCAATCTCTACTGCCTGGTACTCAAGTACAGTAAAAACCTGCACTTACACACAGACATCTTAGATACCTACACACTGATGCAAACTCTACAAACACATTGGTTCATCTAGGTAATACACTGAGAATTTCTCAGTAGACACAGGCCATCTAACACACAGCATATATTCTCATCTCTCTCTCAAAATACACACTGGCATTTCCCCCAAACCCGACTATCAGAACCCAATACACACTGCTCACAGTCCTCACAAAACTGCACAGAATCAAACAACAATACACTGCCCAGAAATCCCAATACACATACCCGACTGCACAGGGAAGATCCCCCCACAGTTACGACTCGACTCCACAGGAAATCTGAACAACAACACATCACACATATGCATATACATATTTATCAGCCATCATACCTCCAATTAGATAATAGTAAAGTAGGTTAGATAGGTAATTCCTCCTGTGAAGCATTTCACCAAACACAAGATGTGCAAAACGAAAACCATATCAAGATTTTCTGAAAACCCAAAACAAAACCCTAAAACAATATCTAACCTACACATAGGAGGGTGAAATCAGTCTCCCTACAAATACCTAGGGTTAGGGTTCCTGTTAATTGGGGAAAACCAAACAAAATTCACCAAAACCTAATCCAAAACCCTAAGATTCGGATTACACATCAAGGGTGGGTTCCTAATGGCCATTACCATCTGAAAACAGAAATTAAAGGGATAAAAACTAGGGTTTTACCTGCAGGGATGGTTTCTTCAACGAGGATCTTCTTTCCCAAGGCTTCCTGACCCACGTTCCTTGCTTTCCTCGCTTTGGAGGAGAAGAAAATGGAACCTAGGGTTAGGGTTTCGAATTTTTGGAGTGGGGAGATGGTTTCTCTTGTGGAGGCTAGGGTTTCCTTTCTCTCTACGTGAAGAATAGCTTTGTGAGAAGCTTCCTTTTATATTAAACCTAGGTTTAGGGTTTCTATGCCTAGTTTTTAGGTTAAACCCCCCCCCTGGCCCTCTCATGTAGAACCTAATAGACTCAGGTTAAGTCAGTCTAGGGTTTTGAGGTTCCATCTTAAATTTAAAATTCTAGGGTTTTGCTAGAATAGGGTTTACAAATTAGGGTTTGGTCATTAGGGTTTGCCCTAATGCATTCTAGGGTTTGACCTAAAATCAAATATCACTAATAATAATATAATTAGTTACAAAACTCAGCAATTAATTAAATACATAATTATTTAAAAATAGCTAAATTACACAATTGCCCCCTATATGGAAAAGTGGTAGTGACAGCATCAGATGCTATACTACACACACAATCAAATACCTAACTCAGGGCTATGCCTGGCATGGGACTCAGTCCACTAGGGTCATCTAGTTAGACAGACATCTATAACACATTACACCTATTTAACTAACATTAACACCTACAATATTACTTGCACCAAAATAAATACATATACAATATATATATATACCATTTAATTTATGCATAATATATATATAGGTTGAACAATATAGTTACCATATATATAAATTTTATAACTATAAAAATATGCTAAGTAGGTTTACAAATACATAAATATACATATACCAATTTACATATATTTTATACAGGTAAAAATACCAAATTACATTTATATATACAAACCAATACAACATATATATATACATATACCAATACGAAAATATAAATCTACATACATATATATATTTACCAAAATACGTATTAAATTAATATGTATATTACCAATATATTTTTATACCAAAAATAAGAATTATACTATATACAAATTTTAGAATTTACGTAAAAGTCAATATATTTATATATCTACAGTATAATTGGTCACCAGCCCCAAATAAACAATTTTGAACTAAGTTTTATTATTGGAACTATATTTTTAATAATAATATAAACCCCAAGATTTATTATATTTAACATAATAAAAAAAAACCTTTTAATTATAACTAAATAAACTAATTACATAAAATTAGCTAATTACATATACTAAACTAATTACATTTATTTACTACATTAATTACAAATTAACTAAACTAATTATAAGAAAATACTAAATTAATTAATTAATATTTACTAACTGGTTAATAAATAAATTCTTGATTAATAACTAATTACTGTTTATTAATAATTACTAATCTAATCATTAACTAAACTAATTTTATAATTAATCAAACTAATTACAGATTACTTAAACTAATTACATACTTATTACTTTAACTTAACTCTAATTTCAATTTACACAGAACAGAAGGGAGAAGGGAAAGAGGGAAGGGCTTACGGCGGGGTCTCGTCGGCGCGGGAGGAAGAATCTCGCCGGGGCAGAGCGTCGGCGGTGGAGTCTCGCCGGGCAGGGCGGTCGAACTCGGCGATCATCTCGGGCGGCGGCAGCGGTCCTCGACGACGGCTGGATCTAAGCCAGATCGGCGGCGACGGTCGGCTGCCGGTGAGGAAAACGGCGGCGAAGCTCGGCTCGACGGAGCAGAGGCGGTGGCGGGATCTGCAGCGGCGGCGACGCTCGGCCCGAGGCGGCGCTCTGATCGAGGAGGCGGCGCTTGGATCGAGGGGGCAGGCGCTCTGCTCGAGGCGGCTGCGGCTGCGTCTGGTCGGCTTCAGCGGTGGAGATCTCGGCGGATCTGGGCGGCCACGACGATCGCCGGAGTTAGGTTAGGGTTAGGTTCTGGGTGTGTCAGGGGGTCGTGTCCGGGTCTGCCAGACACAGGGATGATGCTCTGTGGGCGTGTCCGGGTGTTGGACACGGGGTGGGTGTTTGCTGTGTACAGTTGGTGGATGTGGATGTGTCCGGGTGTGTCGGATACGGAAATCAGGTTGTAAAGTTGTAATCGGACACAAAAAATAAATGGATACGGTGGGACACCCGGGGTCGGACCCGAGGCCATCACGGCTGACACGGTGATGCTGGACACACGGACACGAGCACACAAAAATGGTGGTGGCTTTGGCTTTGGGAATTGTGGGGGCTAGCTAATAATTAGGAGATTAGGGTTTCTTGGGAATTGTGAGAATGAGAACTTAAATAGGGAGAGAGGTGTGGGATAAAGGGTTGCGGGTTGGCCCAATAATGAATGGCCCAGAATTAATTAAACGGGTTTCTCACGTGGGGAAAAATGAGGGTGTGAAGGCTAGTTGATGGGAAATGGCAACTTGTAAAAAATAAAAATAAAGATTATAATTTCAGAAAATATTTTTTTTATAAAACTTGATATTTTAAAATAAATTAAAATCTAATTATTTTGGAAATTGGAAATCGGAGGTTACAAGTCTATCCACCTTAGAAAAATTTTGTCCTCGAAATTTTAGGGATGACTAGGATAGAAAAAAAATTTGTTGTTCATAATGATGAATATATCATTGAAGAAAATATTTTTATAAGGAAAATATTTACCAAACAGAAGAAAACATGAAGAAAAAGAAATTATGGTTTAAGACAGGAATAACTTGAAGGAATCATGGCTCGGCCTTGAATCCTCTAGAAAGTTTAGGTTTTGGGAAGTAGACACGATCACAAAAACAGATAATTTGAATAATGCACGTTACCTTTTCAAAGTAACTAAACCAAGGAAGACCCAGTATAATGAATGATATAGACATGAAAGTTATAGCTAATTCGAAAGATACGATCGACAATTTGATTTAAGAAACTTAAATACATCCTTCAGAATGTAATCAAGAGACATCTAATCGCCTTTCTTGATTTCTAGGAAAAAGAGTAGTCTTTACTACCATCTGAAAATAATCCTTCCTTTTTATCCTCGTTCATTTTACTTTTCTCAATCTTGTGATTCATCATTAACTAATATTTATAAAAGTTTCAATTTCCACAAACTTTATTAGATTAGATCTTAGAATTTCTGAATCAAAAGCCTTATCATCAAATTCGAGTTTGTTTATCTTAACATCAACTATACCTCGATTATTTTCTTCGATTTCAAATGTTACTGTCATGGTCAAGATTTTAATTTAAATCACAACCTCAATATACCATGATCTTACCTTACGACCTTCAATTCTATGATCCCATAATCAATTTTATTATAATCTTCTTACCATGAGCTTCATTTCATTTCATATTTCTTTATCCGTATGTATAATGTTTCCGAATTTTGAACTAATATTTTTTTTTCATCCTCTGAATTTATTATCCCTATGTAAAATTTTTACTACTCAAATCCTCAATATTTTAATTGAATTCCAGTCGTATCATAGTCTCCTCAAATTTTGAGTAAATAACTAAATACAAGATTTACTATCCAATCCTTTTAATTGAAATCCAATCGATGCATATTTATAAAACTTAAAAATCTGCATCCCAAAATTTAACTTTAAACACTCATTAATCATCTTACTCCTCTAACTCAAATTCAATTGATGCTTATTCCAATCTAACTCCTCATCCCAAGAATTTAATTCGACACTATTCCATTTATGATTTTATTTTCTGATTTTCTTTTTCCTCAAATACTCAATGATGCGATGCTTCCAGTATCTTCAATGCAACATTCATACTATATAAAATTTCTATCTTGCAATCAAATAGATAAAATGATAATCTCTCAAATTTCTCAAATTTTTAATAATCAATTCAATCATATCAAGACCTCCTTAAAATTAATAAATCCTCAAATTTTTGGCTCTGTGAATTTCTTAATTCTCCCTTTAAGTTAATGTTTGTCCTCGAAGTTCAATCATACCTCGATTTTCATAAAATCAATGATCCATCAACTCCGTTATAACAACCCCTAAATTCTTTATTTAATTTAATGCTCATCCACAAATTTAATCCTCTTGTCTCTTTTTGTCAGTCATAACCTCGTCATAGATCTTTGCTATGGTCAAAACCTCAATGATCGTGGTTTAAGAAAATTCTACCTACAGCCATACAATCTAAAAAATATATAGGTCATGTGTCTTGTCATGGTATTGCAGCCTCTGCCAGGGTGTACTACTAGCTACAATCAATCAAAAATCACGAATACAAACCACGGTACTTGGAAATCAATCAATCAGAAGACAAAAACAACATGAGAAAAAGAAAGAACCTGCTAACATATTACTTGTAGTATCTACTATCTCTAACAAACACTTAACTCTAGCACATTCACTAACTAATTCCTATTCATGTACACTGGTACCCATATCAACTACTCATTAATCCATAAAATCCATGAATACATCCGTATTGCACACACCTGTTTATTAATACCAAAATCTGATGCCAAGAATCTTTAATATAACCATGATTCAATAATGCATCCAAGTTGATACCTCTATCTCTTTAGTACCATACCCTCTGTCAGTTTCCGTTCCTACTACAATTGTTCATACTAGTCGTTCTTATCACTCAATATACGTCAAGTGCAACACCATACTAAATATTGCTCTTTCCAATACAACTTTAGATGGACACCCAAGTCAGTCTGCAGTGCCATCTCAATCATGCTCAATCACCAGATCCTTACACATGTATGTTATCTACTCATATATTAATATTCATATTTCTCATCTACCATAGAGTTAATCCTCAAAAATAATCATCGAGGTTTAACTTCTCGATCAACTTAAAAATAGATTGCATACACTTCCTCGAAGTCAGATACTCAACATCGAAATAAAATTTTAATCACTTCTAAAATCTTCGTAGCCTTAACTATGTTTATTGAATCAATTTTAAATCCTCAATATTTTAACAACATAAAATCTCAACTCCTTAAAATTCTCAAAATCTCATTTCATTTCTATTCTTGAAACGATAAAATTAAATCCACAAGTACACATTTATAAATGTTCACGGTCTCTAATGCTCAAGGTGCACACTAATACACCAATCTAATTATCATCACTTGAAGTGCTTATTGTTTTGAGTGTCATTCTCGACTAACCCTCGAAATAGAACCATTAGCACTCTTGGTATTACATCACTAGCTGCATTAATGGATTATCTCATCAAGCTCATTAGACTCATGATCACCTGTATCCTCTATAACACTCATGTTTCTTTACTCTCATGGGTATGTGTATGGTTCCTCATCTCGATGGTTGTATATGTATTTCCTTCAATCCTTTAAAGCCTATTAACTAATCCGTGATACGCTTCACAACTTCCATTACTAATCCTGATATTTCTCTACTTATGACATCTCATTAAACCCTCTATACATATACATTTCTTTACCTTTAACATTTCCGATATCAATCATCAAATTGGACATCATGCTCCATAAATCTTTAACACAATTCCCGGATACTTAATCGTTTACATAGATCACTCAATTACATCATCATGATTATCCAAGACGGGTAATTGGCTCTGATACTAACTCTGAGAACTATCACTGATACTCTATACTCTCCTTAACTCTCAGTCTCTAATGACACTACTCCTAGAATCATTGGTACAAGGTACCATGCTAAGGCTAACTCTAGATTAAAGCCTACTGCTCACATGTCCAACTAAGAAACACTTACAACTCACTAGCAACACAGTCAATACTAATACAAGACACAAACAAAATTACAAGCCACTAATTATCATACTTAACAAGAAATCCTCAAGGGATAGGAGCTCAAAGACTGAATTGAGGACAGAAGGTATCTTTACTGCTAGTAAAGAAAAGAAGCGATGGAACAAAGTCCTGGAATAACAGAAATAGATAAGTCTTGAGATGATATTTTAAGAACCAATTTAAGATACAACCTGATAATCATACACGTCTGTCAGAAATCATGACACTCAGAATCCTCGCCACGCCAGTAAGCATAGATGCGATAAACGACAGGTTCCATAACTAAGGTATGCAACTCTATAATCATGTCATCTAGAATCTTCGCCACGCCAACCGGTATGGCTGCGAGAGACTCTAAGTTTCATAACTATAGTATATACATCCAAGTCAGGTTCCTACGTTCTCGTCACCACCGCTAATATGGCTGCGATAAACTCCAGGGTCCATAACCAAAGTAGACGTTTTACCTTTCTCACTGTCCTCATCAAAATATGTCATCAGATGATACCGTAAATTTAGCCCGTAAAATTTATCTCGATATGAAATCAACTCAACAACGATACCAAGAATTAAATTTAACAACTGGTCAACAAGAATCAACTCAACAATGATACCAAGATTTTAATTTAATAACTTATCAACAAGAATCAAGTTCAGTGACAACAAGCGAGAGCGGACGGAAACAAGGAAAAAGATTTAAATTGGAAATTATAATAAGATTCTCAAGGGGTCGTCCCAGGAATCTCTCAAGAATTTGTGATTGAGTATCCATCTCTCATCCTAGTATCCTATGTCCTATATTCTATAGCAGGCACGCAGTAGTGTAACAAAGATGCCACACTACCATGACATCGCACAGCTCGCGAAGTCTGACCTGCATGGGCCACCACTAAAAACGTGTCACGACCCGCACCCGGTTTAGGGGCACGAGAGCGTGGGTACGTCCAGCCTACGCCGCAGCATCGGCGGTAGAACGCTGTCTAGGTCAAGTACTATCTAAACAATCTCACGCTAGTATCCAACTCCATAAGGAGAAGTGGATATCATAAAATAAATCTAGAAATACTCAATCACAACTGCAGCACGATAGGAAAATGAAGAAATAAAAGAATACAACACAAGTCTAATGACACAATAATCATACCTGCAATCATTACTTCCAATCCCCAAGTATGTCAGAGCCAGTCTACTAAGGTCACAGTCTGGAAAAATATTTCCAGTCAGGAAGGAGCAAAGTACATCTCTAAATAGCAGTTCTATATAAATGACATAAACTATGTAGCAGTTCTAGATGGAAACATACCAGATGCATGTATAGGTACGAGAAATGTACAATGAGAGAAATACTGGAAATACTGTAAGTAAATGCAGGAAAAGAACAATATGTCAATGAGCAAGAAACCTATGACTAAGTGTGTGAGTACTAGCTTTAACATGTGATCGGCTTGGGAACAAGATCAGGCTGGTTACATGTGATTAGCTATGATTCACGAAGGTCAGGCTAACCGTTGGTTAGCTATGATGCATGTAGGGGTCAGGCTAATCACACGTAACAGCTATGAGGCACTGAGATGGTCAGGCCGCACCCGACGTGAGATGTGGGGTGAGCTATGATGCATGTAAAGTTGGGTATGATCACATATCTACACTAAAATACTCCCCACCCCCGACTGGTATAGTAGATCCAATCATGGTACGCTATGGCACTGGATTCCCTAGGAAGGTAGCAAATCTCCCTGGGAATCAGTGTCTGTACGTGCACAAGATAACAAGGAAAACAAGTCTTGTACAAGCTATACCATGAATAAGGAATAACATCTCATGACGAGATCCGTGTATACCAATCCGTGTAACCAATGTGTCAAGAACATGGATATTTACACTAGATACAGTGAACATAGGAGATATCATAAATTAGAAACTAATCAGAGAATGTACTCGCCTTGGGTCCTTAGCTGGTAATTATTGATGTCCTGTCCCAGCGTACCGTCTGGAGGAACCAACAGTCCTAAAAATATTTCAAATACAACATTGGCATCAGATGCTATACTACACACACAATCAAATACCTAACTCAGGGCTATGCCTGGCATGGGACTCAGTCCACTATGGTCATCTAGTTAGACAGACATCTATAACACATTACACCTATTTAACTAACATTAACACCTACAATATTACTTGCACCAAAATAAATACATATACAATATATATATATACCATTTAATTTATGCATAATATATATATAGGTTGAACAATATAGTTACCATATATATAAATTTTATAACTATAAAAATATGCTAAGTAGGTTTACAAATACATAAATATACATATACCAATTTACATATATTTTATACAGGTAAAAATACCAAATTACATTTATATATACAAACCAATACAACATATATATATACATATACCAATACGAAAATATAAATCTACATACATATATATATTTACCAAAATACGTATTAAATTAATATGTATATTACCAATATATTTTTATACCAAAAATAAGAATTATACTATATACAAATTTTAGAATTTACGTAAAAGTCAATATATTTATATATCTACAGTAGAATTGGTCACCAGCCCCAAATAAACAATTTTGAACTAAGTTTTATTATTGGAACTATATTTTTAATAATAATATAAACCCCAAGATTTATTATATTTAACATAATAAAAAAAAAACCTTTTAATTATAACTAAATAAACTAATTACATAAAATTAGCTAATTACATATACTAAACTAATTACATTTATTTACTACATTAATTACAAATTAACTAAACTAATTATTAGAAAATACTAAACTAATTAATTAATATTTACTAACTGGTTAATAAATAAATTCCTGATTAATAACTAATTACTGTTTATTAATAATTACTAATCTAATCATTAACTAAACTAATTTTATAATTAATCAAACTAATTACAGATTACTTAAACTAATTACATACTTATTACTTTAACTTAACTCTAATTTCAATTTACACAGAATTGAAGGGAGAAGGGAAAGAGGGAAGGGCTTACGGCGGGGTCTCGTCGGCGCGGGAGGGAGAATCTCGCCGGGGCAGAGCGTCGGCGGTGGAGTCTCGCCGGGCAGGGCGGTCGAACTCGGCGATCGTCTCGAGCGACGGCAGTGGTCCTCGACGACGGCTGGATCTAAGCCAGATCGGCGGCGACGGTCGACTGCCGGTGAGAAAAATGGCGGCGAAGCTCGGCTCGACGGAGCAGAGGCGGTGGCAGGATCTGCAGCGGCGGCGACGCTCGGCCCGAGGCGGCGCTCTGATCGAGGAGGCGGCGCTTGGATCGAGGGGGCAGGCGCTCTGCTCGAGGGGGCGACGGCTTCGAGGCGGCTGCGGCTGCGTCTGGTCGGCTTCAGCGGTGGAGATCTCGGCGGATCTGGGCGGCCACGGCGATCGCCGGAGTTAGGTTAGGGTTAGGTTCTGGGTGTGTCAGGGGGTCGTGTCCGGGTCTGCCGGACACAGGGATGATGCTCTGTGGGCGTGTCCGGGTGTTGGACACGGGGTGGGTGTTTGCTGTGTACAGTTGGTGGATGTGGATGTGTCCGGGTGTGTCGGACACGGAAATCAGGTTGTAAAGTTGTAACCGGACACAAGAAATAAATGGATACGGTGGGACACCCGGGGTCGGACCCGAGGCCATCACGGCTGACACGGTGATGCTGGACACACGGACACGAGCACACAAAAATGGTGGTGGCTTTGGCTTTGGGAATTGTGGAGGCTAGCTAATAATTAGGAGATTAGGGTTTCTTGGGAATTGTGAGAATGAGAACTTAAATAGGGAGAGAGGTGTGGGATAAAGGGTTGCGGGTTGGCCCAATAATGAATGGCCCAGAATTAATTAAACGGGTTTCTCACGTGGGGAAAAATGAGGGTGTGAAGGCTAGTTGATGGAAAATGGCAACTTGTAAAAAATAAAAATAAAGATTATAATTTCAGAAAATATTTTTTTTATAAAACTTGATATTTTAAAATAAATTAAAATCTAATTATTTTGGAAATTGGAAATCGGAGGTTACACCGAAGTCGTCGATCCCCGCTCTTTGCCTGAGCTTCGGGCTCTCTCTCTCTCTCTCTCCTCCTTGTTCGATCTTCTCCGACTGTCGACCTTGGATCTGATATTGGTACTCTTGACCGAATTTTCTAACCTGGGATCTGATATCGGTTTCTTGACCAATTTTTTGACCTGGGATCTGATATCGGTTTCTTGACCAATTTTTTGACCTTGTTCCCCATTGACAGGGGCCTCTATTTATAGAGTCTTTGGTGACAGTGACCACTCCATTGGTGTAGCAACCGAGGAGTGCAAAGTACAGCACCCTTTTATACAACGGTTAAAGTAACCAATGCCTACGTATAGATGATCTTTTGACTGAGCGGGTGACGTGGGTCCAACTAAGGGGACACAACATGTACGGTTGCTACTAAGATCACGGTGTAAAAGCCACGCGGGTAGGTATCCATTGTGTAGAAGAGGTTGGCGTAGAAGCCAAATGTCCGTCACCATGGCATAGAAGCCAAGTAGGCATAGAAGCCGAACAGGCATAGAAGCCGAGTAGGCATGGAAGCCGAGCAGGCATAGAAGCCGAACAGGCATAGGAGCCGAGTAGGCGTGGAAGCCGAACAGGCACAAAAGCCGAACAGGCATAGAAGCCGAGTAGGCGTGGAAGCCGAGTAGTCGTAGAGACTGAGTGGGCGTGGAAGCCGCATAAGGACAGATCCTGAATGGGCGTAGAAGCCGCTGCATATCGTGCCAGGATGGGCGTAGAAGCCGCTTAAGCACAGATCCTGAATGGGCGTAGAAGCCGCTGTACACCGTGCTGATGTGGACGCCTTAGACGAAGTGCAGCTTTTGACGTGGCAGGCGGTTTGTCTGCTGCGGACCGTAAAACAGCTCATGTTTGCCTGTATAAAACAGGGCGGCGTATTCCCTTGTACGCAAAAGAGCAGTTTATGCTGAGGGGACTCCAGTAAACGACGGTTTGGTGATGTTTTACCAAATCCTCTGCATTAAATGGTGAGATCCGCCATCATACTGTGGGACGCGTCCCGAGAGGTCTGCCATCGTTTCCAGCCGTCGTCTGGGTAGCCGTGCATCACCTTTTGTCAGGAGTCAGAGGTCAGATTCACTGCGTGACTTGACAGGTTCATTTCGGGGAAGATGAAGCATTTCTCGTACGCTATCACGCTGCTTTGAGAGCGGTTGAGTTTTACGCCATGGAGGCGATGAAGAACTCTGCTTCACGCTGGAGCGGCCTGGACGTACTACACTTATGCGGATGGTCCTTTGAGCTTTATTCTTTACACTGTATTTTAGCGGAGAAAACTCTGTTGTACGCCCGATGGCTCTGAAGGCCTCTGCTTACGCTGCTCTATATCAAGAGGCTGTGTAGCTCTTCCCAGCATATTTTTCATGCTTCTACAACAGGAGGCCATCGGCAAAGGAGCAAGGCGTTCCAGCACGACCGCACCAGCTAGAGCCCATCCCGGAGCAGGAGGACCGATCCGTTGTCCCGGAGCGCAGACACAGCAAAGAATAACACCATATCAGCAAAAAGAGATTCTGAATTGCCACTTCTGTGGTAGGAGAGGAAACTTCGAGAAGGACTACCGGAAGAGACTGAGGACATGCCTAATTTGTTGATCGAGCCAACACCAAGTCCAAGACTGCCCACAGCGCAGAGAGGCAGCACTGCGGACCGGACAGAGGCCAGCAGCACCAGCTCCAAGGGTACTACCCCCGTCGGGAAGCCAGCATCCACCAGCACCCGGAGGATTTTAGAGGGGACCACCTTTGGCCCCACAGGAGGCACAGTTTGATCGAGCCAAACAGCAGGCCGGAGGATAAAGGCACGGATAGGCCTTTGTACTAGTAGCGACTGAGGAGGAAACAGAAGGGGAGGCTATCACAGGTACTATTTTAGTTGCATTATTACCTGCGACTGTATTATTTGATTCTGGTACTACGCTATCTTTCATATCTAGTAGATTCATAGCAATGCATAGAGTATCTACTTCCCCCTTACCTAAGAGTTGGAAGATTCTAACCGGAGGAGGCATCGTGCCGGTTACCAGCACTATTAGAATGTGCTCGGTAGTCGTATGTGGTAGGGAGATGAGAGCACGATTCTTGGTATTTCTAATGTCATACTTTGCCGTCGTGTTAGGCATGGACTGGTTAAGTCAGTATAATGCCGTACTGGACTGCCGGAAGGGTAGCATCACTTTTAGACCGCCAGATCAACTGGAGTTCGAGTACATACGAGGGACTGTCAAGCAAGGAGTATGACAGATATCTAGAACTTACATGGCTATGGAGATAGTAGCCCCACCGATAGTTGAAGAATTCAAGGATATTTTCCCGGAGGAATTGCCAGGCTTACCACCAGATAGAGACGTGGAGTTCACCATTGAGCTAGTACCAGAAGCAACACCGGTACCTTCTAATGTATACCGATTGGCGAAGAAGGAACTAGATGAGCTGAAGTTACAATTAGAGGAGTTATAGAATAAGGGATTTATCCGTCCTAGTACATCACCCTGGGGAGAACCAATGTTGTTTGTAGCTAAGAAGGATGGAACAGTACGTATGTGCATTGATTAAAGATCCCTTAATGCTTTGACTATCAAGAACAAGTACCCCCTACCGCGGATTGATGATTTGTTCGACCAGCTGACAGGAGCAGTAGTGTTCACAAAGATCGACTTGAGATCGGGTTATCATCAAGTAAAGGTGCGAAGAGAAGACATTCCAAAGACAGCATTCAGGACTCGTTATGGTCACTACGAGTTCTTAGTGATGCCTTTTGGACTGAAGAATGCGCCTGCTGTATTTATGAACTTGATGAACAGAGTCTTCCACCAATACTTAGACCAGTTCATGGTAGTTTTCATCGACGATATCTTGGTGTATTCGAAGAGCCACGAGGAGCATGAAGAGCACTTGAGACTAGTGTTAGAGACGCTAAGGAGAGAGAGGCTTTATGCCAAGCTGATCAAGTGCGAGTTTCTCCTAGATTGTGCCACTTTTCTTGGACACGTTATCTCAGGAGATGGTATTTTCATAGATCCTGCAAAGATTTTATCAGTAGAGACATGGCCAACCCCTACAAATATCTCAGAAGTGAGAAGTTTCCTAGGACTTGCCGGATATTACCGGAGGTTCGTAGAGAACTTCGCGAAGATCGTAGAACCGATGACCCGCTTGACCCGTAAGGAGCAAGAGTTTACTTGGACAGAGGAGTGTCAGAAGACATTCGATGAGCTGAAGAAGCGTTTGACTACAGCACCTATCTTGACTATACCTTCTGGACCCGGAGGATTCGTGATCTATAGCGATGCATCTGGAAAAGGCTTATGATGTGTCTTGATGCAGCATGGAAAGGTTGTGGCCTATGCCTCTTGACAGTTAAGGACCTATGAGAAGAACTATCCAACTCACGACTTGGAGCTTGCAGCAGTGATCTTTGCTTTGAAGATGTGGAGACACTACCTATATGGAGAAAGAGTAGAGATATTCACTGATCATAAGAGCCTGAAGTACGTCTACACCCAGAAGGACCTTAACCAGAGACAGAGACGTTGGCTTGAGGTGATGACAGACTTCGAGATTGAGCTACAGTACCATCCGAGAAAGGCCAATATAGTAGCTGACGCGTTGAGCAGAAGACCCATAGCATTCTTCTTGACTACACAACAACATCTGTTGAGAGATCTAGAGCAGATGGGTATAGATGTCATTATGCCCGGAGTAGATGGACAGTTATCGAGTTTTCAGTTGCAATCGACATTAGTTGAGAGGATCAAGGCTGCTTTGTCGACAGATGCCAGATTTCATAGGCTTCGACAGAGGATAGAGGCTGGAATACAGACAGTATTGCATATACATAAAGACGGAACCTTGAGATATGGAGACCGTCTCTATGTTCCAAATGGAGAACTTCGTCAGGAGTTGCTGTCAGAGGCATACAGTTCAATATACTATATTCATCCAGGAGGCACAAAGATGTACATAGACTTAAGATAGTACTACTGGTGGCATGGAATAAAGAGAGAGATAGCCCACTTTGTGGCGAAGTGCCTGGTATGTCAGCAAGTCAAGGCTGAGCATCAGAGATCTGCAGGTTTACTTCAACCGCTCTCGATACCGGAGTAGAAATGAGAGCACATCACTATAGACTTTATTATGGGCTTTCCGAGGAGTCCTAGTGGTCACAATGCAGTATGGGTAACCATGGATACACTCACCAAGTCTGCTCACTTTTTACCCATCAGAGTTGGGCAATCTATAGAGGTCTTAGCAGATTTATACATGAGAA
The DNA here is from genome assembly GCA_036927795.1 of Iris macrosiphon. Taxonomy (NCBI): domain Eukaryota; kingdom Viridiplantae; phylum Streptophyta; class Magnoliopsida; order Asparagales; family Iridaceae; genus Iris; species Iris macrosiphon. The sequence continues at coordinate 53,319,878 of JAYESA010000016.1, read as the reverse complement.
AGATTGTGCAACTGCATGGAGTGCCAGTTAGCATAGTGTCTGATAGGGATACGAGGTTTACATCCTACTTTTGGCGGAGTATACAAGAGAGTCTCGGTACCCGCCTGAAGTTTAGTACATCGTATCACCCACTGACAAATAGACAGTCCGAGTGCACCATTCAGACATTGGAAGACATGTTGAGAGCGTGCATGCTTGATTTTGGAGGATTATGGGAGGACCATTTGCACTTGGTTGAATTTTTCTATAATAACAGCTATCAAGCGAGCATCCAGATGGCTCCCTATGAAGCGTTATATGGAAGGAAGTGTCGTTCCCCAGTATGTTGGAGCGATATAGGCGAGAGACAGATTCTTGGGTCGGAGTTGGTTGTTCGTACAGTAGAGAAGGTAAAAAAGATCCAATGGCACCTGCGAGCGACACAGGACAGGCAGAAGCATTGGGCGAATGTGCATCGACGACCCCTAGAGTTCCAGGTTGGAGATCACGTGTTTCTAAAGATCTCACCTACTCGAGGGACTATCAAATTTGGAGGCAAAGGAAAGTTGAGTCCGAGGTACATCGGACCATTCGATGTGTTAGAACGCATCGGAGAGGTTGCTTACAGGTTAGCCTTACCAAAGACTTTGAAGGGAGTGCATGACGTCTTTCATGTATCACAGCTAAGGAGGTATATGCCAGATTCGAGTCATGTACTTGACCATTCAGGGATCACAGTCGGCCTAAGTTTATCATACCAAGAGGAGCCTGTAGAGATTTTGGACAGAAGTGAGAAGGTATTGTGAGGTCAGACTATCCCCCTAGTTCGTGTCGCATGGAGGCATCATGCACCAAACGAGTCAACCTGGGAACGCGAGGAGGATATCCGACAGCGTTATCCCCATCTCTTCGAAGGCCTAGGTATGTATTAGCATTTATTTCAGTTAGTAGTTCTTACCTTACTTACGTTTTAATTTCGAGGACGAAATGCTCTAAGGAGAGTAGATTGTAAACCCGCTCGACCAATTTAGGACTATTTTAATTTAGATTGAGAGACTAGGATTAATTTGTATACAATTAGGATTAATATATAATAATTATGTGACTTATTACACCTTACCGTTGCTTTGATGTTTGGAGCGCTAAACTAGTAGTTACCTTCAAACAAATTTTATATACATCTCCTAGACATGCCAAACTACCCATCTGACCATTGTGTAATTTTTAGATACTCAATATTGTGCTTTATTTTAGATGTGCAATATTCGTTGAAACGTCCATGCATAATTTCAATAAACCCAATTTTTCATAATTGTCCATTCCTATTTGAATTTGGAGACACAACCACACCCCAATTCCCTATAACCCAAATTAGGGTATTAACCTATTCTGAGCCTGCTACGCCCATGACTCTTGTGTTCCACCCAAATTTAATCCCATGTATTTGCAATTGACAAAAAAATATCGTGTGCATTGGTTTTTAATTTAATTAAATTAGATACAATCTCACCCAAAGCAAGTCCCAACCAAGCCCATGTACACTCTGTCATATGGACAGGTTCCCCACCCCAAAGAGCCCAGACATGCCCAAACCCCGAGGTCAACCCATATTCCCCCTCCCCTATATAAATACACATTATTCCCTAGTGGAAACCCTAAAATCAAAAACTATCGCACCATCAAACCCTAGTCGAATCCCTTCATTCAACCGAGCCCCCTTCTCCCCCTACCCGACCGGACACCACCACCACCACCTCAGGCCGCCACCACCGTAGTCCCCCATCCGCCTGCACCCCTCAGGCCGCCTGTGTCACGACCCGCACCCAAAAAATCGGGCATGAGTAGTGGGTACGTCCAGCCTACGCCGCAGAATCGGCGGTAGAACAATGTAAAGGTTCGTTCTAGGTCATAATCTATAAATCTCACAAAACCTGTCAATATAACCTCTCCAAAAGGAGGGCAACCACGCAGTATATATGCCTCAATCACAATAACTAGGGGAAGGGTAAAAGCACGATAAGATATCAACAACAAAACATAGAAGCAAGAGCAAGAACAATATCCAAATATACAGTCCAAGTCTAAAGTCTACAACATCTCACAGAAGCAACAAAATAATAAATATAGTACAGTCATCCAAAATAGCAACTGGGAACAACCCAGAAAAATCCACCTAGCTAACTAGGGTGCTAACGGCGTCTCCTCGACGGGCTCCTCCTCAGTCTCCGGGTTATAACACTCCTCGACGCCCGGTCCGTAGAATGTCAAACAAAAATTCTCAGGATCCTCTGGAAAAAATATGCCCAGTCAGGACTGGAGCAAAGTACATAACTCTGAAAGCAACTCCAAATACATGGTAAGGTGTATATGACTAGCAATAGAAAAGTATACAAGATGCACAGAAAAATAAATACAAGATGGAGAAGATAAAGTAGCTGCAATATAAACTGGAGAACAATACAAGTAGTAGAGAAGTAACTACATATGAGAAAACAGGAATACTAGCTAAGTGCCTTGAGCACAAGTTCGTTATGTGATCGGCTTAGGTTGCACATGAATAATCTACGGTAACTCCGTTATGCGTGAGTTGCATAACCGACATACACATAAATATTGTTTGGCTTTGATCACATAACCAACTCCTACTCCCCTCCCCCACTAATACTCTTGGATCCAATCATGACACGCTACGTACATGATAAATAACTCAAGTACATGAAGGCGAGAGCACACGAAGCACATGACAGCACATGAGAATCAATACCCGAAGCACATGATTAAATATACGTGATAGAGTATCCGCTGAACACGGTAAGAAGGATAACATCTCATGACGAGATCCAACTAGTACCAGTTTGTGAAATAATGTATCAGAATCAAGTATCACAGTTCTAGAATAGGTGATATAAACGCTATCATGAAATGGAAACAATCAGAGGTAGGTACTCGCCTGACGTCCTGAGCAACTGATGAGGATCGAGATCCGGACTGGCGTCGTAAAAACCTATTGCGAAAAGCAAGATTAAACAGGGTTCTAATAAGTTAAACTAATATAAAATAACTAAAAACAAGGTTCTAGGGTTATTCTAGGTCGAACGGGTCAAACCGGTAAAATTTGGATCAAAAAGTCAACCCGGGGTCCAAAAAGTCAACTCTAGGTCAAAACTAGGTCAAACATTGACTTTTACGTTCAACGAGGACAATTATGGTCAATGTTAGGTCAAACTAGGGTGCCCCTAAAATTCTAGGTCAAAACTAGCTCATTAAGCTAGTAAACCTTCAAACTCGCCTCCTCGAGATACCGGGATACCCTCGGTATCCAATATCTCAACCTAGGCTATGTACCCCGCCTAAACCCGCTAAAACCTATGCTAGCACGCGTAATTATATATACCAATATATAAAAACCTAACTCTAAACTCAAACCTAGGCAATTGCTCAAAAACCCTGCTCCGATACTCAATACCTTGGGTATCTCAAGGTATTGAGATACCTTGATATCTCAAGGTATCGAGATATCCACCAACACCTAACTAACACTACTAACTAGCTATCTAACTAGCTTATATACACCTAGGTATATATATCTAGGCTAGAATATATATATCTAACACACACATATATATATATATACCTACGTATATATATATATATATATATATATATATATATATATATATATATATATATATATATATATATATATATATATATATATATATATATATATACACATATACATATATCCCTTACCTCATACCTATACATATATATTTCTAACTAGTATCTATTTATCTATCTATCCATTTATCTATACAAACATATATTAATATATCTCTCTCCCTCTCACTACTTGCTACGCTGGTGCCTCGCCACGCGGCGCGCGCCACGCCAAACTGCTGCTGCTACTACTGTTACTGCAGCAGTGTACTGCTGCTGCTGCTACTCTTTGCTGCGGCAGCACTCCCCCCTCGCTGCGACACACCACACACACACACAATCACACAACATAACACACAAAAGACTCACCAATGCACTCCCAATAACCCACACACCAATAAACACACACATATATATATATAATATAACCCGAGAACTCTAGCACACACTCCCCGAAGCTAACCCAACGCACGCACAAGCCCGAAACCAAGAAACTAAGTAGAAATGGCCGTTCGGTCATTTCGACGAACACGTGATGTGCGGTTCACAAAACCTCCTGAAACGCACACCAAACCTAATCGAAATCGGCCCAAAATTTACCCACAATTTCTAATCGATGTCTAGATCCTAGAAAAAATGCTAACTCGTCGATTCTAGGTCCGTGGCAAAAATGCGCACGCACATAGAACCTACGATGACGAAACCCTCAAAATACCCGAAACCTCAAGACACCCGAGCACGTCTACCTAGGTCCGTCTAACCTAGGACATCATCCAAAATTGGGTCAATCTCAAATTTCACCCAAAATTGACACAAAACCTAATGTCAAAGTCTCCAAACACAACCAAACTAGTTCTAACTTCCTCCTACGGCTAGCCTTAAGGTCTAGGAAGGTTCTAAACCACTAATTACACTATATAAGAGTAATTACTAAGAGGAAAGTTAGGATTTACCTCTTGGGAGTTGGAATCCCAAGGACAAAGTCTCCAAAACTCTTGAAATCATCACCCTTAAGTCTCCAAGCCTCCAAACCAAGTCTTCACACTAAGTCTAGGCTCTACACACCTAGGTTAGGGAAAAGTATAGGGTTAGAGTTAACACAAATGAAAGAAATGGAAGAAGGAAGAGAAGGAAATGACAATACTTACTTGAAGTTGTAGGAATTGGAAGAAGAAAGAAGAAGAAAAGAGTGGAGAGGAGTGAAGAAGAAGAAGAAGAAGAAGAAGAAGAAGAAGAAGAAATAAAGAAGAATGGGGGGGCTGCTGTCCAGGTGCTTATAGGGGCCGGCCATATGTTAAAAAGAAGGGTTACACTAATCCAAATGACTAAAACACCCTCTCCTTTAGTCATGCAACTTGGGTTTGGGTTTGGGGTCCCAAAAGCACTCAAACTAACTCATAATCACTCTAACTAACTTATTAAAAATATAATAAATATTCTAAACTCAAAAATAGGCCTCACAAGGGTGTTGGTTGGGTCGGACATGGGTCTACTAGGGTCTGACATGGGTCCAGACTAGCCAAAATCCTAAATCAATCAATAGAAAAATAATACAATCAACAATTAAATATAAATATAATTATTTATAAACAATACACAATTACCAAATAAAAATAAAAATAAAAATAAATCCTATTTTCTAGAATCGGGTAGTGACAAGCCTACCCACCTTAAAATAATTTTGTCCTTAAAATTAAAAGACAAAACTAGGACAGGAATGCAAGGAAAAGAAAAGAACCATACCTCAGGGATCAAAAAGATAAGGGTATCGCTCGCGCATTTCATCCTCCCTTTCCCAGGTCGACTCACCTGGAGATTGATGCCTCCATACGACGCGAACCAAGGGAATAGTCTGGTTCCTCAACACCTTCTTCCGCCGATCCAGAATCTCCACTAGCTGCTCTGGATAGCTAAGAGTAGGGCCCACTACGATCTCTGAGTGATCCAATACGTGACTGGGATCTATCACGTACCGTCTCTACTGCGACACGTAAAACACATCATGAACTCCCTCTAGCGTAGGCGGCAAATCAAGCCTATACGCCATAACGCCGACCCTCTCAAGGATGCTGAAGGGTCCGACGAAACGTGGGCTAAGCTTCCCGCCTCCACCGAAGCGAATAGTGCCCCACGTAAGAGAAATCCTCAGGAACACCAGATCTCCAACCTAGCACAAACAAGGTCTCAGCACTTAATCTACAACAAGCAATCACAAGCAAACACAAGAACAAAATCTAAATTCTAAGCTATACCTCAAACTCCAAAGGTCTCCGGTGGCTATCGGCCCAATGCCGCTGCCTGTCCTGCGCCACCCGAAGTCTATCTCTAATGAGCTTGACCTTCTCCGCTGTATCAACCACCATCTCCGGGCCAAGCAAAGCTCTCTCGCCTACATTATTCCATGATAACAGTATGTGACACCTCTGTCCATACAATGCCTCAAATGGTGACATCTCGATACTAGCTTGGTAGCTGTTGTTTTAAGCAAACTCTACCAAGTACAAATGATCCTCCCAAGAGCCTCTAAAATCCAAAACACAAGTGTGAAGTATGTCCTCAAGTGTCTGAATGGTCCTCTCTGACTGACCATCTGTCTGTGGGTGATATGCACTACTAAACTTGAGCTGGGTGCCCAAGCTAGCCTGCAGACTCCTCCAGAAATACGAAATAAAGCGACTGTCCCTATCTGATACTATGCTCACAGGAACTCCATGCAGTCTGACTATCTGGCGCACATACATCTCTGCTAGTCTTTCCGTAGACGTACCCACTTTGAATGGTAGAAAGTGGACCAATTTGGTCAACCTGTCTACGATGACCCAAATCACATCCTTCCCTCCTGGAGAACGGGGAAGTCCAGAAACAAAATCCATGTTCACATGCTCGTATTTCTACTCCGGAATGGGTAACGGCTGGAGCAATCCTCCTGGGCCTCTGCCTTTTCGCCTTCACCTATTATCACACTAAGCATCGGGATACGAAGCATGCTACCTCCCGCTTCATCCCGTACCACCATACATGCTCTCTCAGATCTCTATAAATCTTGTTGGCACCTGGATGCATAGAGTACTGGGATTGATGCGCCTCCTGAAGAACCTCCTCGCGCAACGACCCACTCAGCACACACAACCTGGTACCGTGCTGCAATAAACCATCATCAGCAATGGTGAAGTTATCTGATAATCCAATCTGAACCTGTGCCCTGATCCTCCTCAGGGACTCATCCTCAAACTGTGTAGCCCTGACCCGGTCTACCAACTCTGACTGAATCTGCAGTCCCTACATTTGTATCTCAACTCCAGGCACTATCACCTCAATGCCCAAGCTCTCTAGATCTGCCAAAAGATAACGATCTGTAGTCAGGCACATAGCTACCGGATACCTGCTCGACACATCCGCAACTACGTTCGCCATCCCTGGATAGTACTGCAATAATATGTCAAATTCTTTTATCAACTCCAACCATCTCCTCTGCCTCATGTTCAGCTCTTTTTGGGTAAACACATACTTCAAGCTCTTGTAGTCTGTGAAGATCTCCACATGCTCTCCGTATAAATAGTATTTTTACAACTTCAGAGCAAAGATGCCGCTGCCAACTCTAAATCGTGGGTAGGGTAGTTCTTCTCATGAGGACGTAATTGCCTGGAAGCATAGGCAATCACCCTCCCATTCTGCTGTAACACACAACCTAGTCCCTTTCCCGATGCATCACTATAGATAGTCAATCCTCCAGATCCTGATGGCAACGTCAACACTGGAGCTGTCGTCAACCTCCTCTTCAGCTCATCAAAGGCGATCTAGCACTCCTCTGAACAAACAAATTCTATGTCCTTCCAAGTCAGCCTGGACAACGGCTCTGCAATCCGAGAAAAATCCTGAACAAATCTCCTGTAGTAGCCTGCCAGTCCCAGGAAACTCCTGACCTCGGCTACTGAACTCGGAGAACTCCATGCCTAAACTGCCATGATCTTCCTCGAATCCATCGAGATTCCCTCTCCAGTCACCATATGACCAAGGAATTCAACCTTGTCAAGAAAGAACTCACACTTCGAAAGCTTTCCATAAAGCTTCTCCTTCCTGAGAGTCTCCAGCACTATCCTCAGATGCTCCTCATGCTCCTCTGGGGTCTTCGAATACACCAAGATGTCATCTATAAATACCACCACAAACCTGTCCAGATGCTGATGGAATACCTTGTTCATCAGATTCATGAACACTGCCGGGGTATTAGTCAACCCAAACGGCATCACCATGAACTCATATTGTCCAGACCAGGTCCAAAAAGCTGTCTTCGGAATATCCTCGCTTCTGACCTTCACCTGGTGGTAGCATGTCCTCAGATCAATCCTGGAAATCACCCTCGCTCCGCTCAACTGGTCAAAAAGATCATCAATATGCGACAGCAGATACTTGTTCTTGATTGTGAGGTTGTTCAGAGCCCTGTAGTCGATACACATCCGTATCGACCCATCCTTTTTCGGCACAAAAAGTACCAGAGCACCCCACGGGAAAGAACTAGATCTGATAAATCCATTGTCCTGAAGCTCATCCACCTGCTTCTTCAACTCTATCAGCTCACTATTGCTGACTCTATAGACGTGCTGGGATATCGGCTCCGCGCCTGGCACCAAGTCTATAGAGAACTCCACATCTCTTTCCAGAGGTAACCCTGGCAACTTCTACGGGAAGACATCTATGTACTCCGCTATCAGTGGATGTAGCAACCTCGGCTCTACCACCAGGGCTCCGCAGAAGACTCCCTCGCTCTGCTCCACTGCTACTCTGGCAAACTCAAACTCTGGCTCACCCGGCGGACTAAACAACACTCTGCCTCCACGATAATCTATACTAGCATAATGCATACTCAACCAATCCATCCCGAGTACAATGTCATAGCTCAGAAGTGGCATTACGAGTAAGTACACACTCAACTTTCGGCCTCCCAAGGTAACTTTTCGGTCTCTACAGACATCACTGACTAGGATGATGCCACCCCTGGTCGTGATCTTACAGAGTCTAGCTAAAGGTCCAGCAACAAGATGGTGTCTAACAGCAAAAGATACAGACACAAAGCTATGGGAAGCACCGAAATCAAATAAAGCAAGTGCTGGAATGGAATCAAGAATAACAGAACCTGAGATCACATCACCAACGGTGCAAGATACGATATCATCAATGAAGGACAGTAATATTGCAAAAGAAAACAATTTCAAAAAAATTAAAGATACCAAAAGAAACCAGGAAGGGTCCTAGTTGTGATTGAGCACACTCTCTCTCAGCCTATATCCTATATCCTATCGCAGGTAGACCTAGAAACTAGATCTGCATACTAGACCATGCATGGGCCGCCACCAAAAATGTGTCACAGCCCGCACCCAAAAAATCGGGCATGAGTCGTGGGTACGTCCAGCCTACGTCGCAGAATCGGCGGTAACACGCTATAAAGGTTCGTTCTAGGTCACAATCTATAAATCTCACAAAACTTGTCAATATAACCTCTCCAAAAGGAGGGCAACCACGCAGTATATATGCCTCAATCACAATAAGTAGGGGAAGAGTAAAAGCACGATAAGATATCAACAACGAAACATAGAAGCAAGAGCAAGAACAATATCCAAATATACAGTCCAAGTCTAAAGTCTACAACATCTCACAGAAGCAACAAAATAATAAATATAGTACAGTCATCCAAAATAGCAACTGGGAACAACCCAGGAAAATCCACCTAGCTAACTAGGGTGCTAATGGCGTCTCCTCAACGGGCTCCTCCTCAGTCTCCGGGTTATAACACTCCTCGACGCCCGGCCCGTAGAATGTCGGACAAAAATCCTCAGGATCCTTTGGAAAAAATATGCCCAGTCAGGACTGGAGCGAAGTACATAACTCTAAAAGAAACTCCAAATACATGGTAAGGTGTATATGACTAGCAATAGAAAAGTATACAAGATGTACAGGAAAATAAATATATGATGGAGCAGATAAAATAGCTGCAATATAAAACTGGAGAACAATACAAGTAGTAGAGAAGTAACTGCATGTGAGAAAACAGGAATACTAGCTAAGTGTCTTGAGCACAAGTTCGTTATGTGATCAGCTTAGTTTACACATGAATAATCTACGATAACTCCGTTATGCGTGAGTTGCATAACCGACATACACATGAATACTGTTTGGCTTTGATCACATAACCAACTTCTACTTCCCTCCCCCACTAATACTCTTGGATCCAATCACGATATGCTACGTATATGATAAATAACTCACGCACATGAAGGCGAGAGCACACGAAGCACATGATAGCACATGAGAATTAATACCCGAAGCACATGATTAAATACACGTGATAGAGTACCCGCTGAACACGGTAAGGGGGATAATATCTCATGACGGGATCCAACTAGTACCAGCTCATGAAACAATGTGTCAGAATCAAGTATCACAGTTCTAGAACAGGTGATATAAATACTATCATGAAATAGAAACAATCAGAGGTAGGTACTCGCCTGACGTCCTGAGCAACTGATGAGGATCGAGATCCGGACTGGCGTCGCAAGAACCTATTGCGAAAAGAAAGATTAAACAGGGTTCTAATAAGTTAAACTGATATAAAATAACTAAAATAAGGTTCTAGGGTTATTCTAGGTCGAACGGGTCAAACCAATGAAAATTGGGTCAAAAAGTCAACATGGGGTCGAAAAAGTCAACTCTAGGTCAAAACTAGGTCAAACGTTGACTTTTACGGTCAACGAGGACAATTATGGTCAATGCTAGGTCAAACTAGGGTGCCCCTAAAATTCTAGGTCAAAACTAGCTCATTAAGCTAGTAAACCTTCAAACTTGCCTCCTCGAGATACTGGGATACCCTCGGTATCCAATATCTCAACCTAGGCTGCGCATCCCGCCTAAACCCGCTAAAACCTATGCTAGCACACGTAATTATATATACCAATACATAAAAACCTAACTCTAAACTCAAACCTAGGCAATTGCTCAAAAACCCCGCTCCGATACTCAATACCTTGGGTATCTCAAGGTATTGAGATACCTTGATATCTCAAGGTATCGAGATATCCACCAACACCTAACTAATACTACTAACTAGCTATCTAACTAGCTTATATACACCTAGGCATATATATATCTAGGCTAGAATATATATATATATATATATATATATATATATATATATATATATATATATATATATATTTACACATATACATATATCCCTTACCTCATACCTATACATATATATTTCTAACTAGTATCTATTTATCTATCTATCCATCTATCTATACAAAGATATATTAATATATCTCTCTCCCTCTCACTACTTGCTACGTTGGTGCCTCGCCATGCGGCGCACGCCACGCTAAACTGCTGCTGCTGCTGTTGCTATTCGCTGCGGCAGCGCTCCCCACCCGCTGTGACACACCACACGCACACACAATCACACAACACAACACACACAGCACTCACCAACGCACGCCCAATGACCCACACACCAATAGATACATATATATATAAAATATAATCCGAGAACTCTAGCACACACTCTCCGAAGCTAACCCAACGCACGCACAAGCCCGAAACCAAGAAACTAAGTCAAAATGGTCGTTCGGTTATTTCGACGAACACGTGGTGTGCGGTTCGCAAAACCTCCTGAAACGCACACCAAACCTACTCGAAATCGGCCCAAAATTTACATACGGGTTCTAATCGATGTCTAGATCCTAGAAAAAATACTAAGTTGTCGATTCTAGGTCCGTGGCAAAAATGCGCACGCACATAGAACCTACGACGACAAAAACCTCCAAAACGCTCGAAACGCCCATTTCTCCGTGAGACTTCACGTGTCCGAACGGAGACATGTACTAACCCTCAAGACACTCGACCACGTTTATCTAGGTCCATCTAACCTAGGGCATCACCCAAAATTGGGTCAATCTCGGATTTCACCCGAAATTGACACAAAAACTAATGTCAAAGTCTCCAAACACAACCAAACTAGTTCTAACTTTCTCCCACGGGTAGCCTTAAGGTCTAGGAAGGTTCTAAACTACTAATTACACTATATAAGAGTAATTACTAAGAAAAAAGTTTGGGTTTACCTCTTGGGAGTTGGAATCCCAAGGACAAACTCTCCAAAACTCTTAAAATCACCACCCTCAAGCCTCCAAGCCTCCAAACCAAGCCTCCACACTAAGTCTAGGCTCTACACACCTAGGTTAGGGAAAAGTATAGGGTTAGGGTTAACACAAATGAAAGAAATGGAAGAAAAAAGAGAAGGAAATGAGAATACTTACTTGAAGTTGTAGGAATTAGAAGAAGAAAGAATATGAAAAGAGTGGAGAGGAGTGAAGAAGAAGAAGAAGAAGAAGAAGAAATGAAGAAAAATGGGGGGGGGGGGGGCTGTCCAGGTGCTTATAGGGGTCGGCCATATGTTAAAAAGTAGGGTTACACTAATACAAATGACTAAAACACCCTCTCCTTTAGTCATGTAACTTGGGTTTGGGGTTTGGGGTCACAAAAGCACTCAAACTAACTCCTAATCACTCCAACTAACTTATTAAAAATATAATAAATATTCTAAACCCAAAAATAGGTCCCACAAGGGTGTTGGTTGGGTCGGACATAGGTCCACTAGGGTCGGACATGGGTCCAGACTAGCCAAAACCCTAAAACAATCAATAGAAAAATAATAAAATCAACAATTAAATATAAATATAATTATTTATAAACAATACACAATTACCAAATAAAAAAAATCCTATTTTCTAGAATCGGGTAGTTACAGCCTGACCTTCGCTCCCATCCATCTTCATCATCAAACCACGCCGCCGCCATCAACCCCCCATCGACCCGACCCCATCACAGCCGACCCCGAGCTTCCCTTGTCGAGCCGACCACTCCTAGACTGGACTACCGTCGACCAGCACCGCCTTCTCCACCATTCCAGTACCGCCCACACCGCTGCTGCCACTGCCAGATCGCTGCTGCCGCTGCTGCAACTGCTGCAGTTGCTGCCGCTGCTGCCGTGATCTGCTGCTTGACGTCGAAACTCCGCTGACCGCCGGTGATCGTGCACGTCAACGAGCAGACCCCCGCCCCCTCGTTCAGCCAACTAGGTACTCGTCCTCTGGCTCTCTTCTTTTCTTGTATGTTGTGTTATATATAGTCGTCGTGTCGTCGTATCGAGTGTCATAGTTTGGACACAAACCAAATTAATGTTAAACTATATATTTGAGTATATAGGTTAACAAGATTTAACAGTAATTAATAACTAGTGATTACCTTAATGATAACTCGTTATAAGGACTTGTACTTCACCTAAAAACCTGGACATAAACCAAGTACACTTAACATGGAAAATAAGGACATGTATTCGTACAAAACCTAAATAGTTTCATAAACCATAACTTTGGTAATTTATTATCATGAGGAACACGAGAACCGAGGACAGAATACTTGTACACCCTAGCTACACGCACATGCGACTCTGTAGTCAACCAGCCGTGACCTTGCGTCAGTACCTAAGAGCAGCGTCGTAGTTGGTGTATGTATTACTTTAGTGTCTGATAGTAGAATTGCTATATTATATTATGTGTTTAGGGTCACTGGACTAGCTAGAAGATACTACAGGAGCAGGCTATTGGCATTCACAGCATAAGGACCCAGGCCCTATTTACTGTCTAATTTAAATTATACATATGTTGTATGATTCTTATTGCTTTATTTTATATGACTGTGCGCGTTCGAGATTGACTCGGGTGCAGTCGACGGATGCGTCGATGAGTAGTATACTTGACCTAGTCACTAGCAGACTTATCCCATTGGGAGGATACTCTGATATCTTCCGAGACCAGATACTCTACATGTTTCACTGTGACAAATTCATATTGGGATACGGGTTCGCGACTCGACTAGCTATCGATGCGTGTGACATGCATCACGGTTAGTGTGTAATTTAGGATTTTATATTAGTAGAGACTTGGCATATAGATAAGTGGTATGCAAGTCGAGTATTCGACTTGTGTATCTATATTGGGCGGGAAGGACACTAGTAGGCGTATGGGACACACACATTAGAATCCGTAGTATCCAGAGGAGCCACGGATCCAATGACTCCCTAACACTGCTGTCATGTTCTTCGCAGCGATATGGACAATATACTATACTGCTGCCACATTCTTCGGAGCGATATGGACGATATACTGCACTGCTGCCACGCTCTTCGGGGTGTTAGACGCTATGCCTATGCCTACCCATACGTACCAAAGTTGTCCTCACATTGCATTCACTTAGATGGTTAGCACACCCTTTATTGTATTTATTTTACTCAGTATTTATATATGGCATGCTTCTATGTATCTTGTTATGTCCCTCTGAGGACCCGGTAATATATGTCGTTCTTGAATGAGGAGAGATAGACGGGGCAATAGACGTAGCACTTTCTGCTTCGGACTCTTGCAACCAATAGTCGTTAGGGAAGGTTGGCAGTGTCACATCCTGTTCGGACTCAGAGAGAGTACTACCCCCAGCGTAGGAGGTGGTATCTTCTTTCCGAGGGTGGCTACACCCAGGGACTTCAACATCCGTTCCTTGGTAATCCTCATCTCCTCGGAACGCTGATTATCGTATAGGTCCGGGGGATTACTATCATGTCACTCCCCATTCTCGATATACGTATTTGGAACGTATTTTATTTAGCATGGTTGCATGTGCATGGAGACTATACCCATTCTTTGGTTTAACCTTTTTCATAGTTTATTTTGTGGGTTGGTTCAACTCATGAGAACCCTTGGTTCAACCCTCAACCCTACCATATATAACCCAACCTTTTCTTTCTCTCTCTTCATTACTTTATTTCTTTCTTTCTCTTTAGTTTTCTCTCCCCATTTTTATAAGCAAGTATACCTTGCATGAGAAATAGAGAAACCTTCCATATTATTATTCTATTATTTTTGTTATGTATTTCTTAGCACTTTTAGAAATTAGAGTTTTTTGTTTTGATGGGTAGTTTTGAGTATATCTGTATTTCTAACTTAGGGTTTTATGGGTTTTATGGGTTTGTCTTGGTCTTGATCTATTAAATATGTATTTTAGAAAAACAATTTTTGCTAAATGATAGAGCTTTCAATTTAGAGTATTTTGGCTTTTGGTTCACTCGATTTGGACTTAAAATGAGTATTTTAAAGAAAAACAAGATTTCAATTTTTTTGGACATTTCGCAATGGTTGAACCTACTATTGGAGAAGACGAAGTTCACATGCGGCTAGCAAGCTATGTTGCTGAGAGTGCTATACGTCCCGAGAGGATTATGCGGCCTGAACTCTTGCCGTATACTGACAACATGCGTCCATCTTGTTGGACGCATGACTGCTTATTTACACAAGTATCCTTGAACACCTTGTGTTTTCACTCGCTGAACGAATAAAAAATTTACTAAGTCCATGAGACCTCCATGCGACATCGAACTCCATGCGGCACTAACCTATATGCGGCAAGCAAGCATATGCAGCAAGCAGAATATGCGGCCATTTTCCTTGGGATGTATAACTCTGAAACTTTGGCACATCTTTCTATGGTTTTGTCTTTTTTCCTGACACACTTTATGGCTTGTCACATCAATCACTTTATGTCACATCACTGACACTTAATTGATTCCCCGTCACTTCAATACTTGTCCTAAGGAGTAGACTTTAACCCTTCCCATGCTGCCTGACTTCATATGCGACTTGACTTCATATACGGCCCTGACTTCTCATGAGGCCTAGACCCATGCGGCCTTCTTTGTTTTGATTGAATGTTTATTATTGTTTCTTGACCCAATATATAATTGGTAATTGGACTCGAATACTGTATCTGTGCTGATACACCTATTGCCTGATATTGTCCATGATTTAATGTGCGCCAAGGTACGACACATCGTGTCACGTATTAAGTAATTATATTTGGATTGTGCATCGAGGTACTATTTCCCAAGTACGAGCAGAATAAGCGATTCAACTACCAAAGCATGGCAAGGATATTGATTAACTGAATGTTGCATATACGCTCGGGTAAATACAGATTTGACTTCTATGGATTCGTATCTAGTGTGCCCATACTTTGTACGATATCTTAAAGGAAATTTTAATGTGACCACGCCTTGAGATTTTAATCACAACATAGGGCTAATTATGTAACTAAAAGTGGTAGTAATATTTGGAGAAAACGGTATTCCGAGATCAGGCTGCCTGACCTCCGCTCCCATCCATCTTCATCATCGAACTACGCCGCCGCTATCAACCCCCCATCGACCCGACACCTGATCACAGCCGACCCCGAGCTTCCCTTGTCGAACCGACCACTCCCAGACCGGACCACCGTCGACCAGCACCGCCTTCCCCGTCATTCAAGCACCGCCCACGCCGCTGTCGCCGCTGCCAGACCATTGCTGCCGCTGCTGCAACTGCTGTAGTTGTTGCCGCTGCTGCCGTGATCTTCTGCTCGCCGCCGGAACTCCACTGACCGCCGGCGAGCATGCACGTCAACGAGCAAACCCCCCCTCGTTCAGCTAACTAGGTACTCGTCCTCTAGCTCTCTTCTTTCCTTGTATCTTTGTGTTATATATAGTCGTCGTGTCATCGTGTCGAGTGTCGTAGTTTGGACACAAACTAAATTAATGTTAAAATATATATATATATATATATATATATGAGTATGTAGGTTAACAAGATTTAACAGTAATTAATAACTAGTGATTACCTTAATGATAACTCGTTATAAAGACTTGTACTTCACCTAAAAACCTGGACATAAACCAAGTACACTTAACATGGAAAATAAGGAAATGTATTCGTACAAAACCTAAATAGTTTCGTAAACCATAACTTCAGTAATTTATTGTCGTAAGGAATACGGGAACCGAGGACAGAACACGTGTACACCCTAGCTACGTGCACACACGACTCTGTAGTCGACCAGCCGTGACCTTGCGTCAGTACCTAAGAGCAGCGTCGTAGTTGGTGTATGTATTACTTTTGTGTCTGATACTAGAATTGCTATATTATATTGTGTGTTTAGGGTCACTGGACCTGCAAGGAGACACTGCAGGAGCAGGTTATTTGTATTCACAGCATGAGGACCCAGGAAAGATACCTTGCCTTATTTACTGTCTAATTTAAATTATGCATATGTTGTATGATTCTTATTGCTTTATTTTATATGACTGTGCGCGTCCGAGATTGACTCGGGTGCAGTCGACGGATGCGTCGATGAGTAGTATACTTGACCTAGTAACTAGCAGACTCACCCTATTGGGAGGATACTCTGATATCTTCTGACACCTGACACTCTTACACGTTTCACTGTGACAAATTCATATTGGAATACGAGTTCGCGTACTCGACTAGCTATCGGTGTGTGTGACATGCATCACGGTTAGTGCATAATTTAGGTTTTTGTATTAGTAGAGACTTGGCATATAGATACATGGTATGCAAGTCGAGTATTCGACTTGTGTATCTACATTGGGCGGGGAGGACACTAGTAGGCGTATAGGATACACACATTGGAATCTGTAGTATCCAGAGGAGCCACGGATCCAATGACTCCCTTATACTGCTGCCACGTTCTTCGGAGCGATATAGACGATATACTATACTGCTGTCATGTTCTTCGGAGCAATATGGACGATATACTGCACTGCTGCCACACTCGTCGGGGTATTGGACGTTATGCCTATGCCTACCCATACGTACCAAAGTTGTCCTCATATTGCATTCACTTAGATGGTTAGCACACCCTTTATTGTATTTATTTTATTCAGTATTTATATATAGCATGCTTCTATGTATCTTGTTACGTCCCTCTGAGGACCAGGTACCTTTCCAGATTTGGATGAGGCATATTACCACACAGTTAACGGCCCAGGATAGGAGACGAGGTACGCTACCGAGGAGGAGCTAGAGGTGCTACCGTCAGAGTTTCCATGATCAGTTGGTAGACCTTCTTCCTAGGATTGGGAGCATCATTATCTAGTCAGCCGATGCCCTAATCATTATTCATTTTATCTGTCATTCAGTACTTTATTTCATCGTAGTAGTGGATTTATTCCCACCAGACATTCTTGGTTGTACTATGATATTAAGACTGGCATTTATTTTCCAGCATTTATTTTAGTACTTTTTGGTTATATCTGTGGATGAGATTAGATTACCTATTGATGATTGATATTGGACTTGTTAGTAATTTAGGACAGTGTAGCACTCTTCGCTAAGATCCATTAAATTGGGATATCCTCGGAGACATGTCAGCTGGCTATTGCCACGTGGCCTGGTCTCGTATATTTTTGGGACTGGGGCATGACAATGGTATATCATCCTCCTCGAATGTTTGCACCCGATCCTTGGATTGTTGTCGGATAGGTTCCATCGGGTGCAGTCGGTAGAATACCGACTGCTTGCTTATTGGTACTTCCACTTTGTTACAGCAGAAGTTGATGATAATTTTTTCACAATGATGTCCTTGGGAGGACACCTCACATGACGTATTTCCTTCCCTCGCCTTATGCTTGTGACTGATCACATTGCGTAAGTCAGGCGAGGGCTGACTCACCTTTGCATCATTTTTATGAGTACGGGTAGACCGATCGCACGGGTGCATGGGTATTGTTTTTGCTCCCTGATCCAGGGTTCGTATAAGAACTTTCCTAGATCGTTAGTGGGAGACTTTTGAGATGGACCCTATCCATTTGCCGCTGAGAGATGGACGCACGGGTCGGTCTTATACAACTTTCCATCAGTGGCCCACGTTACAGTTAGCGGTGCCCTCCGATGGTCAATCGAATGGACAGTTGCTTGAGAATAACGAGCTCGCACTGTCCCAGACTTCTTTGACTTAGCACCCATAGACGCATAGTATAAAGAGTCCAAATTTGGGTTTTTACCATTCTCAACATGGCGCATAGGATCACGACTGTATGATATTTGGTCGAAAGTATAGGTTCGGCTGCTACCAGAGTCGCATGCGGCCATCTACCTGCGGCCGTCAACCGATGTCGTATAGTGAGTCTTATGCGGCCTCCTCCTTGGCTGCATAGGGCTTGCATCAGCGCCCAAACGTCTAGCATCATAGTATTTTCCTTTGATAGAGTTTGGGGCTGAGCTTTTTCTATGTCAGAAGAGGATGCCGCATGGACAGCCTGAGGGGATGCTTGACGAGCGCCTTCAGCAAGATGGAGAGAGGCAGGGAGCGCAAGCTCCACAGTTGGGTAAGGAACGTTGGCCTTTGCTACCCATGTCATACAGGTCTTCGAGTGGTGAGAACCCTTCTGTTTGGAAGTGGCTGCCACATAAGCAGTGGATGCATGATATGCGATCCCTGTGACAGAGAGGGAGAGACAGGGAGCGCCTGCTCCGCAGTTGGGTGAGACAAGGTGGCCTTTGCTACCCTCGTCCTGCGGGTCTTCTTGGGCTTTGATTGTCTCAGAGAAGGACCCGCACTGTCCCCGAAGAGCATGTCCTCGAAGGCCTGCTGGTCGAAGCGGACCACTAGCATCCTTTGAGTGGACCCGAGCTTGGTTGAGTCAGATTGCACCACATCTTTCTCATCAAAGGAGAAAGATGTCCCCAACAGAGTCGTCATCTTGTTCGTCATTAAATTTGAAGGTTTCTGGAAGAGCTTGATTTAATTACAAACGAAAGAAAGAACAAAAAGGTCATGGGTGGATAATCTAAGTATAATATTTTTTGATCTAGGGTATGGCGATGGACGAAGAGTGCCATGGCATCTCCTTTACTCCGTTGACAATCTGATGCATGGTGAAAAAGCTTACGTTCTCTCTGCGCTCGTCTCGGTATGCTCTCTCTGTATTGGCCGAGGGTTGTCACCCCCATATTTTAGATTAGGGGTATTTTCGTCTTTTCATAAATTAGTGTATAAATAATTGTATAATATTTAACTATAATTAATTACCGTAATTTTATTTCATTGTTGCGCCTTACCGTTGCTTCGATATTTGGAGCGCTACCCTAGCCCTTGCCTTCCAACAAATTTTACAACCTTGTCCTAGACATGCCTGCCTTCTTTTTCGACCCTTGTGTAACTCATAAATATGCTTCCTTGTGCTTTATTTTAGTCGCATAATATTCGTCGCAAATATTTTTATTTAAATCCGAATAAATTTAACTTTGTATCGTTGTGCGTTCCAATTGAAATTGGAGACACAATCTCGACCCATTTCGTACAACCCAAATTAGGGTAATATTCTATTATGAGTCTTCTTCATTTATGATACTTATGTCCCACTTAATTTTAGTCCATTGTACATCTAATAAATTTTAGAATACCAACTATATTAATTTTTAATTAAATTAAACCTAAATCCAACTTTGTGCATTTTTCCAATTGTTGGGCACTTCATGCAAAAGTGCATTAAGGTGTCCACACCATTGGGCATAATACGTAAATAAATCTATTTCTCCTTTATTGGTATTTTTTTCCATAATTTTTTGGAGTGTGTAATTTAACATCCACCTCCTTAAGACCATGGTCCTCTAAACCTTGAACCAATTGAACCCTAGCCCTTCATTTTGAACCCATTTGAATCATGGCCCTTGAAATCATACATAAGAAGCCCAATTCCAAGAGAGGTTGATCAGTCAAACCAATTCTAGGTCAAACTCACACCATACTCATATAAATAATTCTTTTTCCTTTTCCTTTTCCTAAAAACTAAACCTAGAGATAACTTCCCAGCCGACTTCATCTTCCCCATAGCCTACACCCCGACCGAAATTCTGATCCTGTCTCATCCTCCGCCGGAGCCAGCGACAGTATCCCCGACTTCGTCTCCCGGTCATCTTTTCCGTTGTTCTTCTCCTCTCGACTGTCTGAGTGCCGCCTGGATCCCGACTCAACCGGAGCTCGCCTGAGCAGCGATCTCCGACCCTGCTACACTCGACTGAACCTAACGCCGCCATCCCGGTCATCCTCCCTGCTTCCTCCTCGAACTCGCCCACCATCAGAGTTTGACCCGATCTCCTCCTACTCGACACCACGACACCCTACCAGCAGCCTACAGCCTCACCTTTCCCTCATTCACCACCATCGCTCGTATCTCTCTGACCAGACACCGCCAGAACCCCGCTGGGACTCGACCAGGAATCCCCTCTCCTCCCCATCCTCGTCGTCATAACCTCGCTGGAATTACCACATGTTCATCACCATCATCGCCTACGTCATCGTCGTCGTAACCATCGTCATCGTCGTCATGAATGTTGTCGTCATCATCGTCAGCAACACCATCGTCAATATCGTCGTTATCGTCGTCGTGGCCGTGCACAGGTTCGTTCCTGCCCTCCTTCGGGATTTTGTACGTATGTGTATATATATTCATTTAGTATATGTTTCTATGGTATATGGGTGTAGGTATGTACGTATTAGCATACATATTGATATATATTTAAACGTATATTGGTACATATATATAGTATATTTCTCAAACTCGTATATACATATGTATACGTATTATATATTATTCGATTTAGTATATGAATATAATTGATTGGTATGCTTAATATATATACATAGTATATATACATATATTATATATGTAATTAATTGGTATACGTATATATTTTATATGTATGTAATTAGTGTATATATATGTAATGAGTCTTATCAGTCCCAAGCCGATCACATGATATGCTGATGTTTCACACACTTAGTTAGATGATTCTTGACATGTATCTCTGGTATATTGATCTAGCATCTCCATATATTCTAGTTATTATTCTTGTACACACTTACATACAAGTTCATTGTTCTTGCGTGTACTTGGGTTTCTATTTCATTGCTAGATGGACATTGATGATGACATATGCTTCTGTATTTCATTTATTCCGGTAGTTCTATTTCCAGTATATCCATGCTCATCAGATATTTCTTATTGCCAGTATTCATATCTGTCCTGTATTTCTTTACACTGTGCTATAGATTTTGTCAATATATGTGGAACTGCTGTTAGAGATATATTTTGTTCCAATCCTGACTGGATATTTTTTCCAGACTGTGACATAGAGGACTTGTTTCCAGCATACTTGGAGATTTGGATATTATGTATTGCAGGTTAGATTATTTAATGTTGTTTAGACTTGTCTTGTATTTTATTGCTTGCTTCGTTACCTCATCGTGCTTTAGCTTATGTGATTGAGTATATTCCATATTATATTGTGATATATGTGTCTCCTTATGGAGTTGGATATTCGTGTGAGATTGATTAGATAGTATCATGACCTAGACAGCGTTCTGCCGCCGATGCTGCGGCATAGGCTGGACGTACCCACGCTCTCGTGCCCCAAAATCCGGGTGCGGGTCGTGACATATTTTTAGTGGTGGCCCAGACGGGTCAAACTTCGCAAGTTGTGCGATGTCGTGGTAGTGCGACTCTTAGTTGTACTACTGCGTGCCTGCTATAGAATATAGGACATAGGATACTAGGATGAGAGAGGATACCCAATCACAGTATTTTTGAGAGATTTCTGGGATGACCCCTGAGAATCTTATTGTAATTTCTAATTTAAATCTTTTTCCTTGTTTCTGTCCGCTCTCGCTTGTTGTTATTGAACTTGATTCTTGTTGATCAGTTATTAAATTAAAATCTTGGTATTATTGTTGAGTTGACTCTTGTTGACCAGTTGTTAAATTTAATTCTTGGTATCGTTGTTGAGTTGATTTCATATCAAGATAAATTTTACGTGCTAAAATTTACGGTATCATCTGATGACATATATTGATGAGGACAGTGAGAAAGGTAAAACATCTACTTTGGTTATGGAGCCTAGAGTTAATCGCAGCCACATTAGCTATCGTGGTGAGAACGTAGGAACTTGACTTGGATGTACATACTGTAGTTATGAAACTTAGAGTCTCTCGCAGCCATACCGGCTGGCGTAGCGAAGATTCTAGATGACATGATTATAGAGTTGCATACCTTAGTTATGAAACCTGTCGTTTATCGCATTTATGCTTACTGGCATGGCGAGGATTCTGAATGTCATGATTTCTGATAGACGTGTATGATTATCAGGTTGTATCTTAAAATGGTTCTTAAATTCTCATCTCAATACTTATCTATTTTGTTATTACAGGACCTTGTTTCATCGCTTCTTTTTCTTTACTAGCAGTAAAGATACCTTCAGTCCTTAATCCAGTTCCTTTTTGAGCTTCTTTTATTTGAGGATTCCTTATTAGTATGATAATTAGTGACTTGTAATTAGGTATGTGTCTTGTATTAGTGTTGACTGAGTGTGACTTGTGAGTTTGTAAGTGTTTCTTGGTTGAACATGTGAGCAGTAAGCATTAATCTAGAGATACCCATAACATAGTACCTTGTAGAAATAGTTCTATGATAGGTATTATTATAGTTAATATTGGTACTATAGGTAGAAGAAGAGTATAGAGTATCAGTGATGGTTCCAAGAAGTTAGTATCAGAGTCAGCATGCCAGTCCTGGATAGTCATTAATTTATGTAATTGGATGATCTATGTAAATAATTAAGTATCAAGGAATTGTGTTGAAGATTAATGGAGCATGATATTCAATTTAATGGTTGATACTTGGGTGTGTCAAGAGTAAAGAAATATATATGCATAAAGGAAGTTAATGAGTGTGCCATAGTAGGAGGATACTCATAAGTGTATAAGAAGGTGTGAGAGAATAAGAATGCATTATGCTAAGTAGTAAGACTTGTATTACAGATAAAAGAAGGGCCTTGATATGTGATTTGATCTGAGTGTACCGATATATGATTAATAATGGATGTATCACCTGATATTGAGGCAAGTAACGTGTTAGAAATAATAGGTAAAATAAGTGTTTAGAAATTGTGTGCAGGATGCACAATGGGTGTTGAGTGTCAGTACAAAAGTTCATGAAAGTGGAAGCATGAGTATTAGAAAATTCCAATTGTGTGTCATGGGTTGAGAAATATCAAGGTGGATCATGTAAGGTATGAAGTGTATCACAAACTAGTGTAACAGTCTGTAAAAGATTAAAAAGGGAGGTACGTATACATCAATCAAGATATGGAACCATATGCCTGCCTTTGAGAGTGAAGTAAACGTATGAATTGTAGAAAGTGCAAGTAATCATAAGTTCTAGTAAATGTGACGAGGTAATCTAATAATGAAGCTAGTATTACCATACCAATAGTGCTAGTGATTATATATCAAAGATTAGTCGAGAATGGTGTTAGTGACAGTAAGTACTTCATGTGATGATAATTAGATTGGTGCATCAATTAATATAGATAGAAAATTATTGGAGAAAATACATATGATGATAACTTTGATCATTGGAAGTAATAGTGCAAGTAATCCGGGCAGTGCAAATTTTAGTACACAGTTGAGGAGTGTAGACAATTGGTGTGTTTGTGTGTACCTTGAGTATTAGAGACTGTGAGTATTTCTATGTATACTTATGGATTTAAATTTATAATTTGAAGAGTGGGAATGAATTTAAATTTTTAACAATTTTTGAGGAGTTGAGATTTTATGTTATTAAATTTTTTAGGGTTAAACTTCAATTCAATAAACATAGTCAAAGCTATAAAGATTTTGGAAGTGATTAAAAATTTTATTTTGATATTGAATATTTTACTTTTGAGGAAGTATATGCATTTTATTTTACATCGTTCAAGAAGTTAAATTTTGATGATTTTATTTTGAGGATTAAATTTTATGGTGGGTAAAAAAAGTATATTAGTATATTAGTAGATAATGTGCATGTGTAAGGATCTATTGGCTTGAGATGGTACTACAAACTGACATAGGTCTCCATCTAGAGTTGTATTAGAATAAACAGTACTTAGTATGGTGTGTTGCACTTGGTGTGCACTTGAGTGATAAGAACAACTAGTATGAACAATTATAGTGGGTAAGAGAGTTAGTAGTGAGTGTGCTAGTAGTACAAACAGTGGTACCAAAGGATAGGGGTATCAAACTTCAGATACATTATTTGACCGATGATTATGTTAAAAGATCCTCGGTATCATATTTTGGTATTAAATAGACAGATATGTGTAATGTGGATGTATCCATGGATACCTCGTGGACTAGTGATTAGTTGATATGGGTAACAGTGTATAGGGACATAAATTTATGAATAAATGTGCCCGAGTTAAGTGTATGATAGAGGTTGAAGATGTCCAAGTAATGGGTTAGAATGCTATGTTCTGATCTTTCCTTCTGTTCCTTTTCCGTCTGTTTGATTGATTGATTAATTCCTTAGTACCGTAGTTGGTATCAATGATCTTCTTACTAGAATGTAGTTAGTAGTACACCCTGACAGAGACTATGACCATGCATGTTTCATCTAGATTGTATATTTATCTAGATTGCGTATTGTATTGCGTATTGTATGACTATAGGTGGGATTCTCTTAGACTTTGATTGTTGAGGGTTTGACCGTAGTGAAGAATTAATGAAGAGGTTGTGATTTGACAAAGAGAGACAATGTGCCTTAAATTTTAAGGATAAATATTTATTTAAATAAAGAGGGTTGAGAATTTAATATGACAGAATTGACAATTTATTAAATCATAATTTTTTATGAAGATTGTGGTATGATTGAATGTCACTAACATTTGAGGAAATTAAGGAGATTATCATTATATTCATTGGACTGCAAGTTATGAACTTATATTGAATGTGGTATTTGAAGATTTTATAACTTTTACATTATTTGATTTTGTGTGGAAAAAGAAATAGAGGATTAAGATCACTAATGGATTAGTGTTGAATTCGAATTTTGGGATAAGATTTTTTTTAAATTTTATAAATATGCATTGACTGGATTTCAATTAAAGGATTGGATATTAAATTTTTGAGTATTTAATTATTAACATCAAATTTTTTAGAAGATTATGATACGAATGGAATTCAATTTTTAAATTTGAGGATTTTTCAAAAATATAATATCTATAGAATTATGAAAGTTTGTGAAATAACAATGTGGAATTACTTCATGATTATGGGGTTCGATAAATTTGAATTTTGATGAAAAAAATATAATGAGAAAAATAAACCTATTGAGGATCTTAAATTTTGAGGACGAAATTCTTTTTAAGGAGGGTAGACTTGTTACCCCCACATTTCAGATTATGGGTATTTTCGTCTTTTCATAAATTAGTGTATAAATAATTGCATAATATTTAATTATAATTAATTGCCGTAATTTTATTTCATTGTTGCGCCTTACCGTTGCTTCGATATTTGGAGCTCTACCCTAGCCTTTATCTTCCAACAAATTCCACAACCTTGTCCTAGACATGCCTGCCTTCTTTTTCGACCCTTGTGTAACTCATAAATATGCTTTCTTGTGCTTCATTTTAGTCGCACAATATTCGTCGCAAACATTTTTATTTAAATCTGAATAATTTTAACTTTGTATCGTTGTGCATTCCAATCAAAATTGGAGACACAATCTCGACCCATTTCGTGCAACCCAAATTAGGATAATATTCTAATATGAGTCTTCTTCATTTATGATACTTGCGTCCCACTTAATTTTAGTCCATTGTACTTCTAATAAATTTTAGAACACCAACTGTATTAATTTTTAATTAAATTAAACCTAAACTCAACTTTGTACATTTTTCCAATTGTTGGGCACTTTTATGCAAAAGTGCATTAAGGTGCCCACCCCATTGGGCACAATACGTGAATAAACCTATTTCCCCTTTATTGGTATTTTTTCCATAATTTTTAGGAGTGTGTAATTTAACATCCACCTCCTTAAGACCATGGCCCTCTAAACCTTGAACCAATTGAACCCTAGCCCTTCATTTTGAACCCATTTGAATCATGGCCCTTGTAATCATACATAAGAAGCCCAATTCCAAGAGGGGTTGACCAGTCAAACCAATTCTAGGTCAAACCCACACCATACTCATATAAATAATTCGTTTTCCTTTTCTTTTTCCTAAAATCTAAACCAAGAGATAACTTCCCAGCCGACTTTATCTTCCCCATAGCCTACACCCCAACCGGAACCGTGATCCCGTCTCGTCCTCCGTCGGAGCTGGCGACAGCATCCCCAAATTCGTCTCCCAGTCATATTCCCTGTTGTTCTTCTCCTCTCGACTGTCTGAGTGCCGCCTAGATCCCGACTCAACCGGAGCTCGCCTGAGTAGCGTCCCTGACCCCGCTGCACTCGACTGAACCTAACGTCGCCATCTCGGTCATCCTTCGTGCTTCCTCCTCGAACTCGCCCACCACCGGAGTTCCACCCGATCTCCTCCTACTCGACACTACGACGCCCTACCAGCAGCCTGCAGCCTCAGCTTTCCCTCCTTCACCACCGTCGCTCACATCTCTCCGACCAGACCCCGCCAGAACCCCGCTGTGACTCGACCAGGAATCCCCTCTCCTTCCCGTCCTTGTCACCACAACCTCACTGGAATTACCACATGTTCATCACCATCATCGCCTACGTCGTCATCGTCGTAACTATCGTCAGCAACACCATCGTCAATATCGCCGTTATCGTCGTCGTGCCCGTGCGCAGGTTCGTTCCTGCCCTCCTTTGGGATTTTGTACGTATGTGTATATATATTCATTTAGTATATGTTTGTATGGTATATGGGTGTAGGTATGTACGTATTAGCATACATATTGATATATATATTTAAACATATATTGGTACATATATATATAGTATATTTTTTAAACTCCTATATATATATATATATATATACATATGTATACGTATTGCATATTATTCAATTTAGTATATGAATATAATTGATTGGTATGTTTAATATATATACATAGTGTATATACATATATTATATATGTAATTAATTGGTATACGTATATATTGTATATGTATGTAATTAGTGTATATATATGTAATGAGTCTTATCAGTCCCAAGCCGATCACATGATATGCTGATGTTTCACACACTTAGTTAGATGATTCTTGACATGTATCTCTAGTATATTGATCTAGCATCTCCACATGTTCTAGTTATTGTTCTTGTACACACTTACATACAAGTTCATTGTTCTTGCGTGTACTTGGGTTTCTATTTCATTGCTAGATGTATATTGATGATGACATATGCTCCCATATTCTATTTATTCCGATATTTCTATTTCCAGTATATCCATGCTCGTCAGATATTTCTTATTGCCAGTATTCATATCTGTCTTGTATTTCTTTACACTATGTTATAGATTTTGTCAATATATGTGGAACTGCTGTTAGAGGTGTATTTCGTTCCAATCCTGATTGGATATTTTTTCCAGACTGTGATATAGAGGACTTGTTTCCAGCATACTTGGAGATTTGGATATTATGGATTGCAGGTTAGATTATTTATTATTGTTTAGACTTGTATTGTATTTTATTGCTTGCTTCGATACCTCATCGTGCTTTAGCTTGTGTGATTGAGTATATTCCATATTATATTATGATATATGTGTCTCCTTAAGGAGTTGGATATTCGTGTGAGATTGATTAGATAGTATCATGACCTAGACAGCATTCTTCCGCCAATGTTGCGGCATAGGCTGGACGTACCCACGCTCTCGTGTCCCAAAATCCGGGTGTGGGTCGTGACAAGGGTGGTATGCTTTCTCTTTGAAGTAGATAAAAAAAGCTAGCCCTTAGAACATTCAAGTTGCTTCTATTTATAGCCATCGTGCTGATGGGTTATGGGTGACGTATATGCTTCTGTTTGGTGGTCGTATAAGAATCCTTCAACAGAATATGGTTGTAACTGTCGTCGCATGCCATGGGCCGATTGCCACGTGGTATTGGTTGAGATATCCTGTTGAACAGATCTCGGGGTTGTTATCAACCCATTGTGGGCGTGACTTGGTCTGTTGGACACGTAGTTAGCACCAAATGTACGAAGATCTCTATAGTTGTAACAGGAATATCTTGTGAGCTGGAGGCTGCATAGCAACATGATCTCAAGGTGGTGAGGCCACATGGGTCTTGTAGCCGTATACGTGCTCTCATTTGGGCCTTAGTCGAATGGACACTCTGGCCGTAAGGTGGCGAGGCCACATGGGTCTTGTAGCCGTATACGTGCCCTTATTTGGGCCTTGGTCGAATAGAAACTCCGGTTGCATGGTGGCTAGGCCGTATAGGTCTTGTAGCCACATACATGCCCTCGTTTGAGCCTTTGTCGAATGGATACTCTGGCCGCATATTGGCGAGGCCGCATATAGTATACTATGCGAGGGACCACATAGCATGGCACATTTGTCGAAGTAATTAATTCACTGATGTTCAGGCTGCAAATAGTATACTATGCGGCTTCTCTGCTACTTTTTTGTTCAGGCCTCATATGGCTTCTCTGTGACTTGGTTGTTCAAGACGCATATGGTTTCTCAGTAGCTTGGTTGTTCAGGCCTCATGTGGCTTCTTTACGGCTTGATTGTTCAGGCCGCATGTGGCTTCTCTGCAGCTTCTTTGTTCAGGCCTCATGTGACTTCTCTGCTGCTTGTTGAGGGGACAAGATCTTTATGCGGCCTGCATGGTTTTTTCATGCTTCTACAGATGTCGTTGAATTATAGCAAAGTTTAGCGACTTTTTTATTCAAATCGTAATATATTAATATATTAGCGACATTTAGCAACGTCTATTTAAGACGTCGCTAAATTATTTTATATAAGGTTCAGGATTTTGTTTCCCCCCATTCTCTCAATTCAATCCCCAAAATTTTAATCCCCACCCCCCTCTGTCGAAGTCCCCCCCCCTCGGGTGTCCTCCTCCCTCCGGCGAAGTCCCCCCCTCGTGCGATTCCTCTCCTCCATAGCGTTTGCGACCTTCCACGTCCTCTACTCCCTCTAGCGTGGTCCTCCTTCCCTCTTCCCTCCGATGCGTCTCCTCCCCTCTGGCGAGACTTCTCTCCTCCGACGTGGTCCCCTCCGACACGGTCGCCTCCGTCGACCCATCCCTCAAGCTCACCTCCTCCCCTCCTCCCCGCTCGCTAAACCCTAACCTTGACCCAGAAATAACTCGGACACACACACAGAGGACACAACTAGGACACATGGATAGATACACACACATAGGACACAACCCTAATCCTGACATATATGGTACATGGACAGACACATACACATTACATAATCCTAACCCTGACACATGGACAAACACACACATAATTAAGACAACAATTTTAATTAGTAAAATTATATAAGAATATATTAGAAGAAAAAAAACGGCAATCTCATTTTTTAATTATATAGTAGAGATAGATATTAAAGTTCCTACCATTATTCAAATACTCTGAACTCATATTTATATTAGTATAAAAAATTTAATTTATTTTGTATATGATCCATTTCCCATCCTCAAAGTTAACAAATTGGAAATGTTCTTCGTGGTTAGGGGGAGAGACATTAGTACATTATTAGTCATGTTCACTTGCGCATTGCACTAAAAAGAAAACAAAAATCTATAATATTGTTAAAAAATTAGGTAAAAATTTAAATTATATTAAAATAGTTTAAAAATAATTTTAATATATTTTAGTTAAATTTTGTTATAGATATATTTTTAGAACTTTGGACATGTTTAGATAATACCTTGTAGTTAGGGATATGATACTATGGTACTCAAGTATCAATGAGTAAATTTGTGGGTAAGTAAATATATGTATTGAGTTACCAATGCAAGTATCATGGTATCATGTTACCAATGTAAATTTGTGGGTAAGTAAGTGATACATGGGTATTATAGTGATATGATACTTTGGTACTCAAGTATCAATTATTAAATTTGTGGGTAAGTAAGTATAGGTATTGAGTTAGCAATACAAGTTACTAAGGTATTTGATAAGGGTAAGAAATAAGTTTTAAGTTAAGATACCAAGTATGGGTTAAGGCATTAGAGTTGAGGGCAATATAATAGGTAAGTATCTAGGTAATGGGTTAAGATACTAGTAATAGCCAAGGTATTCTAAGATACTATTATATATGAGTTTATATATAAATATAGGATAACTAGTATATTTATATCGAAAGTATCGGCCAATGACGAGCAATACGAAAAACTAGAACTAAATGACGAGGATACTAGATAACTTTTGGATATAAAGTTATATTTAATTAGAAAATCAAAGTATCGGCCAATGTTGAGAGAGTTATTTGCTAGTATTGAGTATCATGTATTGGTGCCTAAGTATAGATGTTAGCAAGGGGTGAAAGATGTATCTTAGTATAACCAAGTTTTGACCTAGAGACCGAGTTTCAAGTTAGTGTCATGGGTATTTGAAACTGTGTCCTAGTATCAAGATACAAGAGAGTATTAATATGTGATATTATGTACCATGGTATGCTATATCCATATGAATGACTCACAAGGAATACGTGACGACACCTATATCCTCAAATCGGAGTTGTCTACATGTCTACTAGGTTTGAAAATTAATATCAAACTTATCTATTTACTTATTTTATGGATACTCATGAGTTACAATATGGATACTCAAGAATCACATCTCGAATACTAACGATATGACCTAAATACTCACTTTGATGAACATTTGGATAATATACTTAAACGATGTCAATTTATTTTTGTAGAAGTATATAGAAATGTATCTGAATTATTACCTGTATTATCGTTCGTGGATGTACAACTATCATCTTGATGACATGTGCGATGCGCGAGATGAATACATAGAGGGAGTAGAGCAGTTCCTGCAGTTCATCAAGGCGTTCCCTGAGTACATGGACGACATACAAATTAAGTATCCATGTATGAAATATCGTAACATAAAATATCATCCAGAAGTGGATGTGACATATCATTTGTACTCAAGGGATTTTACTCTGAATTACTATTAGTAGACCTCACACGGAGAGCTTGTGCCTTTAGCATTGGAGCATGAGACTTATGTAGAGCCATATATAAATGTCCACAAGTATGTTGATTTTGATAGCAGGTACCTGAACATGGTTTTCGACGTCGCGGGGCCTAATTTTGATCCGGACAACCATGAACCAGATGAGGAGGCACCGAATATCGATGCTGTAAAGTTTATGGAGTTGTTGGAGAATGCAAGGACTCCATTGTATCGTGGTTGTGAGGATCATTCACCGTTAGAGGTAGTCACCAGGCTGTTGAGCATAAAGTCTGATTTTAACATATCGCAAGAATGCTACAACCGACTGATCGAGTTGATTATAGAGATCTTGCTGGAGGGTGCCAAGTTACCTATAGACTTATACCATTCTAAGAGAACGGTTAGATCGCTATGGATGGGATATGAGAAAATTAATTCGTGTCACAACGGGTATATGTTGTACTATATAGAAGACAAAGATGAAGCAATGTACAGATTCTGTGGTATTGATCGCTATAAGGCAACTGATATTGGAAAGACTTTCGATGCAAGGAAGTCGACCGATTCGATGCACTACCTCCCTTTGACGCCACGGTTGCAGAGTTTATTTATGGTGAAGGGACTGTAGAAAACATGAGTTGGCACAGGCGGAAACAAATGGAAGGAGTGTTGGATCATCCATCTGATGGAGAATATTGGAAGTACTTTGATCGAGAGTATCCCAATTTTGCTTTGGATCAGCATAATTTTAGATTGGGGTTCTCTTCCGACGGTTTTACCATATTTGGACTTTTGGGCTCCCAATATTCCTATTGGCCTGTGATTGTCATCCCGTACAACTTACCGTCTTGGATGTGCATGAAGACTCTGTATATGTTTCTAACCATTATCATTCTGGGTCTGAACAATCCTAAGAGGAACATTAATGTGTACTTATAGCTGTTGATAGAAGATTCTAATCATTTGTGGAAAGTAGGCGCCAACACGTAGGATGTTTCCGGAAGGCAAAATTTTTATATGAGGGCAGCACTTATGTGGACCATCAACGACTTTTCAGCCTATGGAATGTTATCGAGATGGAGCACTCATGGTCATCTCTTATATCCGTATTATATAGAAAATACTAAGGCTTTTCGTTTGAAATATGGAGAAAAATTGTACTTCTTTGATTGTCATCGATAGTTCCTGCCGAAAGATCATCCGTTCTAGAGGAACAAGAATGCATTCCTTGTCGGCATTATGGAGAAGGTCGATCCCCCGCCAAAGTGGTCCGAAGAAACGATATTGGAGGAGGTCAAATATTTTTAAAATGCTATCGAAGATCTTACAAGGGGGTACAAGTGTGATGGTTTGGTCGAACTCATAACTGAACAAAGATGAGCATATTTTGGGACCTACCATATTGGAGCACCAATATGATCAAATATAACCTTGATGTCATGCATATCAAGGATAATATGTTTGAAAACATAATTAATATTATCATGGACATAAAGGGAAGGTCGAAAGACAATCTGAAGGCCAGGTTGGACTTAGAAGAAATATGCAGACGTCATGCATTGCATTTGATAGAGGATAGGAATGGGAAGGTGATGCAGCCTTAGTCTATTTTCTCATTAGATAAGGAGGGCAAAGGAAAACTTTATATGTGGATACATGGCCTAAAATTTTCAGACGGGTACGTATCAAATCTGAGAAGATGTGTCGACCCGAAGGAGAACAAACTGACAGGTATGAAGAGCCACGATTGTAACGTATTTATGGAGAGGTTAATTTTGATTGCATTTCAGAAATTCTTATCACAGGTAGTGTGGGATCCATTGACATAGCTTAGCATATTCTTCTGAGATCTTTGTTCTACTCAGTTGCTCGTTGATCGTCTAGGAAAGCAGGAGAAGGACATTGTGGTAATACTTTACAAGCTTGAGAGAGTGTTCCCTCCTGGATTCTTTGACTCCATGGAGCATTTGCAAATTCATCTTTCCTATGAGGCACGCATTGGTAGACCTATCGGTTATCGATAGATGTACCCATTCGAGCGGCATTTGAAATACCTCAAGAGGAAGGTAAAAAATAAGTCACGGGTGGAGGGTTCTATTTGTGAAGCCTATGTTCTACAGGAGATTACAAACTTTTTTTCGATGTATTTCAAGCCTCATATTGCTATTAATAGAACAAGAGCTCCCAGAAACGATGATGGGTATCAGAAATCTAATGAGTTAATACTAAAAGTATTCAATACTTTCGAAAAGTCCTCGGGTAAATAGAAGAAGAGATATCTGAATAACGACTAGTTTAGGGCCACTCAGTTATATGTATTACTCAACTGCGACGAGGATGAGGTGGAGAATCTAGAGGGATAAGTAATTAATACGTTGACATTTACATCATCTCAATATAATTATTATATTAATCTGCCTATGCTTTATTGTCTTTCAGCACATATTATGATGTGGTAAGTTCGAGTAGACCATATATAACAAATGAAGAAGTATAATAGGAAATGAGCCTTTATTTTCCTTAATGGTTGATAGCATATGTAAGGATCTCGGTAATTAGTTTCTGTGTATGTATACTTGCACAATAATTAACGTTAAACTTAATATCACTTATTTGATATTTAAGTCGATCTTTCAGAGGCAACACTTAAGAATGAATCTATTAAAACTCTAGCGAAGGGACCAATTTATACCGTCAAGATCTGGCCAACTTACTATGTGAATGGGTTTAGGTTCAAGTCAACAAATGCCCCAATAAGAGACAGCTTTCTGGATCTCGATTATACAAAAAAATGGTTATTTTTATATCAAATCTTCGAACTAAAAAGACGTCAATCCAGGCACTGATTTTTTTGACATCTTACAAAAGATTGTGGAGTTGACATATAATTATGCAATAAAGCCTGCTTAGATCATGTTATTCAAGTGTGAGTGGTTCAATCCGATCCAAGATCAAGGTTAAAAAATTGACAAGTATAGTCTTGTGGATATAAACTACCGGCATCGATATCAAGGATTTGAACCATTTGTTCTATCAAGTCGGCCTCAGCAAGTGTACTTCATAACTTATCCTAAACGATGAACCGGGAGGTTGGATTGGTGGGCAGTCTATAAAACTAAAGCAAGAAATACCTTTGAAGTTGACGAAATAGCTTATCAGGAAGACGACCTACCTCTTGCTGCAAATATTGTAGATATAGGCTCAACGGAAGTTACTCATGACATGTTTCATTAAGTAGAAGCGGTAGAAGTATCAGAAGACGATGACAAAGTAGATAAAAGTGAAGATGAAGAGGAAGAGGGGGAGGAGAAAGACGAACAAAATGAATTTTTAGATGATGATTGAAAATTAAATAAAATTTATTTAGACTTGTGACATGGTGGCCTAATTTTCTAATATGTTTATCATGGCCTAGTTTTTTTATGGTGATACTTTTTTTTGGCCTAGTTTTGTTATACTTAAAGGTAACAAGTATGAATGTGAAATAAAAGATAAGAGTGGACAAGATATCTTTTCAGAGGTAATATGGACATGACAGACTTATTTATGTAGGACCTACTAGAAGTATCTGCTCAGAGGTGATATGGACATGACAGAATAACTCTGTGGGGATAATTTTTTTGTGGACTTGATACCGATGGTGTACTTATGCAAAGTACGGGTAACAAGTTTAGTGGTGAAACACTATCAGAGGTAATATGAACATGATATATTGTATATTTATGTGGAAAACTATACAGAGGTAAGAAGGACATAATCATTTTTCTTTAGCGGATTAACTCTACTGGGAAAATGGAAGAAATGATAGATCAAAGGTAATATGAACGTGAACCATCATTTTCTCTGTTGGCGAGAAGAAAGAGAAGTAGAATATCTCTAATCCAACTGGGGATTTAGAAATAAGACATCCTTAGGATAACTGGGCTCAAAGAATCCGTTTGTTTTCATAAGGAAATATTTTGGTTGATCTCAACGAGAATGTTTTGTTGGATCTAAGAACTTGTCTGCTAGGAGACTTTTTGTGGATCTATTACTTGTTGCGTATCCAAGACTCTTGAATACAAGTAATAGTTCAAAATAATGCATGAACGTCTTGCTATATTTTTACAATGTTGTGGAATAAGAATGTAAACACTGTACATCTTAAACACTCAGCTGGGGATAAAGGGGAATAAATGTAAACATTGTACATTTATAATATTCTACCGGGGATTGGAAAGTAAAAGTCTAGCCTAGATACAGTACTTCAGGAGGAATATACCACTGACATCATCGATAAGTCTCTGTTAGGCTTTGCTAGCCTAAGTTTTGGCTTAGAGATGACGCTTCTGGACTACCTGTACTGGGAAGTCACCAAATTAGAGTGACACTATATTGGCGGTAACTAGATTGTCGTCATTGTGAAGGGTGATAGCTTCAGTATCAATCAATCGTTGGATGCATTCTTTAATGCGTTATAATCTTTCATAGCATGATTTATGTATTAATAGTACATGTAGTACTTTGGATCGTCAATTATGTCTTCCTCTTCATGATGTATAATGTTGGATAATTTGATCTTATCTTCCTTCACTAATGCATTGAAGATATTAACATCATCATCCTCATCAAAGGAATAAGTTTACTTTGGCCTGAGATGTAGCTTGGGTGTTGAATAACCCTTAAAGGCAATGATAGAAAAAGCCTCATTTACTTTATCAGTGAGATTATTGTCGTTGTTAAGGGTGAAAGGGCGCTTTCCTTTATCTTATGTATTGGACATGTGTAATCCCAAATTATGTGCCACCTTCGCGCTACCTTCAGCAGCTTCGGCCTCGATGATGAATGTCGTCCAGTCTTTAAATTAATTTGGACCCATCTAGAGCCCTACTATAGGAAGTAGATTCTTTTGGCAAGTAGCGATAAATGCAGAATCTGGAATACCGGTGGACAACTTTAGAGTTGCTTGCCTAAATGCTCAATAAATTCGTGAGCGGGTTGCTTCTCCTTTTGTCTGATATCGATAAGCAAAGACATCATCATATCCATACCTCCCTCGTAGAATCATGAGAGGAAATGACACTTCATATAATCAAACGAGGATATGCAGTTATCAGGTAAACTACGATACCAATCGTAGACTATGCCGACAAGGCATCCCACAAAAAATCTGGTGAGGAGAGCATCATTTTTCTACAGATGAGCCGTCATCATATTGAAGTAATTAATATATTGGCTCGGCGATATCCTACCTTCAAACAAGACTATTGATTGGGGTTTATATTTAGGAGAGAATAAAATATTATCCCAATAAGGAGGATAAGGTTGTTTTATCCCCAGCTTGCGGAGTTGGTCTTTATTTTTTTAAATACATATGCACACAATTCTAGGATAGCATCGAGAGGATCTTCTGGTCAGAGTGGTGTAGCTGACTGATAAGATCCTGGTTGAACAATTATTATCACTGGCGGAGGTCCACTCCCAATATTGAGAGGATTAAGAGTCGGCGTTGTTGACTCTTGGTTTAAGACTACTTCAGTATTTGTGTTATTCTGCAGAGGTGTTGTTCCAGGAGTAGGCTATGCAGGTATGAATGGAGCCACTTGGACAAGTACAAGTATAGCAGAATGTTGGGTTGTTATTATTTGATACATATTCTACATCATAGTGTATATATCCCTGAGAGCGGCCTCTAATGAGTAGAGGCGTTGTTCGGTGGCTTCTGATGGAGAAGTGTCTTGTTCGTCATCGATGGCATAGTCGCTAATATCTCTGTATACAACAGAGGGATTGGTAGAAAGAACTGTGTAGTTGGAGTCTATACTGTCAATTTTAGAATCAGGGGAATTGTTACCCCCAGCCTCAGATTATGAGGAATGAGGATTCCTGTGAAGAACGAGATCTTCGAGATCGGATATTTTGGTATACTCCTTCAAAGGAGTCGACAAGTTCGTTAAACCTCATCTAGTTGGGTGTGCTTGAATAACTTTATCTTTGTAGAAGCATAAAAAATACGCAGTAGAGTTATACGCAGCATTTTAGCGCTGGGCTGCGTAAAGTATAACTTCAGAACCATCGGCGTACAAACAGAGCTTTATCTCTAGTACAGCGTGAAATATAAGCTCTAGGACAATCCGCGTAATGCAGTATTTCTAGGCTGCTTCAGCGTAAAAGGATGGTTGCATCGCCACTTTGGCGTAAAACTCATCCGCTTTTAATGCGATAGAAAGTGTACGAGGAACGCTTCGTATTCCTCGAATGAACCTGTCAGATCATGCAGTGAACCTGACTCCTGACAATGAGTACTGCACAGCTATCCAGACGACGGCTGTAATGATGGTGCGGCACAGAGACCCAAACCGTCGTTTAGAGACGTTTCCCTGATACAAAGTGCTTTTTACGCATACAACGGAATACATGAACTTTTACGCTCAGCAGAAGACAAAGTGAGCTGCCACGTCAAAAGCTGCTCTTCGTATAGAGCTCGAGGCACGCCTCTGCATTTAATGCTCAGAATGGTAGCAGATCTTCGAGACACGTCTCTGCATTTAATGCTCAGAATGGTGGCAGATCTCTGCATTAAATGCATAAGATTTTGTTATATTTTCAAGGACTGGGCGAGCCATAATTACGGCTAATACGTCCACATCATCACCTCTGCATATTACACCATCAGACTATTTTCAGCTATAGGAGCACGCTGTACGCTATCTCCTTGGAATATGCCATCGGGCTACTTTCAGCTATAAGGAACACTCTAATACGCTCAAAGCCCCAGTCAAAGAAGGAGGAACAGCTATCTTTTACACTAGCTATATATCCATACAGCACCAGGCTTCTACGCCTATAAGGCTTCTACGCCTATTTGGCTTCTACGCCAACCTGACAACTACTTGGCTTCTACGCCAACCTGACAACTATTTGGCTTCTACGCCATGGTGACAGTTATTGGCTTCTACGCCAACCTTTTCTACGCGAGGGGTAGTTACCTACGTGGCTCTCATGCCGTGATCTTCGCAGCAGTTATAAAAAGTGCTTCTACGTAGGATGGCAGTTATTGGCTTCTATGTCACACGTAGGGTGGCAGTTATTGGCTTCTACGTCGGGTGGCAGTTACCTATTAGGGTATTAACCTATTCTCCATAGTTATTGGCTTCTACGTCACACGCTTATTTAGAAGATCATTTATACGTGGGTGGCAGTTATTATAACCGTCGCATAAAAAGTGCCATACTCTCCACTGTTCGTCTTTTACGCCGACTGGACGGTAATTGTCACTAAAACCCTATAAATAGAGACCTCTATTGACAGAGGTCCAGGGTCGCAAATCTGAAGGTCGAAGAAAGGTTGAAACTATGGAGAATAGAAATCAGAGGGTCGAAGAATCAAGATCGAAGAATCAAGAGCACAGACAGAGAGTAGTGATCGACGATTTTGGCATCGAGCATCCACTCCCTCTTACAATCTTTGAAGCATCTCCTTCTTCAACAGCACTTTTTCATCATCGTGTGGTCCAAGGGACAAAGTGATCGACAGTAGATCAGACTCCTATAGCAATATTTATCCAGATTAAAATTTGTACTTAACATCCTCGTATAGGATTAATAATACTTTTTGTTTGTAAACCTAAGAAAGGATTTTATATAAACCTAGTTTTATTTCTTCCGTTTATTTTCAAACAAAAGATGGCGACTCTGCTGGGGATCTCTTTCTCAACTGACGAGAAAGCAATTGCTCAACACGATGCAGTATTAGTAGGATCGATGAAGAAGACCATGGTCGTCCAGTTCGACCAGTCTGCCTACGAAGATATGCTTCGAGCAGGGGGTAGCTCTCACGCTATCTCGGTTCAAGACAACAGGAAACTGCGTAAGGTCTGGATGCCCAGGACATCTACCATTCCTGCCGACTCTCTAGTTTCTCCGACCAACCAGGTTGTAGCTGCACAACCTTCGCGCTCCGCGCATAAAACTCTGTCTCTCGTCTGTGATGTGGCAGACAAAACTTCTGACAATGCCTCAGTGCTAGTCCAAAAGTCTACTCTGCGCTCTGTGCGTAAAACTCTCTCTCCCGTCCGTGACGTGGCAGACAAAACTTTTGACAAAGCCTTAGTGCTAGTCCAGAAGTCTACTCCGCGCTTTGCACGTAAAATTCTGTCTCCCATCTGTGACGTGACAGACAAGATTTCTGATAATGTCTCAGCGCTAAATCAGAAATTCTAAACGCGCTCTACGCGTAAGAATGCATCTGTCCTCCGCAGAAATACAGATGGTCCCTGCAATCTACGCAAGGGAAAACAAGTGGCGGACTACTCAACTTCTCGACCTTTACCCCAGCAAGAGAAAAATCTGCCCGCTCTCAAGATTACGCGAGAAGCGGATGGCCGATTGAAGGCTTTTCCTATTTTACGCCAGTCTGAGCAAAGATCCAAATTATGCCAGGTTAAACCCCTCAGCATAAAGAAAACCCGATTTGTAGAGAGCCACACTCCTCGGGGATTATCTGCTACTCAGATGGCTAACCTGTTGTATACAGGTGGCAGGGGAAAAGTTATGGTTCCCAATATTCGCATGCCAACTGATGTAAACAAGAGGAACAAAACCAAGTCAGGAGACAGAGGTGATCCTCTAGTAATCACTTTGAACAGAAGCCTCCACCCTTGGTCATCAACCTTCGGCGCAATAAGCAGCCGATTGATGTAAATACAACCAGGAACGTGGTTTCTGATGATAATAAAGATCCTCTTTTCCAGTACATTGACGCTCAAATTCCTGAGCAGGAATCCTCTCCCCATAAGGATATAGAACCTATAGCACAAAGATTCTTAAAAGCTATGGATCCCGTATGTGTGGGAAGTAGCATCATCATCTAATGTCATCACGACATATGGCCCACATGAGGATTCTATCTTCATTGTCCCTCCTACTCGCAACGGTCATCGTTCAATAGTCTTCGGTCGCATGCGCAATGAATCGACTATACAAGAAGTTTCTTTCGATGATGATGCTGGTAAAATGTAAGTTCACAGATATAGCCCGCAAGCTTTGAAAATTATGTAAAGTATGGGTTATGACTTGAAGCTGGAACCAAGTCTTAACTACGGGAAAGGCAGACGGATGTCGTTGCACGGTGATCCCTACTGTCAACGAACTCGTTACGGGTTAGGGTATACCACATCCCTTACAACTTCTGACTCAAATAAGGATATCTTTTCCTCTTCTCAAGATAGCTCACCATCCTCCGGCTCATCATATGATGATCTCGAACGAGCATTATCAGTAAATGCGGTATTGACAGATTCCCTCGAAGCAGACGAACAAGAATCTGAACCGTTTGAGAATGACTATTGGGCTCAGCAAATGGATACCCAGTGGGAACTTCGGTTCGAGCAGAGAGAACCTCCCACTGAAGATAAAGTTATCCAAATTGACGTTGGGATAAACTTTCGCCAAAGCCGATATTTATCAGTAATAATCTTTTCGAAGAAGAAAGGAAAGAAATGATCCAGCTGATAAGAGAATATATCGACGTCTTTGCGTAGAATTATGAGGATATGCCAGGTCTCGATCCAAAAGTAGCTACTCATAAGCTCAATATATTGCCCAAGTCGAAGCCTGTGAAGCAACATCAACGCCGATTTCGTCCAGACATGATGGACGCCATTAAAGCTGAAATCAAGAAGTTGATAGCCTGCGGCTTCATCTGGGAAGAACAACATCCCGACTAGGTCGCCAATGTTGTCCCGGTCATGAAAAAAAATAGGAAAGTACACGTCTGCATCGATTACCGAGATCTGAACGCAGCTTGCCCCAAGGATGAGTTTCCTCTTCCCGTTACAGATGTCATGATCGATAATACATGCAGTTTTGAACGCATGTCCTTCATGGACAGATTTTCAAGATATAATCAAATCAAGATACATCCTGAAGATGAAAAGCATACTGCCTTCCGGACACCGTTGGGGGTATATTGCTATACGGTCATGCCCTTCGGACTAAAAAATGTCGGAGCTACGTACCAACGAGCTATGAGTAACATATTCCATGAGTATTTACGCAAAATAGTAGAATGTTACGTAGACGACATAGCTGTCAAAAGTCGCCACAAGGATAATCACATCCAAGACTTGAAAAAAGTGTTCGAGTTGATGCGCCAACATCAACTCAAGATGAATCCTACAAAGTCCTTTTTGGGTGTATCCAGTGGCAAATTCTTAGGATTTGTCATGACTGCCAAAGGCATTCAAGTGGACCCTGATAAAGTTAAAGCCATCTTACAAATTCGACCACCCCGTAATTTGAGAGAACTCAGGGGATTTCAAGGTCGTCTAGCTTATATTCGGAGATTCATATCCAACCTCTCTGAGAGATGTCAGCCTTTTTCTCGCCTCATGAAGAAAGGTGTATCCTTCGTATGGGACGAAGCCTGTCAGCAAGCGTTTAATGATATCAAACGCTACCTCACTAATCCTCCAGTTCTGGTGCCTCCCGCCATAGGAAGACCATTCTTGCTGTTTGTTCGAGCAATGGATCATTCTCTGGGATCTCTCCTCGCACAGAAGAACGAGGAGGGTCATGAACAGGCTATCTACTATTTAAGCAGGATGATGGTCGGAGCTGAACACCGGTACAATCCAGTAGAAAAAGAATATTTGGCCCTAATGTTCGCCATTCAGAAAATGCGATACTATGTTACAGTCCAGACTATTCATATCATCTCCAGGATCAATCCTCTTCGGGTATTGATGAACAAGCCAAGCGTTCTCAATTCCCGACTCGCGACTTGGGCGATGTTATTAACACCATATGATATGGTGTATATCCCCCAGAAGTCCATCAAAGGCCAAGCATTGGCTGATTTTCTAGCTGCTCATCCGATTCTAGAAACCTCTAAACTATACGAGGACATTCCGGACGAAGTTGCAGAATGTAATTCTGTGATGCAGAATGAGGCATGGCAACTATTCTTCGATGGCGCCTCTAGGACTGGTCCCAGGGGAAATATGGTATCAGGAGTAGAAATTGTCTTGGTTACTCCTGAGAAACTCGTCATCTATCGAGCATATTCTCTTAGCGAACCCTGCTCTAATATCGTGGCAGAATATAACACCCTACTAATCGGGCTCCAAGTCGCTAAAGAATTAAACGTCGAATACCTGGAAGCTTTCGGTGATTCTCTGTTAATCGTCAATCAAGTCAGAGGAATATATAAAGTTCAAAATCCAGACCTCATCCCTTATCACCAAGCAATGATCAAAATAGCCATGTCTTTCAAAGGATTCTTCTTAGAGCATGAGCCTCGATCTCAGAATCTGGAAGCTGATGCCCTAGCCAGTCTAGTTGCAGATTTAGCTATTCCTATAAGAAGGCAGAATTCGGTGATCCTTCTTAACAGAGATTTATTCTGTGTGAAAAACAACTTTCACATAGAACGCAGCTACGCTGTGAACACAGATCTTCCAAAGAGAGACTGGAGAAGTCCCTTTATAGATTTCGTAGCATACAGAATCTTGCCGGAAGACCCTAAAGAAGCAGTATCCGTCAAAAGACGATCATTATGCTTCTATTTTGATGCGTCTTCACAATGTCTATATCGTCGGACTTATGACGGACTATTATTATGATGTCTCTCTGGTGATGAAGCACAGCGGATTATCCGTGAAGCTCAAGATGGCGTCTGTGGAGCACATCAACCCGGTCCGAAGCTTCAGGATCGTATCAGGAGGATGGGTTATTACTGGCCTACTATGATCACAGATGTAATAAAATATGCAAGACAGTGCAAAGCCATAGTACAGTACTCAAACTTCTCCTAATGCTATCAGAACTAGTCTATCTCCAGGTTCGATATAAATTCCCATATAGCCGCAAGGCATTACTGCTGAGGGTTGCTCCGTTTGGAAAAATACCTTGGTTGGATATTTTGTAGGTCAAACGCTACGCGCGTTGGATAGTCGGTTCGAGGGCAAGGAAGGAAGTTATCATTTTGAAGCCTGCGAGCTAGTAATTCCTCTCATCGATAAAATAGGCATACCTTTTTCTTTCCTTCACTTCGTAAATCAAGTAAACGACACTCCTTGCTTTAACTAAGGAACTGCCTTTAAGTATGACTCTAAGAGCTCTACCTTAAAATAAGTTAGATTTCCTTCTTGCTAGCACAGGAAAGAGGGGATGGAGAAGTAGTGTTGTTAAGTAAAGGTAATAGGCTAGGCGTTAACGTGGTTCTCTTAAAGACGATAGCCGCTTCACAAAGTACACCTTGTTCAATCTTTTCTTGAAATAGATGCTCAGCTGCCCTGGTTAGCTCGGTGCCAGGTTCATGCAGATTTTATATATCAACCTTTTGAACATTTACATCCTACAGTAGCATCCTGGCCTTTCGAAGCATGGGGTATGGATATCATTGGTCCTATTCACCCGTCTTCTTCCAGAGGTCATCGGTTCATATTAGCCATCACGGATTATTTCTCCAAATGGGCAGAAGCGATCCCCCTCGCTGAGGTGAAGACATCTAACGTGATCAGCTTCATTAAGCATCATGTCATTTATCGCTTTGGGATTCCCCGAAGGATAATTTATGACAACGGGCCTCAGTTCATCAGCCAAGCGTTTCACCAATTTTGCGGTAAAAATCGAATACAAAATGTGGCCTCTACGGCATACAATTCTGCTGCTAATGTTTTGGCGGAAGCTTTCAACAAAACCATTATCAAACTCTTAAAAAAGTTTGTCTCTTCGAACAAAAGAGATTGGAACGAGAAGCTAGGAGAATGTCTTTGGGCTTACCGCACAACGGTACGAACACCGACGGGTTGTACCCCATTCTTACTGGTTTACGGGAGCGAAGCAGTTCTCCCCATCGAAGTTCAAATTTCGTCACTCAGGATAGCAGTAGCTAATGAGTTGACTCAGGAAAAGAATGACCTATTAAGGCTTCAAGAGCTAGAAGGATTAGATGAAAAATGCCTCCAAGCTCAACAGCGCATCACGTTCTATCAGGCACGCATTTCCAAAGCTTTTAACCAAAAAGTGAAGGAAAGAGTGTTCAAAGTTGGCGAGCTAGTTCTAGCAGTATGAAGGCCAATGATCATTACTCATAAGAGTAAGGGTAAATTCCAACCCAAATGGGAAGGCCCTTATGTGATCGAGACGACGTTCTCAAACGGTGCTTACAGATTAGCCAAGCCTAATGGAGACTTGTTAATGGCTCCTATCAACGACAAATTCCTGAAGAGATACTATGCTTAATCTTTTTTGCTAAACGGAGTATGGTGAAGATCTCATTCTGACAATACTACTTCCAAAACAAAATTAGTTGGATCA
This sequence comes from Iris macrosiphon, assembly GCA_036927795.1. Taxonomy (NCBI): domain Eukaryota; kingdom Viridiplantae; phylum Streptophyta; class Magnoliopsida; order Asparagales; family Iridaceae; genus Iris; species Iris macrosiphon. The sequence continues at coordinate 53,275,084 of JAYESA010000016.1, read as the reverse complement.
TATTATATCATGTACTTGTAACCTCTGAATAGATATGTTCAACTAATTTGGAACTTCAAGACCTATCACGTCCATATTACCTCTGATAGTGTTTTGTGTACAAATTTTAGTTGGAGCATATTCTATCATGTCCATATTACCTCTGAATAGATATATCCAGCTGAAGCTTACCGAAAGTATATCACGTCTATATTACCTCTGATATCACTTTCACCCTAACCCGTCATTTATATTCCAAAATGATGAGTCCACAAAGTCAGATAAAGTCTCTTTATTATTCCCAAAAAAAAGAGCAAAATTACATATAAAAAAGCAAAAAAGTACATCATTTGGGAGGAGCAGTTAAGTCGTGAATCTGTCGTGCCAGAGCAACCATTCTCTCATCCCTGGAGTTCAAGACATCGGCGCGAGCCCGCTCCAACCTTGTTGCATCATTGTTCAAAGCAGATAGCTTGGACCGTTCACATATAAAACCTGCGTGGATGACACCCACATGTGTCAGGTTCTGCTGAGCAGTCTCCATTAGATCCTTCAGCATATCTCGGGTTGCCGACAAAGAGAGAGCCTTCGCCTCTGCTTGAGCGAGCTCATCTTTCAGTCTGTGGACCCTCGCTGTCTCTTTCTCGTATTCGGCTTTGCACTGAGTCAGCTGGGGAATGACATACTCCAATTCGGTACGCTCTTGATCCATCTTCTGCTGCCGCTCCTGGACGGATTTGTTCAGAGATTCCAGTTGCCCAGCAAGCTCTGCAGTTAAGGAGTCATACCTAGCTTAAACGAGACCGTCAATGTTGCCTCGAGATAGCTGCAAATAATCGTTAATAGGTTATTCCAAACCATTAACTATCTGTTCCAGTGTGTCAGCTATCCCAGTGTCGTTGAAATCTCTGATCGGCACTATCGCAAACTGGGAGGACCTCCTCAGAGCCGCGAAGCCTAGATTCTTCTCCAGCACCATTGATATTAGCGTTTTCAAGGTGGTGTAGAAAATACTAGTATACTGCTCAGTCAGCATGGCTAGATCCGAATGGACGCTGGAAGTGGCTGCAATATCGATGAATCCCCCTCCAGGAATGACTGCAGGCGATGTTGCCACAGTCGTCGTCTCAACAGATGGCACGGCAAAAGAAGAAGCGCCAACAACAGACGAAGTGACCGGCGTACTCAAAGGAGGCATTGTCGTAACGACAGGCTCATCCTCCTCTCGAGATATCAGAACCATTGCGGGCGAGCCGGCACCCGAAAAAGTTTCCTCTTCAAAGTCAGGCACCTCCGTGCTATAGACAGGAATTGAAACAGAACCAAAAGGCGCGGCGACGCTATCCTCCCCGTAGAAGTCCTCCCCTGAAAAGAAGACAAGAGAAAGTTAATATCAACCTGATGTTAATCTTTTCTAAAAGAAGTATAAATACGATATTTACCCATGGCAAATGGTATATATGTCGCGTCGGCGGCTAGTACAGCTAAATTATTTCTTAATGATGCTAAGCGAGTTGTCATACCTGGAGAAGGGCGTGTGTCAACTGACATTGGCAGGTATTCTTCCAAGTCTTCACCCAGATCCAATCGAGGTTCATCAGGTAGAATCTCGCTGGGTATACTTACAAACGCGGCAGGGATTTCTCCCGTTGTCGATCTGGATAAAGATATCCTTATTTGGCTCGGCCTCGAAGGCGATCTCATACCACTACCTGAAGCGGTAGCAGTAACAGCAGCCTCGAGCAAAGATTCTCCGGTGATGCCAACAGGAACTGTAGAAGTTCCCTCTCTAAAAAGCGAGGAATCTCTAATCAGAAGATCATCCCCAACAGGGGAAACAACAGGTTCACTTCTAGGAACTTCAGAATGGGAAGTTCTGATGGGACCATCAACCGTCTTCTTCTTCTTGTGAGGGGAAGTCTCCTTCAGAACAGGAGCCCTTTGCTTACCAGAGATAACCAGAGGCCCTGTAGATGGAGGTATTTTACCTCTCGGTACTGCCAATAAAGGCTCATCTGGATTGACTGAATCCTCACCCTTGTTAGAGAAAACTGATAGGATTTTATCTCTTCCTGCGGACTTAGAAGAGGGCATCCTAAAACTTCAACGCATATCAAAATCGGGAGGGAAGGTATTGATTGCCACATAAAATTGGGCATACGGATGGAGGATGCACAACTCCACGGAGAGTAAAGTCGCGGGCACAGTAAAAGCTGCTCCAGTGCAACCTATTATAAAATACCGCCATCCTCTCGCTCCATCAATAAGTCTACCCCTGGACTTGAAGCTGGTGACGGCATTGCCAACGTGCAATTGGTTATATCCAAACTGCCTGGCGAACCGACTAGGCAGGTAGGGCTCCAAGAAATATTGGTCTTCACTTCTGTACAATAAATGGGAAGGTCTAATACAGACCAACCAATTAAAAGCTTTAGGAGAAAGAATGGTCTTTCCTTCACCTGAGTCCTGAAGCCTGCACCCCTATTGATTGAGATGTACAGAGGGGACGGTGTAGAAGAGCTTTCAGCTGTGACTAAAGTTTAGTGCCCGCCAACAGTCTAAAACTGTGGTCATGTTCCAGGTAGAATTCTTGTAATTTAACAAGAAATTACTCCCCGAACTACTGCCAGGGCCGGGAGACATCACCCTGGGGTTATGGAGAATTAACCATCCCATCAAATACAGGAACGGTAATTCTACCCTGGGAAAGTTGTCACGCCGAGTTTCAACGGCAAGCAGCCCACCTGTCATGGCCCTCAGGCCAGCTTGTATGCGGCATACCATGGCAGGGAGCAAGCCCAGTCTTGTCCCGAACACCAGACGCACCGCAGGCCATAAGGTGTTGCGGTGAATACGATCCGCAGATGTAATGCTGGGTACCACCAGTCGGCGTAGCCATATAGAGAGGAAGCCAGCCAGTTGAGCTTCCTTGGACAGAGGCCTGCGGCAATGCCTCAAATAACTGTAGGCTTTAGTGCCCACGGGATATTTCTCTATCCCTTCGTCGAGTATCTGATCTGAAGCCCCAGCGTCTTCCATAAGATCATCGACTACCTGAGCACTAAGCACACTCAGAAAGCTCAAAGGCCTATCCCTACTATCCACGACTTTGTCTGGCTTAGCATTCCTGGCCTGATGAAAGAAGAGGTAGGATGCCCATTTATTGGTATGAGCCAAATTAGAGGGATCATTATAGAAGGCGGTGCACGCCAGGTAGTGACACATCAGCTCCTGGTATACTGCCACTACCCGAGGGTCTGTATCTCCCAGCTCCCTGTTTGTAGGAACATACTCTTCATAAGGAGTATCCCCCATTGGCAGTCTTGAAATCTCTGCCATTTCATGAAGGGCCAATCCCAACTCCCCTAGTGGAGTGGCGGAAGTCCCGGTGAGCAAGATATATCGCTCCATCAAAGCCAGAAACAGGTTAGGGTTGAGAGGTAACCCAACACTGGTGGTATTCATAGCCGCGTACAGACCAATGCTCTTCAGCCCAGTCTGAAAATGCTTCAGGGCCCAGTCAGCTAAGCGAGCCCATCGAAGATTTGTAGGGGTAACCCACCCATTTGTCCGAGTATTAACCTTGGGGTATACTCCTCCGTGCCCCATGAAGTCATTACAGAAAGTCGATAATTGGAGTGGTTGGAGTAGTGAAGTGTCTTCACTCGGGACACTGCCCGGATACAATCCCCTAAACGGTATGACCGAGCCGGAAGGGCGGCTTACAAACGACCCTTGGTCGGTTCCTTTCTGGTAGAATATCTTCCCCGGCTGGCCGTGGAGATTGGGAGTCAGGGTCCACTACATCCTCCTGGGATGCGTGGCATGGAAGAATATCGAGATAGGATCATCTCTCAACATCTTGGGCAGATACAGGACCAAGCCCCCGGCTGGAAAAACCCAAAGTTCTTTCTTGGGCTTCGTCTGAGATTGTTTGTCAATCATATCCCCGAAGAGAAAAGCTGGTTTTATATATTGTGCCCTGTCTATATATGCCAGGGGCTCTCCGTTGATCATGCTCAACAGCATTCGCTCTCCTTGAGACGATATCAGGATTCCCCTTCCTTCAGGATATTGGGGTCCAGAAATAGGAAATGTCACATGGGACAGATCCTCCAGGTAATTGGAATGCAGCATCCCAGCAGCAGAACCTATCACGTCAGCCAACGGAGATGCATGCAAATTAACTACAAAGTGCAAGAAAAACACGTCAGTTTCTATACTAGACCTCATAATCTTGCCAGAAAGCAACAGTCTGTGCTTTTACGCCTAGACTGTAAAAATTTGACTTTTTATGATGGAATCATATTCCAAAGCATAAATTTCAAGATTAGCAGTATAAACAAAAATCTGACAGTCTGTATTTTACGCCAGACTGTCAAAGTTTGAGTTATTATGCCAGAATTTTCATCCAGAGCGTAACACTCAAAATTTATAGTATACGCCAAATTTTGACACTCAAAGCTTTTACGCCAGAACTGCGAAAATATAGAGTTTTTACGCTGACACATTAGAAATATGGGCGTAAAAGATGAAAAATCTATGTGCATCATCTTCCTAGAAGAGGCTATCAGCAAAGAGATGACCTAGCGCGTTCACGTACAACGTGTGCGAAGGGTTTTTTTCGTTCTTGTCATCTCAAAAACTTTACCTATAACACCCGGTGCACAGTTCGTCGGTGGGACACTGCGTTCAGAGCGGGGCTCGCCCTGCCCGACGGGAATCGCTCTTGCTTGGGCAGAAGAGCGAGAAGAGAGGGCAGCCTTCTTTCCCTTAGAGGAGGAAATTGGTTTTGTGACCATTACGAAAAACTCAGAATGCTCAGAGAAGAAACAAAGGAGAAAACTCAAATAGACAAAAGTTTTCTTTTTCAAAAGACAGGTGAAGAGTCTTCTCTCTGAAAACCTTCGGATATATATAGAGTTCAGATGGACTCCTCGAATCCCTAACCAAATCTGATATTTAATATTCAGTTATGATTGGGGATTACGTCAGCCTATTACTCATAGAAGGCGGACAGTCAGCGAATTCGAAAAGTTTGCGTGCAGAGCAGATTCGTGATCTTTTACGCCAAGGAGCTTTTTACGCTCGGTAGCTACAAATCAACGATTTTACGCTCAGAGGCTATAAGTCTATGGTTTTATGCCCGGATGCTTTTACGCTTGGTAGCTTTTATGCTCGAGAGGCTACAAACCTACGACTTCATGCTCAGAGGCTACAAATCTATGATTTCATGCTCAAAAGCTTTTTTACGCTCAGCGGCGACAAATCTACGACTTTATGCTCAGAAATTTTCTTTTCAGAAGCTACAAATCTATAGTTTTTACGCCCGGATGCTCTTATGCTCAGCAGCTTTTACGCTCGAGAGGCTACGAACTTATGATTTTATGCTCATCAATATTATAGATCTATGACTTTTCGCATATCTAAAAATACGCAGGCCAGAATATGCGTATATCTAAACAAATCTCAAGGCGGTCAATTGTAAGGGTTTCATACAGAAGATACTTCTTCTTGGCCTCAAAATATCCCAAGTACCCAAAGCATACAGAGTTTAATATTGGAAATAACTCTTCTCCTTGGGTCGATTGGAAGTTCGTCCAGAATCCAGTCTGAATATTTCCTCTACAATTCAAGATGGCGACTCAGTTTTGACAGCCATTTCTTGCCCTATTTCAAGGGATTTTTGGGAAATTATTTTTGAAGATGAAGGTCTGAACAATAATTCTCCTTCTCAGAAGAGTGACAGTTCAGAAGTCTACGCAGTTCCCCATTCCAAATAACAGGATATTTTGAATATTCGACTTAAATGCTAAACAAGCTTTTTGTGCATCTTCAGTTATGCGTAAAAGACAGGACGGGACCAAATACTCTTTTTTATCAGAGTCGGCGTAAAGTTATTCAGACGTGTCAAAGCTACACATATTTAGACTTTATCACAGCAAATATGGCAAAATCATCAGATATGCAAGAGAAGACGATTTTATTAAATCATGATTACATACGAGGGAAATCCAGTCTACAAAGGTTTTCTCCATCTTCATGATTACATATGAGAGAAATCCCGTCTACAAAGGGTTTCTCATCCTCACTTAAAGATCACGCCCAGAATCTGTTCTGCCAGGTTCTCGCATTGGTGGAGATCTTCTTCCGTCTTCTTAAGCAGTTAGTCGGTTTCCGCGACCGATTAACAAAAAAAAAGATTAATGGCGGGAGGATACAAAATTGGGCATGTATCAATTATGCAAGAGCCCATCCTCCATACGCCATGACAGATTGAGTTGAGGTGTTAAACCCAACTCAATACTCAAGGACAGAGCTAGTTTGTCTGCTCTCATCCACGAACGACAGGAAAAAATACAGCTTGCAAGCTTTGTGGTCTAATACGACCCTTCCTCTCTCCTGAACGAATCGCCATATGAAGTTGTTGATTATCCCGAGCAAAGGAAGCTATGATATCCTTCCATGATCCATCGTTGCAGAGGACATTTGCTCGAAGACGCCTTCTTTTTTGGCTCCTTACATACTGGAAGAACATGATCTTCTTCTTCCTCAAGTCGATCCGACGAATTTCGGCAATCATATTTGTGTGATAAAGAAAATATGGGAAGAACAGGTTAACTCCTCAGCCTTTATATAGGAAAAAGAGAACACACCGAATCCCAACAGATCCCCAAAAATTCGCCAAGAAATTAGCCTCGAAGAACGAGTCAGACTTGACCGTTTCATGCTTCATTCAAAGTATTTTAAATTACAAGGAATTTAAAAATTTTGAAGGGGGTCTTGTAGAAGCATAAAAAATACGCAGTAGAGTTATACGCAGCATTTTAGCGCTGGGCTGCATAAAGTATAACTTCAGAACCATCGGCGTACAAACAGAGCTTTATCGCTAGTACAACGTAAAATATAAGCTCCAGGATAAATCGCATAATACAGTATTTCTAGGCTGCTTCAGCGTATAAGGATGGTTGCATCGCCACTTTGGCGTAAAACTCATCCGCTTTTAATGCGATAGAAAGTGTATGAGGAACGCTTCATATTCCTCGAATGAACCTGTCAGATCATGCAGTGAACCTGACTCCTGACAACGAGTACTGCACAGCTATCCAGACGATGGCTGTAATGATGGTGCGGCACAGAGACCCAAACCGTTATTTAGTGACGTTTCCCTGATACAAAGTGCTTTTTACGCATATAAGGGAATACGCTGCCTAGTTTTACACAGGCAGACGTGAGCTTTTATGCTCAACAGAAGACAAAACAAGCTGCCACGTTAAAAGCTGCTCTTCGTACAAAGCTTGAGGCACGCCTCTGCATTTATTGCTCAGAATGGTGGCAGATCTCTGCATTAAATGCACGAGATTTTATTATATTTTCAAGGACTGGGCGATCCATAATTACGGCTAATACGTCCACATCATCACCTCTGCATATTACGCCATCAGACTATTTTCAGCTATAGGAGCACGATGTACGCTATCTCCTTGGAATACGCTATCGGGCTACTTTCAGCTATAAGGAATACGCTAATACGCTCAAAGCCCCAGTCAAATAAGGAGGAACAGCTATCTTTTATACTAGCTACCTATCCACGCAGCACCAGGCTTCTACGCCTACAAGGCTTCTACGCCTATTTGGCTTCTACACCAACCTGACAACTACTTGGCTTCTACGCCAACCTGACAACTATTTGGCTTCTACGCCATGGTGACAGTTATTGGCTTCTATGCCAACCTTTTCTACGCGAGGGACAGTTACCTACGTGGCTCTCATGTCGTGATCTTCGCAGCAGTTATACGTATTTTCTCATCATGGGACACGCGTCACATGCTTATTTAAAGGATTATTTATACGTAGGTGGCAGTTATTATAACCGCCGCATAAAAAGTGATATACTCTCCACTGTTCGGCTTTTACGCCGACTGGACGGTAATTGTCACTAAAACCATATAAATAGAGACCTCTATTGACAGAGGTCCAGGGTCGCAAATTCGAAGGTCGAAGAAAGGTCAAAACTTTGGAGAATAGAAGTCAGAGGATCGAAGAATCAAGAGCACAGACAGAGAGTAGTGATCGACGATTTTGGCATCGAGCATCCACTCCCTCTTGCAATCTTTGAAGCATCTCCTTCTTCAACAGCACTTCTTCATCATCGTTTGGTCTAAGGGACAAAGTGATCGACTGCAGATCAGACTCCTATAGTAATATTTACCCAGATTAAAATTTGTACTTAACATCCTCGTATAGGATTAATAGTACTTCTTGTTTGTAAACCTAAGAAAGGGTTTTGTATAAACCTAGTTTTATTTCTTCCGTTTATTATCAAACAATTGTCTTCCGCCACGAGAAAGATGCGAAGACATGTACTCTGGAGCAAAGAGCGGTTCATTATCATCACACTCCATTTTGTTAACTTGATTTGCATGTCGAGGTTTGGGAGACATAGTATAGGCAATCGATCAAACACAGACCATTTTGGTGATGCACAACAATATTTGATTACAACTCTATGACAATTGCAACGAAGTTCATTAAAAATCATCATTGTAAAGTCAAAAGGGTCTCTCTCTTTACGCTTTTGTACAATAAGCTCAAGTAAATTGTAAGAGGGAAGAGAATAGGAGGAAGAGGGCAGACTTTGTCTCTTTATATTCGATATATTGAATCTTTTATACAAAATTTTGGTCTATGTGTGTAGAGTGAAGTGCTTGATTGATTAGCAAATGATTCGTCACCTCTTGAGCTTTTGTCCTTCAGGGATGAGAGGAATTTGTTCCTAGTAGTTCTATTATATACATGCACACAAACAACATGTTATGAAGAGGTTGACCCTACTTGGCACACTTTCTGCGGTGTAGGAAGAGTTGGCACATTCTACCTACGTGCATTTGATTTTGCACGAAGGTCTTAGCGTGGCGCACTATTAGTAGGCTTCTGATGAGTAGCTCATAACTTCTCTCCACTGTGTGCATAATCATGATGTCAGTAGAATGATTCTCCCTGATAAAACTTTATTTGTACGCCTGTATTTTTTCTTCTACTGGCATAAATTCTGGAGAAACTTTTGTCTCTCTTTGAAGAGTGTGCCTGTAGAGAGATTTAATTGGGCAGCGGCATCCATGACATGCTTGTCCTACATATTAAAATAAATATGCGCGGATTTAGAAGCTTGGGTGTGGATCACCCTTTGCTTGATATTGTGCGAGTTGCGGGATTTCTATCCCTTGTTTAACGAAAGGGACTTAGAAGCTTGGGTGTGGATCACCCTTTACTTGATATTGCACGAGTTACAAAATTTGTATCCCTTGTTTAACGCAAGGGAGTTGTCCACAAAGTCCTCAACCTAAGTTTGGTTGACATAATTGATGAGGTAGTTCCCGTCAAACATAATAATTTTTCCCTTCTTGACAGAAACTTTGGTATATGTATGTCGAGGCTTGGGCATCCATAATTTTTAGGTCTTCCTCGACTTGATTACGGATAAGGGGTTAGCACTACCCCTATAAGGGAGCATTTCTTCATATGCTTGTTGGTCGAACTTCAAGACCAAGGTCTTCTACATCGAACCGATCGATGCAGTGTCGAGTTGAGCTACCACCTTCTCGTTAGAGGATATAGTCGTCCCAGTAGAGTCGAGAGATGCTAAACCAAAATTTAAGTATAATTAATTCTGGTGAAGTATAGTTGTAGAGATATGATCTGCGGATGATTACTTTACTCCTTGGACCACACGACAATGAAGAAATGCAGGGATGATGTGAACAACTTGAAGAGTTGGGCAATACAAAAGATTTAGCAATAATGGCATGACAAGCTTCTATTTCTCTCCTACTGTTCTTGAATTTTAAATACTTAAAAATTCTTCCTCCGCTGTCCATGACAGTATGCGCGCACTTTGGACATTCTACACTATTTTACCATTGTGTCCATACTTTTGGTGGACTAATACCCCACATTCTTAATCAGTGGGTGGACAACTTACAGACTGTTTGACACGTATCTTCCTATACGAGAAAAGCATAGGTCATGGGGGACAGTTGTTTGTACACGTTTTACAAGAAGCATGGCATGTAAGACACATAATCGTAACTTCTCTTTATCAGTTAGGATCGTAGGTGCACTTTAGAAGTGGTCTGGAGATTGGCGTACTTTTGAAAAGATTGTCTATATAAGCGCTCTTTTGAAGAAGTAGCCGTGATGGCGCATTTTTGTAGAAGTAGCTGTGATGGTGCACTTTCGAAGAAGTAGCCATGATGGAGCACTTTTGGAGAAGTAGCCATGATGGCGCACTTTTGAGGAAGTAGCCGTGGTGGCACAAATTTGAAAAAGTAGCCGTGATGGCACGCTTTTGAAGAAGTAGCCATGATGGCACACTTTTGAAGAAGTTGGCAGAGTGACACAATTTTCAAGAAGTAGCCGTGATGGCGTGCTTTTAATGAAGTAGCCATGATGGTGCACTTTTGAAGAAGTTGGCAAAGTGGCACAATTTTTAAGAAGTATCTGTGATGGCATGCTTTTGATGAAGTAGCCATGATGGCGCACTTTTGAGGAAGCAGCCGTGATGGTGCACTTTTGAAGAAGTAGCCATGATGGCATAATTTTGAGGAAGTAGTCATGATGGTGCACTTTTGAAGAAGTAGCCATGATGGCACAATTTTGAGGAAGTAGTCGTGATGGTGCACTTTTGAGAAAGTAGCCATGATGGCACACTTTTGTTAAAATAGGCGCAACGACGCACTTTTGTAGAAGTTGGCCATGATGGCGTATTTCGTGTTGAAATTAGCGCAGCGGCGCACTTTTGAAGATGTTGAATCGTACTGGCCGCTAAACGACAACCTAGGTCTACGTACCGAAGATCTTCTACAATAAATGAATTGATCTCTTTGGTTTCTGTATGTCACTAACACATTTCTAGATAAGGGTATTTTTATCATTTAGCATATTTTATATTTAATATTTAAATATTTATATATTGTGCAACTTATTATTTATATTTTGTTGTGCTATTTATTTAGTAGTTAGGGGGCTAGCCTAAATATTGGACTGGTCATTAATGGACCCAATTAGATTATCATATCACATTGAGCCCAATATTGGGTTTGGCCCATTAGACTCATTCTCTTTAGTTAATTAAGGAGATTATATTAATTTTTATTAGATGAGATGCTTCCTAATATAGGCCTCCTAATTAATTCCCCATAACTAGTTAGTGGGGGGCATTGTTGACTATGTGAATTGCTTGGAGGAGGGACAAGAGGGGAGTTGGCCATATGAGAGGGTCTCTCTCTCCTCTCATTAATTCATTTAAATTTAGATCCCCAATTGTGTTCTTCCCTAAATTATGTCATCCCTTAACCAAATTTACCCTAATTCACTCTTATTTTCTTTTATTTACATCACCTAAGGAGCGTTGGAGCTTGGATTGAAAGGAGAACTTGGAGAAGGAGCCATTGGATAGGAGCTTATGTCCTAATTGTGTCCATTATGGTTTTGCATTGGGAATCCATCTCCCATTAGGTATAATTCTGAATTCTCTCCTTAATTAGACTCTAATTCATGCATTTAACCATTAGGAAATATTTCATGGCTTAGGGCTATCCATAGGAACAAGAACTAGGTTCATAGGACCCCTATTGTGATTTCTACATGGAGATTTGTGCTCATTTATGAAAAATTCGAGATTAATGCATCAAGTGTGTGTCGTGAGACCAATTAGATCTAATTAGACTTAGATTAATAGTGTGGGACAAGATACATGTCCAAAATTGGACACGGGTAGAGCGTATCATGGTATTTTGTGATGCGCTATGATACACGGGTTTATTTTGAGTAATTTTTGTATAGTAGAATATTTTCTCTTCAAATTCTTTTGTAGCAAGTTACTTTAGTTGTTTAATAATATAATTGAGGAGTATAATTAGTATTTGTAATGTATTGGAAGATTTAACACTTTGCTTGGGTTCTTATCATGGGTATCCTAACCATGCACTCAAGGTGTTCGATGATGTGACTATTGGTGTATATTGAGTACATTATTATATATATATATCTAGTTGTATTAAGTTATGTATATATATTTTGATATGCATACATGTGTGTGAGTATGTTTATGTATATATGGGTGTGTGAGTGAGTGTATTAAGTATAGTGAGGACTGTTAGCAGCAGTAGCTTGAGAAGGGGAGTCGGGAATTAGATGTTAGCAGTTGTGCACAGTGTGCACTGCCATTCAATTTGGCATCAGCAATAGCAGCAGCTATTTGTAATAACAAGTAGTAGTGATGGTGCTAATTGTGAAGGGGGAAAGAGTGAACTGTATTCATAGTGTGTGTATGTGTGTGTGTGTGTTGTTATATGAGTATGAGAAGGATTTATACAGCAGCAACAACAGGGAATAATAGGGACAGTTGCAGTAATTTGCAGGGAGCAAGTGTCATGACCCGCACCCGGTTTAGGGGCACGAGAGCGTGGGTACGTCCAGCCTACGCCGCAGCATCGGCGGTAGAACGCTGTCTAGGTCAAGTACTATCTAAACAATCTCACGCTAGTATCCAACTCCATAAGGAGACGTGGATATCATAAAATAAATCTAGAATTACTCAATCACAACTACAGCACGATAGGAAATGAAGAAATAAAAGAATACAACACAAGTCTAATGACACAATAATCATACCTGCAATCAGTAACATCCAATTCCCCAAGTGTGTCGGAAACCAGTCTACTAAGGTCACAGTCTGGAAAAAGTATTTCCAGTCAGGAAGGAGCAAAGTACATCTCTAATTAGCAGTTCTATATAAATGACATAAACTATGTAGCAGTTCTAGATGGAAATATTCAAGATGCATGTATAGGTATGAGAAATATACAAGAAAAAAATACTGGAAATACTGTAAGTAAATGCAGGAAATGAACAATATATCAATGAGCAAGAATCCTATGACTAAGTGTGTGAGTACTAGCTTTAACATGTGATCGGCTTGGGATCTTGATCAGGCTGGTTACATGTAATTAGCTATGATTCACGAAGGTCAGGCTAACCGTTGGTTAGCTATGATGCATGTAGAGGTCAGGCTAATCACACGTAACAGCTATGAGGCACTGAGATGGTCAGGCCGCACCCGACGTGAGACGTGGGGTGAGCTATGATGCATGAAAAGTTGGGTATGATCACATATCTATACTAAAATACTCTCCACCCCCGACTGGTATAGTAGATCCAATCATGGTACGCTATGGCACGGGATTCCCTAGGAAGGTAGCAAATCTCCCCGGGAATCAGTGTCTGTACATGCACAAGATAACAAGGAAAATAAGTCTTGTACAAGCTACACCATGAATAAGGAATAACATCTCATGACGAGATCCGTGTATACCAATCCGTGTAACCAACGTGTCAAGAACATGGATATTTACACTAGATACAGTGAACATAGGAGATATCATAAATTAGAAACTAATCAGAGAATGTACTCGCCTTTGGTCCTTAACTGGTGAAACCAATGTCCTGCCCCAGAGTATCGTCTGGAGGATCCAACAGTCCTAAAATATAACAATACAACATTTGCATCAGGTGCTATCCTAACACAACACAAAACATCGAACTCAGGGCCGTGCCAGGTATGGCACTAGTCAACCTAGGGTCATCTGGTAGGGATAGATATATAAGACACATTACATCTATTTTTAACTGCATTAGTACTTACAATATATATATGCACCAATTTATATACATTTACAATATATATATACGTACCAATTTATATATATATATTTAATTTATACTAGTTGAACAATATATATGTATACTAATACATATAAAAATATATTTTAAAAATATATATATATACTTATATATTGTCAATGTAATACAATACTAACATATGTGAGGAAATACGTAATTACTAATACATGAATTTAATTTATACTAGTATATACTTTATTAAATACATATTATATGAAAATATTAATATATACCCATATATATATAAAGTACAATAATAATAATACATACATAGAATCGTACCATTTTTCCTGCGGAAGTGCATAAACTGTCTCCAGTGGGGGATCTAAGTAGTAGCTACCGAAACCAACTCGTAACCACCACCAGCACTTCTGAATCTCTTATGTGGGAAGCAGCTACCACCAAACTTCTGCTGGAAGAATGTGAGCACTGCGAATAGCACCCCTCCGAAAGGATGACGATGTCCCAAGCATAGGAGTAGAAGTCTTCATGTGAAGTAGCAAGAATAATCGAAGAATCCAACAGTCCTACTCAACATGCTATATGCTGGTAAGTCCTCTATTCTGAAAATATCTTTTAATCCAAGCTCATGCTCTAACTGTGCTCTTGTAGACTTCAGCACTACCTTGAATTCCATACACGAAACATGTATTGAAACTCATTTCCTTCCATACTTCTGATTTAAGAGGGGGACTCCACGAAAGATAAGTCCAAGTGTCCAGATAAAAAGGCAGCAACCAATTTGAAGTCAGTAACTCTAGACAAAGAAGAAAGCTCTCGGGAGAGTTTCAATTCATTTGGTGACTTTTCAGGAACCACCAGGACATAATTGTTTCCACCATCTGCTGAAGTTTGGCTGTTATAAGAAAACTCATCCGCATTAAGAAATTTTGCTCCACCCACTTCCGCTATCTGGGTCTACAATTCTTACCAAAATCCCTTCCAAGGTCAAGGTTGGAATGTAAGGAATGTAGCTTGGAAGTTCTGAGCGAATTTTATTCACCGCAAGCCTCTTAACCCAATCAACTAAGACAACATGTTTCTTTGCAAGAACTGCTTCAATAATATCTAATATGACTGGAGAGGACTCGACAACAAGTACATGAGTACATTCAGGACTCCAACTGAAACATGTGCGTGCACCAACAGATGAAATAGAGTCTTGAATCGATTGATCCACATTTGAATGGATGAAGATTATAACCGGAACATAAAGAAACCTGAGAGTTACATTCCTAAAGGTCAGCAAGTCGTCGTTCCGTGGTTGCGCGACCCGCAAAGAAAAGGCGCCATCGACACTGTGGTTCAACCTGCCAAGAGGGAGGAAGCTCCGAGGAACTTGACGGAGACACAACCGAGAGAAAGTCGTTTGGCTCCAGCGGGGCTCGGTAGACGGTTTCGACGCCCACCGGTGAAGCGTTGTGGCGGGCCGGAACGTAGGAAGGGAAGGAGATGGAAGTGATGGAGGTTCTCGTGGTCGGAGGCCGGTGGGATCTCGAACGGGGATGGTGAGCCGGCTGGGAAGTCGCAGAGGGAGATGGGGAGGAGCTGAGTAGCACAGGTGGAGGGAGGAAGAGCTTGCGGGTGGGAGGAGCAGCAGCCAGCGGCAAGTCGGAGTCGCCGTCGTTGGCCGCCGGAGGGCTGAGCAGCGAGGATGGGGGAGCAGCGGGGACAGGGTGGCCGGAGTACAGGGAGTCGGGTGGAGATGGTTTCCCCCCTCTTCTTAGTTTTGAAAAACAAACAAAGAAAGAAGAAGAAAGAAGAGAAGAAGAAAATAGAAGAAGAAAGGAAAGAGGATGGAGAAAATTTGTGGAGGCTACGGTTTGAGTGTGGGGGATTCCCTAGGTTGGATTTTTTGGGGATTAGGGCTTGATAGGACATTAAATAGGGAGGGGGTGAGATGTGGATGAAGGGTGGAGATTGCATCCATCTAGAATGGATGGACATGACTTGTCATGAGGAAAAATTAATTATTCATGGAGAGGGTTATTGACTTAGTCAAATAATTGGGCTCTCCATTTGTTTGAACCAATGGGATGTTGACACCTAATATAATAATTGCAAATTAGCCCCCTTAAATTTGGGTATTTGCACAGACACATGAAATGATGAAAATTGGGCGGGCGATCTGGGGTCCGGTGTTTTGTAGGGTCAGGGGCGCTGTATGTTTGGTACGGGCTTAAATAGTAGGGCATTGGAATTAAAATAGGATTTACGAAATCAGTCAAAATGTTATCTTCAATTTAATTAGAAATAAAATACAGGCTGTGTTCTAAAATTAATTAGGAGTACATGGGGCCAAAATCAGGTCGGGTCATCAATACCAATAATGAAGAAGACTCAGAACAGATTATTACCCTAATTTGGGCCGCACGAAAAATAGGTCAAGATTGCCTCCAATTTTCGATTGGAACGCACAACGATGCAAAATAGGGATTTATTAAATAACGTCCGCGACGATTTTTGTGCGGCTAGAAATAATGTACAAAGAGCATAATTATGAGTTACAAAAATAGCAGAATGGAAGGCGGGCATGTCTAGGGCAAGATGGTGAAATTTGTTGGAAGACAAAAGCTAGGGTAGCGCTCCAAATATCGAAGCAAAGACAATGCGCAATAATAAGTTAAAATACGGCAATTAATTACAATCTTCAGTAATTAATTTCTAGATAAAATAGTTAAATCCAAAAAATTCTAAAATTCGGACAGGTGTTCGTCTACTGGGCTTCTAGGTCAATTCTGCTAGCACAAACACAAATGAACACTGTATATAATTACTATATTTAATTACACACCTCACATATTTATTTAAATCAAATATACTATCATGCAATTAAATAATTGTAACTACAATAATATTAAATATTGTAAAAAGCCGAAAATACCCCTGTTTTTGGAACGTGGTAGTGACAAGTCTACCCACCTTAAAAGAATTTCGTCCTCGAAATTTAAAATCCTCAAGTTACATTTAATCATACACATTTTTATTTCCTCAAACTTAAATTCATCTACCACGACATCAGGTAATAATCCATGATGTCTTTTCACAATTTCAAAATTCTAAAATTATTGCATAACCTGAAAAAAATCCTTAAAATAAAATCAAAGTCCATTTTTTTTTTCAAAAATTTCCTCTAAATTTTTATTTAATAATTCAATACTCGGAATTTAATATCCCCTCCTCTAATTTGAATTTAATCAATGCACATTTAAATCTCGCCCCAAAAATTGAATTCGAACATTAGTCCATTAATAATTTTATTCCTCAATTTCCTCTTTCCTCAAAATACTTAACAATGCTATACTTAAGGATTCTCCAAATGCAACATCCGAATATAAAATTCTAAAATTCATAACTTGCAATCAAATAAATATATTGATAATCTCCCAAAATTTCCAAATTTTAATAACCAATTTAATCATGTTATAATCTTTCTGGAATTAATAAACCACCAATTATGCCATGTTAATTTTTTTTTCCTTTATTTAAATTAGCGTTTATCCTCCAATTTCAATCATATCTCGATCCTTGTAAAACCAATGATCCAGCAATTCTGTTATATCAACTCATGAATGCTTATCCTTGAATTTCTAATCATCTTGTCACATTTTGTCAAGTCATAACCTTGTCATAGGTCCTTGCTATGGTCAAAACCCCAACGATCATGGTCTAAGAAAAATTTTGCCCACAGTCTTACAACAAACAACTTAGAGGAAACATGCATGGTTATGGTCTGTCTTATCATGGTATTGCATTCTCTGTCAGGGTGTACTACTAACTATATCCTAACAAGAAAAATCACGAATACAACCCACGGTACTAGGGAATCAATCAATCAGAAGACAAAAACAACATGAAAAAAGAAAGAACCTGCTAACACATTACCTGCAGTATCTCCTATCTTAAACATACACTAGCTCTAGCAAATTCACTAACTAATTCATATTCCTGTACACTGATACCCATATCAACTAGTCATTTATCCACAAGATCCATGAATATATCCATATTGCACACACATGTCTATTAACACTTAAATCTGATACCAAGAATCTTTAATATATCCATGGTTTAATAATGTATCCAAGTTGATACCTCTATCTCCTTAGTACCATACCCTCTGTCAGTTCCCGTTCCTACTACAATTGTCCATACTATTTGTTCTCATCACTCCAGTGCACACCAAGTGTAACACCATACTAAGTGCTGCTCTTTCCAATACAATTTTAGATGGACACCCAAGTCAGTCTGCGGTGTCATCTCAACCATGCTCAAGTCACCAGATCCTTACACGTGTATATCATCTAATCATATATTAATATTCATATCTCTCATCTACCATAAAATTAATCCTCAACTAATCGTCAAGGTTTAACTTCTCGATCAACAAAATGAATTGTATATACTTCCTCACAATTTGATACTCAACATCGAAAAATTTAATCACTTCTAAAATCTTTGTAGCCTTGAATTCATATTTGAAATCCTCAATAATTTAATGACGTAATCTCAACTCCTCAATTATTCTAAAAATAAAATCTTATTTCCACCTTTTAATTTATAACTCCACAATGTACATATCAGTGCTCACGGTCTCTGATACTCAAGGTGCACTCAATGCATCTAGTGTCTATAATTGTATACTAAAATTGTACTGCCTGAATCACTTGTACTATTACCTCCAATGATCAAAGTTATCATCAACTGTGTTTTCTTTCATGATTTCAATTTATGTAAACTGGTATATCATTTAATTATCATCACACAGAGTGCTTACTATTATTAATGTCATCCTCGACTAATCCTCGATATAGAATCATTAGCACTCTTGGTATTATATCACTAGCTTCATTAATGCATCATCTCTTCAAGCTCATTATAACTCATGATTACATGTATCTACTATAACACTCATGTTTCTTTACTCTCATGGGCATGTGTATGGTTCTTCATCTCGATTGATGTATAGGTATTTCCTTCTAATCTTTTACAGCCTGTTAAACTGATCTGTGATACGCCTCACCATTTTCATTACCAATTCCGATATTTCTCTACTCATGACACCTCATTAACTCTTTATGCGTATATATTTCCTCACCTTTAACACTTCCGATATCAATCATCTAATTGAACATCATGCTCCATTAATTCTTAACACAATTTTCTTGGATACTTAAATGTTACATAGATCACTCAAGTGCATAATCATGATTATCCAGGGCGGGTATGTTAGCTCTGATACTAACTCTTGAACTATCACTGATACTCTATTCTCTCCTACTCACAGTCTCTAATGACACTTATCCTAGAACCATTGGTACAAGGTACTATGCTAAGGGCTAACTCTAGATTAAAGCCTACTGCTCACATGTCCAACTAGGAAACACTTACAACTCACAAGCAACACTCAGTCAATACCAATACAAGACAAAATCAAAATTGCAAGTCACTAATTATCATACTAACAAGGAATCCTCAAAGAAAATAAGCTCAAAAAGGAACTGGATCAAGGACAGAAGGTATCTTTACTGCTAGTAAAGAAAAGAAGCGATGGAACAAAGTCCTGGAATAACAGAAATAGATAAGTCTTGAGATAATATTTTAAGAACCAATTTAAGATACAACCTGATAATCATACACGTCTATCCGAAATCATGACACTCAGAATCCTCGCCACGCCAGTAAGCATAGACGCGATAAACGACAGGTTCCGTAACTAAGGTATGCAACCCTATAATCATGTCATCTAGAATCCTCGCCACGCCAACCGGTATGGCTGCGAGAAACTCTAAACCTCATAACTAAAGTATGTACACCCAAGTTAGGTTCCTACGTTCTCGTCATGACAGCTAATATGGCTGCGATAAACTCTAGGTTCCATAACCAAAGTAGACGTTTTACCCTTCTCACTGTCCTCATCACTATGTCATCAGATGATACCATAAATTCTAGTCCGTAAAATTCATCTCAATATGAAATCAACTCAACAACGATACCAGGAATTAAAGTTAACAACTGGTCAACAAGAATAAACTCAAAAATGATACCAAGATTTTCATTTAATAACTGATCAACAATAATCAAGTTCAATAACAACAAGCGAGAGCGGACAAAAACAAGAAAAAGATTTAAATTGGAAATTATAACAAGATTCTCAAGGGGTCATCCCAGAAATCTCTCAAGAATTTGTGATTGAGTATCCTCTCTCATCCTAGTATCCTATGTCCTATATTCTATAGCAGGTACGCAGTAGTACAACTATGACGTCGCACTACCACGACATCGCACAACTAGCGAAGTCTGACCTGCATGGGCCACCACTAAAAACGTGTCACGACCCGCACCCGGTTTAGGGGCACGAGAGCGTGGGTACGTCCAGCCTACGCCGCAGCATCGGCGGTAGAACGCTGTCTAGGTCAAGTACTATCTAAACAATCTCACGCTAGTATCCAACTCCATAAGGAGACGTGGATATCATAAAATAAATCTAGAATTACTCAATCACAACTACAGCACGATAGGAAATGAAGAAATAAAAGAATACAATACAAGTCTAATGACACAATAATCATACCTACAATCAGTAACATCCAATTCCCCAAGTGTGTCGGAAACCAGTCTACTAAGGTCACAGTCTGGAAAAAGTATTTCCAGTCAGGAAGGAGCAAAGTACATCTCTAATTAGCAGTTCTATATAAATGACATAAACTATGTAGCAGTTCTAGATGGAAATATTCAAGATGCATGTATAGGTATGAGAAATATACAAGAAAGAAATACTGGAAATACTGTAAGTAAATGCAGGAAATGAACAATATGTCAATGAGCAAGAATCCTATGACTAAGTGTGTGAGTACTAGCTTTAACATGTGATCGGCTTGGGATCGTGATCAGGCGGGTTACATATGATTAGCTATGATTCACGAAGGTCAGGCTAACCGTTGGTTAGCTATGATTCATGTAGAGGTCAGGCTAATCACACGTAACAGCTATGAGGCACTGAGATGGTCAGGCCGCACCCGACGTGAGACGTGGGGTGAGCTATGATGCATGAAAAGTTGGGTATGATCATATATCTATACTAAAATACTCCCCACCCCCGACTGGTATAGTAGATCCAATCATGGTACGCTATGGCACGGGATTCCCTAGGAAGGTAGCAAATCTCCCCGGAAATCAGTGTCTGTACATGCACAAGATAACAAGGAAAACAAGTCTTGTACAAGCTACACCATAAATAAGGAATAACATCTCATGACGAGATCCGTGTATACCAATCCGTGTAACCAACGTGTCAAGAACATGGATATTTACACTAGATACAGTGAACATAGGAGATATCATAAATTAGAAACTAATCAGAGAATGTACTCGCCTTTGGTCCTTAACTGGTGAAACCAATGTCCTGCCCCAGAGTATCGTCTGGAGGATCCAACAGTCCTAAAATATAACAATACAACATTTGCATCAGGTGCTATCCTAACACAACACAAAACATCGAACTCAGGGCCGTGCCAGGTATGGCACTAGTCAACCTAGGGTCATCTGGTAGGGATAGATATATAAGACACATTACATCTATTTTTAACTGCATTAGTACTTACAATATATATATGCACCAATTTATATACATTTACAATATATATATACGTACCAATTTATATATATATATTTAATTTATACTAGTTGAACAATATATATGTATACTAATACATATAAAAATATATTTTAAAAATATATATATATACTTATATATTGTCAATGTAATACAATACTAACATATGTGAGGAAATACGTAATTACTAATACATGAATTTAATTTATACTAGTATATACTTTATTAAATACATATTATATGAAAATATTAATATATACCCATATATATATAAAGTACAATAATAATAATACATACATAGAATCGTACCATTTTTCCTGCGGAAGTGCATAAACTGTCTCCAGTGGGGGATCTAAGTAGTAGCTACCGAAACTAACTCGTAACCACCACCAGCACTTCTGAATCTCTTGTGTGGGAAGCAGCTACCACCAAACTTCTGCTGGAAGAATGTGAGCACTGCGAATAGCACCCCTCCGAAAGGATGACGATGTCCCAAGCATAGGAGTAGAAGTCTTCATGTGAAGTAGCAAGAATAATCGAAGAATCCAACAGTCCTACTCAACATGCTATATGCTGGTAAGTCCTCTATTCTGAAAATATCTTTTAATCCAAGCTCATGCTCTAACTGTGCTCTTGTAGACTTCAGCACTACCTTGAATTCCATACATGAAACATGTATTGAAACTCATTTCCTTCCATACTTCTGATTTAAGAGGGGGACTCCACGAAAGATAAGTCCAAGTGTCCAGATAAAAAGGCAGCAACCAATTTGAAGTCAGTAACTCTAGACAAAGAAGAAAGCTCTCGGGAGAGTTTTAATTCATTTGGTGACTTTTCAGGAACCACCAGGACATAATTGTTTCCACCATCTGCTGAAGTTTGGCTGTTATAAGAAAACTCATCCGCATTAAGAAATTTTGCTCCACCCACTTCCGCTATCTGGGTCTACAATTCTTACCAAAATCCCTTCCAAGGTCAAGGTTGGAATGTAAGGAATGTAGCTTGGAAGTTCTGAGCGAATTTTATTCACCGCAAGCCTCTTAACCCAATCAACTAAGACAACATATTTCTTTGCAAGAACTGCTTCAATAATATCTAATGTGACTGGAGAGGACTCGACAACAAGTACATGAGTACATTCAGGACTCCAACTGAAACATGTGCGTGCACCAACAGATGAAATAGAGTCTTGAATCGATTGATCCACATTTGAATGGATGAAGATTATAACCGGAACATAAAGAAACCTGAGAGTTACATTCCCAAAGGTCAGCAAGTCGTCGTTCCGTGGTTGCGCGACCCGCAAAGAAAAGGCGCCATCGACGCTGTGGTTCAACCTGCCAAGAGGGAGGAAGCTCCGAGGAACTTGACGGAGACACAACCGAGAGAAAGTCGTTTGGCTCCAGCGGGGCTCGGTAGACGGTTTCGACGCCCACCGGTGAAGCGTTGTGACGGGCCGGAACGAAGGAAGGGAAGGAGATGGAAGTGATGGAGGTTCTCGTGGTTGGAGGCCGGTGGGATCTCGAACGGGAATGGTGAGCCGGCTGGGAAGTCGCAGAGGGAGATGGGGAGGAGCTGAGTAGCACAGGTGGAGGGAGGAAGAGCTTGCGGGTGGGAGGAGCAGCAGCCAGCGGCAAGTCGGAGTCGCCGTCGTTGGCCGCCGGAGGGCTGAGCAGCGAGGATGGGGGAGCAGCGGGGACAGGGTGGCCGGAGTACAGGGAGTCGGGTGGAGATGGTTTCCCCCCTCTTCTTAGTTTTGAAAAACAAACAAAGAAAGAAGAAGAAAGAAGAGAAGAAGAAAATAGAAGAAGAAAGGAAAGAGGATGGAGAAAATTTATGGAGGCTACGGTTTGAGTGTGGGGGATTCCCTAGGTTGGATTTTTTGGGGATTAGGGCTTGATAGGACATTAAATAGGGAGGGGGTTGAGATGTGGATGAAGGGTGGAGATTGCATCCATCTAGAATGGATGGACATGACTTGTCATGAGGAAAAATTAATTATTCATGGAGAGGGTTATTGACTTAGTCAAATAATTGGGCTCTCCATTTGTTTGAACCAATGGGATGTTGACACCTAATGTAATAATTACAAATTAGCCCCCTTAAATTTGGGTATTTGCACAGACACATGAAATGATGAAAATTGGGCGGGCGATCTGGGGTCCGGTGTTTTGTAGGGTCAGGGGCGCTGTATGTTTGGTACGGGCTTAAATAGTAGGGCATTGGAATTAAAATAGGATTTACGAAATCAGTCAAAATGTTATCTTCAATTTAATTAGAAATAAAATGCAGGCTGTGTTCTAAAATTAATTAGGAGTACATGGGGCCAAAATCAGGTCGGGTCATCAATACCAATAATGAAGAAGACTCAGAACAGATTATTACCCTAATTTGGGCCGCACGAAAAATAGGTCAAGATTGCCTCCAATTTTCGATTGGAACGCACAACGATGCAAAATAGGGATTAATTAAATAACGTCCGCGATGATTTTTGTGCGGCTAGAAATAATGTACAAAGAGCATAATTATGAGTTGCAAAAATAGCAGAATGGAAGGCGGGCATGTCTAGGGCAAGATGGTGAAATTTGTTGGAAGACAAAAGTTAGGGTAGCGCTCCAAATATCGAAGCAAAGACAATGCGCAATAATAAGTTAAAATACGGCAATTAATTACAATCTTCAGTAATTAATTTCTAGATAAAATAGTTAAATCCAAAAAATTCTAAAATTCGGACAGGTGTTCGTCTACTGGGCTTCTAGGTCAATTCTGCTAGCACAAACACAAATGAACACTGTATATAATTACTATATTTAATTACACACCTCACATATTTATTTAAATCAAATATACTATCATGCAATTAAATAATTGTAACTACAATAATATTAAATATTATAAAAAGTCGAAAATACCCCTGTTTTCGGAACGTGGTAGTGACAAGTCTACCCACCTTAAAAGAATTTCGTCCTCAAAATTTAAAATCCTCAAGTTGCATTTAATCATACACATTTTTATTTCCTCAAACTTAAATTCATCTACCACGACATCAGGTAATAATCCATGATGTCTTTTCACAATTTCAAAATTCTAAAATTATTGCATAACCTGAAAAAAATCCTTAAAATAAAATCAAAGTCCATTTTTTTTTTCAAAAATTTCCTCTAAATTTTTAGTTAATAATTCAATACTCGGAAATTAATATCCCCTCCTCTAATTTGAATTTAATCAATGCACATTTAAATCTCGCCCCAAAAATTAAATTCAAACATTAGTCCATTAATAATTTTATTCCTCAATTTCCTCTTTCCTCAAAATACTTGACAATGCTATACTTAAGGATTCTCCAAATGCAACATCCGAATATAAAATTCTAAAATTCATAACTTGCAATCAAATAAATATATTGATAATCTCCCAAAATTTCCAAATTTTAATAACCAATTTAATCATGTTATAATCTTCCTGGAATTAATAAACCACCAATTATGCCATGTTAATTTTTTTTTCCTTTATTTAAATTAGCGTTTATCCTCCAATTTCAATCATATCTCGATCCTTGTAAAACCAATGATCCAGCAATTCTGTTATATCAACTCATGAATGCTTATCCTTGAATTTCTAATCATCTTGTCACATTTTGTCAAGTCATAACCTTGTCATAGGTCCTTGCTATGGTCAAAACCCCAACGATCATGGTCTAAGAAAAATTTTGCCCACAGTCTTACAACAAACAACTTAGAGAAAACATGCATGGTTATGGTCTGTCTTATCATGGTATTGCATTCTCTGTCAGGGTGTACTACTAACTATATCCTAACAAGAAAAATCACGAATACAACCCACGGTACTAGGGAATCAATCAATCAGAAGACAAAAACAACATGAAAAAAGAAAGAACCTGCTAACACATTACCTGCAGTATCTCCTATCTCTAACATACACTAGCTCTAGCAAATTCACTAACTAATTCATATTCCTGTACACTGGTACCCATATCAACTAGTCATTTATCCACAAGATCCATGAATATATCCATATTGCACACACATGTCTATTAACACCTAAATCTGATACCAAGAATCTTTAATATATCCATGGTTTAATAATGTATCCAAGTTGATACCTCTATCTCCTTAGTACCATACCCTCTGTCAGTTCCCGTTCCTACTACAATTGTCCATACTATTTGTTCTCATCACTCCAGTGCACACCAAGTGTAACACCATACTAAGTGCTGCTCTTTCCAATACAATTTTAGATGGACACCCAAGTCAGTCTGCGGTGTCATCTCAACCATGCTCAAGTCACCAGATCCTTACACGTGTATATCATCTAATCATATATTAATATTCATATCTCTCATCTACCATAAAATTAATCCTCAACTAATCGTCAAGGTTTAACTTCTCGATCAACAAAATGAATTGTATATACTTCCTCACAATTTGATACTCAACATCAAAAAATTTAATCACTTCTAAAATCTTTGTAGCCTTGAATTCATATTTGAAATCCTCAATAATTTAATGACGTAATCTCAACTCCTCAATTATTCTAAAAATAAAATCTTATTTCCACCTTTTAATTTATAACTCCACAATGTACATATCAGTGCTCACGGTCTCTGATACTCAAGGTGCACTCAATGCATCTAGTGTCTATAATTGTATACTAAAATTGTACTGCCTGAATCACTTGTACTATTACCTCCAATGATCAAAGTTATCATCAACTGTGTTTTCTTTCATGATTTCAATTTATGTAAACTGGTATATCATTTAATTATCATCACACAGAGTGCTTACTGTTATTAATGTCATCCTCGACTAATCCTCGATATAGAATTATTAGCACTCTTGGTATTATATCACTAGCTTCATTAATGCATCATCTCTTCAAGCTCATTATAACTCATGATTACATGTATCTACTATAACACTCATGTTTCTTTACTCTCATGGGCATGTGTATGGTTCTTCATCTCGATTGATGTATAGGTATTTCCTTCTAATCTTTTACAGCCTGTTAAACTGATCTGTGATACGCCTCACCATTTTCATTACCAATTCCGATATTTCTCTACTCATGACACCTCATTAACTCTTTATGCGTATATATTTCCTCACCTTTAACACTTCCGATATCAATCATCTAATTGAACATCATGCTCCATTAATTCTTATCACAATTTTCTTGGATACTTAAATGTTACATAGATCACTCAAGTGCATAATCATGATTATCCAGGGCGGGTATGTTAGCTCTGATACTAACTCTTGAACTATCACTGATACTCTATTCTCTCCTACTCACAGTCTCTAATGACACTTATCCTAGAACCATTGGTACAAGGTACTATGCTAAGGGCTAACTCTAGATTAAAGCCTACTGCTCATATGTCCAACTAGGAAACACTTACAACTCACAAGCAACACTCAGTCAATACCAATACAAGACAAAACCAAAATTGCAAGTCACTAATTATCATACTAACAAGGAATCCTCAAAGAAAATAAGCTCAAAAAGGAACTGGATCAAGGACAGAAGGTATCTTTACTGCTAGTAAAGAAAAGAAGCGATGGAACAAAGTCCTGGAATAACAGAAATAGATAAGTCTTGAGATGATATTTTAAGAACCAATTTAAGATACAACCTGATAATCATACACGTCTATCCGAAATCATGACACTCAGAATCCTCGCCACGCCAATAAGCATAGACGCGATAAACGACAGGTTCCGTAACTAAGGTATGCAACCCTATAATCATGCCATCTAGAATCCTCGTCACGCCAACCGGTATGGCTGCGAGAAACTCTAAATCTCATAACTAAAGTATGTACACCCAAGTTAGGTTCCTACGTTCTCGTCACGACAGCTAATATGGCTGCGATAAACTCTAGGTTCCATAACCAAAGTAGACGTTTTACCCTTCTCACTGTCCTCATCACTATGTCATCAGATGATACCATAAATTCTAGTCCGTAAAATTCATCTCAATATGAAATCAACTCAACAACGATACCAGGAATTAAAGTTAACAACTGGTCAACAAGAATAAACTCAATAATGATACCAAGATTTTTATTTAATAACTGATCAACAAGAATCAAGTTCAATAACAACAAGCGAGAGCGGAAAAAAACAAGAAAAAGATTTAAATTGGAAATTATAACAAGATTCTCAAGGGGTCATCCCAGGAATCTCTCAAGAATTTGTGATTGAGTATCCTCTCTCATCCTAGTATCCTATGTCCTATATTCTATAGCAGGTACGCAGTAGTACAACTATGACGTCGCACTACCACGACATCGCACAACTAGCGAAGTCTGACCTGCATGGGCCACCACTAAAAACGTGTCACGACCCGCACCCGGTTTAGGGGCACGAGAGCGTGGGTACGTCCAGCCTACGCCGCAGCATCGGCGGTAGAACGCTGTCTAGGTCAAGTACTATCTAAACAATCTCACGCTAGTATCCAACTCCATAAGGAGACGTGGATATCATAAAATAAATCTAGAATTAATCAATCACAACTACAGCACGATAGAAAATGAAGAAATAAAAGAATATAATACAAGTCTAATGACACAATAATCATACCTGCAATCAGTAACATCCAATTCCCCAAGTGTGTCGGAAACCAGTCTACTAAGGTCACAGTCTGGAAAAAGTATTTCCAGTCAGGAAGGAGCAAAGTACATCTCTAATTAGTAGTTCTATATAAATGACATAAACTATGTAGCAGTTCTAGATGGAAATATTCAAGATGCATGTATAGGTATGAGAAATATACAAGAAAGAAATACTGGAAATACTGTAAGTAAATGCAGGAAATGAACAATATGTCAATGAGCAAGAATCCTATGACTAAGTGCGTGAGTACTAGCTTTAACATGTGATCGACTTGGGATCTTGATCAGGCTGGTTACATGTGATTAGCTATGATTCACGAAGGTCAGGCTAACCGTTGGTTAGCTATGATGCATGTAGAGGTCAGGCTAATCACACGTAACAGCTATGAGGCACTGAGATGGTCAGGCCGCACTTGACGTGAGACGTGGGGTGAGCTATGATGCATGAAAAGTTGGGTATGATCACATATCTATACTAAAATACTCTCCACCCCCGACTGGTATAGTAGATCCAATCATGGTACGCTATGGCACGGGATTCCCTAGGAAGGTAGCAAATCTCCCCGGGAATCAGTGTCTGTACATGCACAAGATAACAAGGAAAACAAGTCTTGTACAAGCTACACCATGAATAAGGAATAACATCTCATGACGAGATCCGTGTATACCAATCCGTGTAACCAACATGTCAAGAACATGGATATTTACACTAGATACAATGAACATAGGAGATATCATAAATTAGAAACTAATCAGAGAATGTACTCGCCTTTGGTCCTTAACTGGTGAAACCAATGTCCTGCCCCAGAGTATCGTCTGGAGGATCCAACAGTCCTAAAATATAACAATACAACATTTGCATCAGGTGCTATCCTAACACAACACAAAACATCAAACTCAGGGCCGTGCCAGGTATGGCACTAGTCAACCTAGGGTCATCTGGTAGGGATAGATATATAAGACACATTACATCTATTTTTAACTGCATTAGTACTTACAATATATATATGCACCAATTTATATACATTTACAATATATATATACGTACCAATTTATATATATATATTTAATTTATACTAGTTGAACAATATATATGTATACTAATACATATAAAAATATATTTTAAAAATATATATATATACTTATATATTGTCAATGTAATACAATACTAACATATGTGAGGAAATACGTAATTACTAATACATGAATTTAATTTATACTAGTATATACTTTATTAAATACATATTATATGAAAATATTAATATATACCCATATAATATAAAGTACAATAATAATAATACATACATAGAATCGTACCATTTTTCCTGCGGAAGTGCATAAACTGTCTCCAGTGGGGGATCTAAGTAGTAGCTACCGAAACCAACTCGTAACCACCACCAGCACTTCTGAATCTCTTGTGTGGGAAGCAGCTACCACCAAACTTCTGCTGGAAGAATGTGAGCATTGCGAATAGCACCCCTCCGAAAGGATGACGATGTCCCAAGCATAGGAGTAGAAGTCTTCATGTGAAGTAGCAAGAATAATCGAAGAATCCAACAGTCCTACTCAACATGATATATGCTGGTAAGTCCTCTATTCTGAAAATATCTTTTAATCCAAGCTCATGCTCTAACTGTGCTCTTGTAGACTTCAGCACTACCTTGAATTCCATACACGAAACATGTATTGAAACTCATTTCCTTCCATACTTCTGATTTAAGAGGGGGACTCCACGAAAGATAAGTCCAAGTGTCCAGATAAAAAGGCAGCAACCAATTTGAAGTCAGTAACTCTAGACAAAGAAGAAAGCTCTCGGGAGAGTTTCAATTCGTTTGGTGACTTTTCAGGAACCACCAGGACATAATTGTTTCCACCATCTGCTGAAGTTTGGCTGTTATAAGAAAACTCATCCGCATTAAGAAATTTTGCTCCACCCACTTCCGCTATCTGGGTCTACAATTCTTACCAAAATCCCTTCCAAGGTCAAGGTTGGAATGTAAGGAATGTAGCTTGGAAGTTCTGAGCGAATTTTATTCACCGCAAGCCTCTTAACCCAATCAACTAAGACAACATGTTTCTTTGCAAGAACTGCTTCAATAATATCTAATGTGACTGGAGAGGACTCGACAACAAGTACATGAGTACATTCAGGACTCCAACTGAAACATGTGCGTGCACCAACAGATGAAATAGAGTCTTGAATCGATTGATCCATATTTGAATGGATGAAGATTATAACCGGAACATAAAGAAACCTGAGAGTTACATTCCCAAAGGTCAGCAAGTCGTCGTTCCGTGGTTGCGCGACCCGCAAAGAAAAGGCGCCATCGACGCTGTGGTTCAACCTGCCAAGAGGGAGGAAGCTCCGAGGAACTTGACGGAGACACAACCGAGAGAAAGTCGTTTGGCTCTAGCGGGGCTCGGTAGACGGTTTCGACGCCCACCGGTGAAGCGTTGTGGCGGGCCGGAACGAAGGAAGGGAAGGAGATGGAAGTGATGGAGGTTCTCGTGGTCGGAGGCCGGTGGGATCTCGAACGGGGATGGTGAGCCGGCTGGGAAGTCGCAGAGGGAGATGGGGAGGAGCTGAGTAGCACAGGTGGAGGGAGGAAGAGCTTGCGGGTGGGAGGAGCAGCAGCCAGTGGCAAGTCGGAGTCGCCGTCGTTGGCCGCCGGAGGGCTGAGCAGCGAGGATGGGGGAGCAGCGGGGACAGGGTGGCCGGAGTACAGGGAGTCGGGTGGAGATGGTTTCCCCCCTCTTCTTAGTTTTGAAAAACAAACAAAGAAAGAAGAAGAAGGAAGAGAAGAAGAAAATAGAAGAAGAAAGGAAAGAGGATGGAGAAAATTTGTGGAGGCTACGGTTTGAGTGTGGGGGATTCCCTAGGTTGGATTTTTGGGGGATTAGGGCTTGATAGGACATTAAATAGGGAGGGGGTGAGATGTGGATGAAGGGTGGAGATTGCATCCATCTAGAATGGATGGACATGACTTGTCATGAGGAAAAATTAATTATTCATGGAGAGGGTTATTGACTTAGTCAAATAATTGGGCTCTCCATTTGTTTGAACCAATGGGATGTTGACACCTAATGTAATAATTGCAAATTAGCCCCCTTAAATTTAGGTATTTGCACAGACACATGAAATGATAAAAATTGGGCGGGCGATCTGGGGTCCGGTGTTTTGTAGGGTCAGGGGCGCTGTATGTTTGGTACGGGCTTAAATAGTAGGGCATTGGAATTAAAATAGGATTTACGAAATCAGTCAAAATGTTATCTTCAATTTAATTAGAAATAAAATGTAGGCTGTGTTCTAAAATTAATTAGGAGTACATGGGGCCAAAATCAGGTCGGGTCATCAATACCAATAATGAAGAAGACTCAGAACAGATTATTACCCTAATTTGGGCCGCACAAAAAATAGGTCAAGATTGCCTCCAATTTTCGATTGGAACGCACAACGATGCAAAATAGGGATTTATTAAATAACGTTTGCGACGATTTTTGTGCGGCTAGAAATAATGTACAAAGAGCATAATTACGATTTTTGTGCGGCATGTCTAGGGCAAGATGGTAAAATTTGTTGGAAGACAAAAGCTAGGGTAGCGCTCCAAATATCGAAGCAAAGACAATGCGCAATAATAAGTTAAAATACGGCAATTAATTACAATCTTCAGTAATTAATTTCTAGATAAAATAGTTAAATCCAAAAAATTCTAAAATTCGGACAGGTGTTCGTCTACTGGGCTTCTAGGTCAATTCTGCTAGCACAAACACAAATAAACACTGTATATAATTACTATATTTAATTACACACCTCACATATTTATTTAAATCAAATATACTATCATGCAATTAAATAATTGTAACTACAATAATATTAAATATTGTAAAAAGTCGAAAATACCTCTATTTTCGGAACGTGGTAGTGACAGCAAGTGTGATGTGTTAAGCTCGGGCATGTGGCAGTTAGGTGGGTTCACTGATACAGTAAAGTTTGATATTAGTAGATAGTTGAGAGTTGGGATTGCAGTTGCAGGCATGCACAATAGTGGAGTGTGGCCTGATACCAATACCAATCTTGTGTGATTAGTTCTGTTAGGAGTATCAGATGTTGAGTATCAGAGGAAGGTGATCTTGGGGAATTGGTTGGTGCATTGTTGTTATATTTTTGTAGGTGGATGTGTATGGTGCCAGGATATTCGAGGAGTATGCACTAGCTGCACAAATCAACAGCATCAGGTACTAAGTGAAGGGGAAGTCAGGTTTTAACAAGCAATTATTGTACTAACAACATGATGATGGGAGCAGCAGTAGCAAGAAGCTCTAACAACAGCAGTCGGGTTAGGTAATTAGGTAGAAGGTGTTGGTGTTATCATGGTATAGGTGATGGCAGCATGTAAGTATGGCTTGGTTGTGTAAAACTGTGGTAGATGGAGGTATCACTGAAACACACTGATACACATCAGGGTACAAGATAGAACACATGTAATGTTAGAATGTGTTACCTGTAGGTGTATTGGTGAAGGCAGTATCTAGGTTATATTGTAGTTTCAAGTAAATAGGTAAAGGGTGATGGTGTGTGCTCTCGTGGCAGTGCCGGATTAGGTTAAGCTCAAGTAAGGGTGTATTGGTGTGACTTTTGGTGTACATATGACTGGAAATCTGTGGTTCTTAACCTACCAGTTAGGTAGTGTAGTTGTGAGGTTAGAGTATGACTAATGAGAGTGTACAGTTAAGTTATAGTTAAGGTAATCAAGATACCAAGAGATAGGCTAAGGTAATGAGTAACAACCCATTTATGTACTAAGGTATTAATATATTGGTGTATATATGGGTTCATATAGCTTATCATGATACATAGAATATTATATTAGCTAGTTTAGTCTTGTAACCACCCTAGCAACTAGTTGTGGATCTAGAATCAAGGTATTGACCTAGTTTGACTAGTATAACTTAAAATGGCCTAGAAAGCATATTTTGACTCATGTTAGTTTATTTATCTTCATTACACCCAAGTGTCATGATATTTCATATATAGGTCTGTGTGATACCAGCTTGGGCATCGAGTTACATCATTTGCTCAAGACCAGAGGCGAGTACATTCTCTAATAGTTTTTCGTTTACGATATCTTCTATGGCTACATGGATTGGTATTTTCTGAATCATGTCATGAGATATTATTTTTGGTAGTTCATGGCGTATCATGTACATGCCATATTGTTATTTTACTTGTATGGACAATGATTCCTGGGGAGACTAGCTACCTTCTCAGAGAATTTTGTGTCGTAACGTGCCATGGTTGGATCCATTATACCAATCGGGGGTTTGGGAGTGTTAGTTTGATATGTGATCATACCCACCATGTACGAGTATTCCTGTAAAAGTATCATGTTAGTATTAATCATACACCTCATATATGATTAGCCAGGCCATGATTCCTGTACAAGGTCTCAAGCCAATCACATGTCGAATCTAGTACTCACTCACTTAGTTAGTTATATTTTCTGACTCTTGTATATGATGCTCATCTCTCTTGTACTATTTACAGCATTTCTATATTTCGTATTTTTTTTGCTCATGCTCTATTTATCTTGTATATTCTTTTTATTTACTATTACATAGTCTTTACCATTTATTGGAACTATTGTTAGAGGTGTGCTTTGCTCCAATCCTGACTGGATAT
Organism: Iris macrosiphon; assembly: GCA_036927795.1. Lineage (NCBI taxonomy): Eukaryota > Viridiplantae > Streptophyta > Magnoliopsida > Asparagales > Iridaceae > Iris > Iris macrosiphon. The sequence goes on along the minus strand of JAYESA010000016.1, from coordinate 53,241,433 downwards.
ATTTTTCAGATAGTTTAGTTGACTGGTATCCGACACACTATGGACCAGGACATGGTGGGTGTAAAGTTAGAGACGGTGGCCCAAGAGGACCCGATACCGAGAGATGATCAGTTAGTAACAGATAGTTAGATTATTGTATTGGATATATCTCAGTTTAGACATTTTGGCATGTATTATATTTGATTCTATTGTGCTAGTCTATTAGACTTGGCTATGAGTTGTATTTATGAATTGTGATTCTATTTCTTCTAATCCATATCGTGTTATATATTTTTCTAGTTTTATTGTGATTGAGCATTGTGTAAACCCCCTCACCCAAAATAGGTATTTTGTGTGTATTTTATATTATTATATTTATTATAGATATTGAATTTCTTTAGAGTATTCTCTTAGTTAATTAGAAAATAAATTTTTTTAGTATATTTACTTATATAAATATTTATTTAGAATTATTTTTAGGCTATTTTAGATTTTTTGAGATTTTTCTAGAATTTTTAGGTAATTAAAACATAGGGAATCTAAATTTCTAGGACTTTCACGATTTACTATGAGACCATACTTGCATATTATTCCTACCAAATATTTATTTTAGGTTAAAATATTTAATTATATTTTTCTGTAATTTATTTAGAATTTTAAGAAATTTATTTAGATTTTTGAAATTATTTATGATTTATTTGGATATATATAGTCTTAATATTAGATAGATGCTAATTTAGTGTTAATAGATATTAATAAGATTATATATAAATTATTTATATTATATTTAATTCTATTTAAGAATATAAATTATTGAGATAAATTTAAACTATATTTTAAATTAATTCAAATTTTGAGCCTACTAGGAAAATAACTCATGCATATCCTATCCTTATTTAAACTGATCCTAATCATATCCAAATTAGCTAATCCTAGTTGTATTCAATTAAATAGTCTCCACTATTATAAATATCTATTAGACCTAGGGTATAAACTCTTCTTTCATTTTTTTTCCCCAGACTCCTCTCTTTTTCGTCTAAAAATAGTCAAATTCGTCATAAATTTAGCCTCATTTTCTAGTAGTTATGACGACTTAAAAAGATGATATCTCCTAGCTTTGGACTCCAAACGCGCTCCAATTTTTTTTGTTAGAATAATATCAAGGTTAGTTTTCTGAATATATAAATTATTTCAGTAATTTTAGAACCTATTTTTCCAGAATATTTCGAAAGTGCCAGTTGTCCGAAATTAGACACATTTTTGTATTTTTGAGATTTTGGGAGATCCCGAACTCGGAATTATGAGCTGTTTGAAGTTTTGAAAATTTGACATGATGAACTTACATAAAATTATTTTTTTAGAATTTAATATGCAAGTTTAGTCTACTGTAAAATTTGAGCAACGTAGACGTAAATAGGAAACCACCGAAAACTGTCATTTGTGCGTCCTTGTGGCCATAACTCTTTACCGACTTGTGATTTTATGAAACTGTCAATTCTAGCATTCATGTAGCGTTAAAATCTATAGAATTCCACACACAAATCTAGGATTTGAGTTGCTTGACTTTTTGGTCAATGGATCGCCTCGATTTGCGTGCTACGGATCACAAATCCGTAAAGTTGACTTTCTTTGGACCAAAAATAGAGTTTAACCATAAAATCAGATTATAATAAGATTAAAATACTATTTTAGGTTATTTTATTTAGAATTAAAATAGATTAAAATGGAGGAACCTATTCACCCACTTTTGTAACCTAACTTGTTTAATTTATGTGACGGGTAGATCGGACGACGCCTTGAGTTGGAACTTTATTCTTTTTCAGAGCAGGCAAGTATACCTTGCCATTGTACTGTTATTTATATTCCATAAGTTGCATGCATCTTTATTTTCTGTCTTTAGTTCATATATTTTAACTGTTATATAAAATACGCGCGATGGTGTCGTCGCGATATATTTTTATTTATGTATTTGTATTGTCCTTGTTTATGAGACTACCCCTTTATTATGTATCATCATTAGGTTCATTGGCCGTGACACAGTTGTTACACGAGTGTGAGTCTCATATAGATCACGGACTGTGTGACAGGTCTGGCCTCCTGTACGTATAGGCCGTGCGTTAGGGATAACTGCTAATAGAAACTTTGTATGCTAGAAGACTTAGCAGTTATTAGAGGTCTATGGACATAGCTTATTGTAGTACGGTGGTCCCATCCTTGTCCTTGTTTAGTTGCAGGATTGGGCTAGGGTACTAAGAATAGGCTATGAACAAAATTGTCTCATGGATGTGACATGCTTAGAGCATGGGGTGGGAAGAACAACAAGTACCGCATTTGAGCTCCTTTGCACTTTTTCTATTGTACGCCCGGATTCTCCGCCAGAGATACGGGTGGCTATGACCACTATATATTATATATTATCAGGCGGGCCTCTGGCGTTCAAAAGACGACATGCCTTTTAGGCCCCTGGATCTCCAAGAGAACTATGCCAATCCCAGTTTTCAGCCAGATAGCTCACTTATGGGGAAAGTTATTCTTAAACTGCATTCACTTAGACGGTTAGGCGACCATTGAATATTTATTTCAGTACATTATTGGCATGCTTTTATGTATCTTGTTATGTCCCTCTGAGGACCTAGCCCTTCTAGGTGTATCTGTTCTTGAGTATTCGCAGGAGCGCAGATTCGGATGGTTATATATGTTTCGAAGATGTGTTCTCTTTGAGCCCCATGGACGTTAGTTGATATTCTTATATTGTGTTTGTTGTGTTGTACTTTTATATTTGAGTTGGTAGTAGATTTGTTTTCACCCAACTATCATCCTTAGATACTTTTTATTGAGATCTAGTTTCATAAATACTGGGTTACTTATTTATATTTAATTTTTGTAGATGAGATTTAGATTATACCCTGTGATTTATGATAGCTTTATACCACTTGTGGATTGATATTCATATTACAGCGTACGTATGGGTTTTGGTTTCCATATATTGGAGTTATCATATCCATGCTGCTGGCATGCTTACGTGTCTTAGTCCTACGTATTTTTGGGACTGGGGTGTGACATGTTTTTGTGGTGGCCCATGCAGGTCGAGAGCATATTATCTCGGTTACGTTATTGTACCGAGCAAGCCTGCAAATAGGATTAGAATATAGGATCTCATCTACTATTGACTATGACTCACATTCTTCCAATCTGTTCTATTTGAATAGTTGTATCCTGCTTGATTCATGTGCTTCCTTAATAGTTTCTTGAGTATAGCCTCTACTAGAATATAGGAATTCCTGTTGTTAGATGAAAATTAGGATAATATTCCTATTAAGAATACAACTAGAGTATTGACACATCATTGAGTTTAGAATATCTAGTGAACCCTAGCACTTCTTATCTATAGATTGGTTTACCATTACCCCTTGGTGCATTTATGAAGACTTGAGTAGTATAGATACTACTAGAGTTAGTTAGAAGTTTGGCCATATTGTTTGACCCTAGTGTTGAGGAACCGATAGAAATTTATGGTTGAATATTAGGACTAAACCTAACATTCATAATGAGATAACATTAGAACTATAAACTTAGATCATTGTCTTATTATTAGTAGATAGCACCTTAGGAAGCCTAGAGGAATGTAATCAATATTTTTTCCTTGATCATACCTCGAACATAGCAACTAGCATACCCCTCCCCCTTAGAGAACCATGATGCTATCTAGAGCCCTCTATTTTAATTTTATATATTGTTCCTCTGCGACCTTAACGATCGCTAATTGCGCGACGAATAAATTATCTTCTTCTTTTCTTTATCTTTCAACTCGTGCCACTTGACACCTCTAATTATAGACCAAGTGATTGTATTCTATGATAGGATATATAGTTTGCTAAAGTTATAGTTGTGATCTTGAATTTTGAATTGTGTGCCTTGTAGTTAGAACCTGATAGTTGAGTTGTTCAATTAGATTGTGATGATTACCCCTAGTTGTAGATCACGTAATTTGTACCCCCACCTCGATACAAGTTAGATCCATTTTCCCTTGACGGCCAGTAACTCTTCTATTCTTACTATTGACACTTGTTCTATAAGCCCTATGGCTAAGACGTAAGATGACCATGACCTATGTAATATAAGAGGATACCCTAATAAGTACCAAGACCCCTTCTCGTAGACCTTAACAGGAGTTTCTACGGTATCCTTAAGATAGTACAGTATTAGTTTATTATAAGTTGGGTAGTATGCCTCACAACCTACTATCATATAGTCTTTTGACCTATTATTGAAGTGTAACCGAATGACATAACCTGTATGCGGGCATAAGACGATAGTGTTTATTCTGACTGTAGAAATTAGAGGCCCATACCCTATTTGGTCGACTATCGACTTAGACAAGGAATTAGTATGACAACTATAGAGATTATAGAGTCTTATCTTTTTGTGAAACTTGAATTATTATGTACCTTCTTTCATCATAATCCAGCGTATTTATATTTGCTGTACTACCTTGACTTATGCTGCTATTATAGCCTAGTTTTTGCAAGCTTATTCTTTATTGAGCTTGTTCATGACATATATATTATTGGGGGGCCACAATAATACATTTAAGAATCAGTATATTAGGGTCTAACTAACCTTAGTGCGCTTGGTTCGCCCTTCGCATAACTACTTTACGTGGATTGAGATATATAGTGATTAGCTGACGAATGTACTTGCCCTCTAGACATGTCTGAGCGTATCGTATCGGTTACATAACTGTACTAATACGAGCATGCGAACAAGGAATTACCAAAATAGAATTTTAATCCACAACTGCCTTGACAATTCCCATTTGAATTCTTTAAACGCCTTGATCCCTATACTTCTATTCTATTACCTCTCCCTTGAACTCTTTATTATTGATCTCCATCTTCCCTTATTTTGGAAAAATAAAACCTCGTGCTTGGTATAAGCTTGATATATAGATAATACTAGATATACCCATAGGCCAATCGCATTATTTGGTGACTATCTTTTATCATTGATTAAGGGCATATCATATATGATACAATTGGTGTTAAGGTTTCGAGGATTGAATGACATGAGTAAACAAATTAAGGAATATTCTTCTTAAGTGTATAGCCTTATATGATAGATGGGTAAATTCTAAGTTGGGTAAAAGTTGGCATTGTCAACTTGAGAGAATTTTTTTTTATTTTTTTGTGACCAAGTAAGATTCGATTATGAGATTAAGTCATTTTATATGTTAAGAATTTTTGAATGACTAAGATGATGAGGATTTAATGAATTTTGAAATCTTGATAGTGAGGACCAAATATCTATACTTTGAGCGCATGATTTAAAGTTTGAATATTAAAGGTAAATCATCAATTCGAATTTTGAGGATAAATATAGAATTTCAGACTTGAACATTGGTAGATTGAATTTAAAATTTTAACAATTTGATGATTTGAATTAAGAGTTAAAAATTTGATTGTTGGATTACCTATTTGAATATTGAGGATGTAAATTGAAACAAAAAGTTGAAGAGTACAAAAATTCTTAGGTGAAAAAATAGGAATAATATTTGATTAGAATCATTTTTTTTTTGAGGAGATTATGATAGATGGAGATCGTAATGTAAATTTGATATGGGTTATTTAAATCTTGAAGATGTTATATGGATTAATTTAAATTTGGATATTGATAATTTGAAAAAGTGAGAAGAAATTACAATAGGTTGAATTTTGATTTGAACAGTGATTATCTTAATTTTAAAGTGATCACAATAGATTTGAATAGATTTTATTATTTAAATTTTTGGAAGAGATTGTGATTGACATACCTTATGTACGAATGTGAAGGATTTAACAAATTATGTCTTATTTTAATTTCGAAGACAAAATGGTTTTAAGTTGGGTAGATTGTAAACCCCCTCACCCAAAATAGGTATTTTGTGTGTATTTTATATTATTATATTTATTATAGATATTGAATTTCTTTAGAGTATTCTCTTATTTAATTAGAAAATAAATTTGTTTAGTATATTTACTTATATAAATATTTATTTAGAATTATTTTTAGGCTATTTTAGATTTTTGGAGATTTTTCTAGAATTTTTAGGTAATTAAAACATAGGGAACCTAAATTTCTAGGACTTCCATAATTTACTATGAGACCATACTTATATATTGTTCCTACCAAATATTTATTTTAGGTTAAAATATTTAATTATATTTTTCTGTAATTTATTTAGAATTTTAAGAAATTTATTTAATTTTTGAAATTATTTATGATTTATTTGGATATATATAGTCTTAATATTATATAGATGCTAATTTAGTGTTAATAGATATTAATAAGATTATATATAAATTATTTTTATTATCTTTAATTCTATTTAAGAATATAAATTATTGAGATAAATTTAAAATATATTTTAAATTAATTCAAATTCTGAGCCTACTAGGAAAATAACTCATGCATATCCTATCCTTATTTAAACTAATCATAATCATATCCAAATTAGCTAATCCTAGTCGTACTCAATTAAATAGTCTCTACCATTATAAATACCTATTAGACCTAGGGTATAAACTCTTCTTTCATATTTTTCTTCCCCAAACTCCTCTCTTTTTCATCTAAAAATAGTCAAATTCGTCATAAATTCAGCCTCATTTTGTAGTAGTTATGACGACTTAAAAAGATGACATCTCCTAGCTCCGGACTCCAAACGCGCTCCAGTTTTTTTGTTAGAATCATATCAAGGTTAGTTTTCTGAATATGTAAATTATTTCAATAATTTTAGAACCTATTTTTCCAGAATATTCTAAAAGTGCCAGCTGTCCAAAATCAGACACGTTTTCGTATTTTCGAGATTTTGGGAGATCCCGAACTCGAAATTATGAGCCATTTGAAGTTTCAAAAATTTGACATGATGAACTTACATATAGAATTTAATATGCAAGTTTAATCTACTATAAAATTCGAGCAACGTAGACGTAAATAGGAAACTACCGAAAACTATCATCTGTGCGTCCTTATGGCCATAACTCTTTACCGACTTATGATTTTATGAAACTGTCGATTCTAGCGTTCATATAGCATTGAAATCTATAGGATTCCATATACAAATCTAGAATTTGAGTTGGTTGACTTTTTGGTCAATGGATCGCCTCGATTTGCGTGCCACGGATCACAAATCCATAAAGTTGACTTTCTTTGGACCAAAATTAGAGTTTAACTATAAAATCAGATTATAATAAGATTAAAATAATATTTTAGGTTATTTTATTCAGAATTAAAATAGATAAAAATGGAGGAACCTATTCACCCATTTTGTAACCTAAATTGTTTAATTTATGTGACGGGTAGATCGGACGACGCCTTGAGTCGGGACTTTATTATTTTTCAGAGAAGGAAAGTATACCTTGCCATTGTACAGTTATTTATATTCCATAAGTTGCATGCATATTTATTTTTTGTCTTTAGTTCATATATTTTAACTGTTATATAAAATGCGCGCGACGGTGTCGTCGCGATATATTTTTATTTATGTATTTGCATTGACCTTGTTTATGAGACTATCCCATTATTATGTAGCATCATTAGGTTCATTGGTAGTGACACAGTTATTACACGAGTGTGAGTCTCATATAGATCATGGACTGCGTGACAGGTCTGGTCTCTTGTACGTATGGGCCGTGCGTTAGGGATAACTGCTAATAGAAACTTTGTATGCTAGAAGACTTAGCAGTTATTAGAGGTCCATGGACATAGCTTATTGTAGTACGGTGGTCCCATCCTTGTCCTTGTTTGGTTGCAGGATTGGTCTAGGGTACTAAGAATAGGCTATGAACCAAATTGTGTCATGGATGTGACATGCTTAGAGCATGGGGTGGGGAGAAGAACAAGTACCGCATTTGAGCTCTTTTGCACTTTTTCTATTGTGTGCCCGGATTCTCCGTCGGAGATACGGGTGGTGATGACCACTATATATTATATATTATCAGGCGGGCCTCTGGCGTTCAAAAGACGACATGCCGTTTAGGCCCCTGGATCTCCAAGAGAACCATGCCAATCCCAGTTTTCAGCCAGATAGCTCACTTGTGGGGAAAGTTATTCTTAAACTGCATTCACTTAGACAGTTAGGCGACCATTGGATATTTATTTCAGTACTTTATTGGCATGCTTTTATGTATCTTATTATATCCCTCTGAGGACCTGGCCCTTCCAGGTGTATCTGTTCTTGAGTATTTGCAGGAGCGCAGATTCGGATGGTTACAAATGTTTCGAGGATGTCTTCTCTTCGAGCCCGTAGACGTTAGTTAATATTCTTATATTGTGTTTGTTGTATTGTACTTTTACATTCGAGTTGGTAGTGGATTTGTTTCCACCCAACTATCATCTTTAGATACTTCTTATTGAGATCTAGTTTCATAAATACTGGTTACTTATTTATATTTAAATTTTTGTGAATGAGATTTAGATTGTACCCTGTGACTTGTGATAGTTTTATACCACTTATGGATTGATATTCATATTACAGCGTACTTATGGGTTTTGGTTTCCATATATTGGAGTTGCCATATCCATGCGGCTGGCATGCTTACGTGTCCTAGTCCTACGTATTTTTGGGACTGGGGTGTGACACATTGATTACTATTTTGTCCTCCATTTGGAGTTAAGATATCTTGGCAGGTACATATATATTGTGTGAGATATTTAGCTAGTATTGATGACCTAGACATCGTTCTACAGCCGATGTTGCGGCGTAGGCTGGACGTACCCTCATTCTCGTACCCTTACACCGGGTGCGGGTCATGATATGTTTTAGGGTGGCCTATGCAGGTCAAGGTAGTAGTGCTCAGACCTTGATTACTACTATAAGACTGCTATTGGATATAGGACTAGGGATATAAAATGAGAGGATACTCAATCACAACTAGGAACACTTCCAATCTATTAAATTTATTATCTTTATCATTTTGAATAATTTCTTTCCTTAAAATATTACCGCCCTTCCTTGATGCTACTGTATCCTGTACAATATTGATCCATTTATTTTGAATCTGTCTTCAGGATGCTACCGAAGACCAGATCCCAACACTCTGGAGTAGTTTCAGCTAGGTCGGTTACTTCTCCCCCTCCTTCAGCTCAGAGGGTTGCCTTACTAGTTCAGGTGGGGGCTTTAACAACATTTGGGTGTGCTCCTCCACCAGTTCCGAGGGTTGTTCCAGCTGTCGCGGAGGACCTTCCACCCCCACCACCCATACCAGCAGAAGGAAAGCAGATGTTTGCCATGTTTCGGGAGATGATGGCAGCACAGCAGATGCAGACTGATAATCTTCGTCAGGGCATCGAGAGTGCCCACAATTTAGAGCTAGCAACTGTGAAGAAGGCAGCGCTTGTACAGTCGTAGATCATATCGCCTTATCCTGCCTTGTACTAGCCGAGTCTAGCTACCATTATTGATTTCAAGAGGATGATGCCCAAGGACTTCAAGGGCACAGAGGGGATCTTATACGCCAAGGATTGGATCGAGGACATAGAGAGAAACCTACGATTGGAATAAATTCCGGAGAGTCTACAGGTGGAGGCAACGGACAGTCAGATATTTGACATTCCCCTGACATGGTTCCGTACGGACCCGAGGATCGCGGCGCCAAGATTAATTTGTGGATCTTTTAAAGGGCTTTTTAAGGAGAAGTTCTTTTTGGACGTGGCATTGAGTGCCCTAGGGAGCCAGTTCTAGGACCTCGTCTAGGGGAGTATGATGGTGGACGAGTACGTCGTTGAGTTCTGTAGATTGGCATATTTATGGAGTTGCAGAACCCCTTAGCGAAAGCGAGAAAGTTTCGAAAGGGTTTAATCAGGGAGGTCAAATCTCTCACCAGGGGTCATCGTACTCTGACATTCGAGGACATGCTGATGAATGCTCAGAGGGCAGAGGATGACTTGGAGATCAAGTCTAAGAGGGGAAGAGATGTATTCGGAGGAGGTAGCAGTAGTACGGGTCCGGCTAAGCCACCCTATTTTCAGTATAAGAGGACTTTTCAGCCACAACAATTGCAGGCTCCAGTTCAGATACCAGTTTTGAAGGTGCCATAATAGCAGCAACAGAGACGGGTTCAACAGACTCACACCTGTCACTTCTGTAAAAAGATAGGCCATATCTGGGAGGTCTGTAGGATGAGGTTAGAAGCATTCTTGTATTATGCACAGAGGGACATCAGATGAGGGATTGTCCTATATCTTCTCGTCGTACATCTCAAAGAGCAACCCCAATTCAGATAGCACCAGCGAGGCTACCTGCGGGTCAGTAGAGATGACCTACATTGCTGACATAGTATCAGAGGTTTGTACAGCACCAGCAGCAATAAAGAGGTGCACAGTGGGGAGAGCATTCGCCATGACGGTCGAGGAGGTCATGCCGGTGGGAGATGTTATATCAAGTTCAGTTCTTCTTGATTCTAATCTAGCTTTATTTGATTTCGGTGCTTGCCATAGTTTTGTATATGTATCTTTTGCTCTTAAGCATCGTTTAGAGGCTGAACCTTTGTCTAGGACTTGCAAGATCATGACTGGAGGTGACATTATCCTGGTCAGTGATGTTTGCAAGGATCGAAGAGTTACATTGGAAGGCCGGGACTGGAGTGCGTGCTTACTCATAATTCTACTTATGAGCTATGACATAGTAATCGGAATAGATTGGTTGAGTGGGCACAATGCTAGTATAGATTATCGTGGAGGTAGGGTGTTATTTAGACCATCAGGAGAGCCAGAGTTTAAGATTGCCAAAGGAGCAGCGGAGCAGAGCGAGGATGCTATCTATGGAGCCATGGTGGAAGAGAAGGAGTTACACATCCGTTGATAGTATAATTTATGGATATTTTACCAGAGGGGTTGTCGGGGTTGCCGCCAGACCGAGGTATGGAGTTCTTTATAGACTTGGTGGAAGACGCAGAGCCGATATTTCAGTACGTCTATAGAGTTAACAATAACTAACTATTAGAGTTGAAGAAGAAGGTAGATGACTTATAGGATAAGGGCTTCATCAGATCCAGTTTATCACCATGGGGTACTCCAGTATTGTTTGTACCAAAGAAGGATGGGTCGGTACGCATGTGTATCGACTGCAGGGCTCTGAACAACCTCACTATCAAGAATAAATACCTGTTATCGATGATAGATGATCTCTTCGATCAGTTAAGTGGAGCGAAGGTATTCTCTAAGATAGACTTGAGGTCAGGCTACCACCAGGTGAAAGTGAAGAAGGAGGATATAATGAAGACTGCTTTTCGGACTCGGTATATCTAGTTTGAGTTCATGGTGATATCGTTTGGGTTGACCAATGCCCCGACGATATTCATGAATCTGATAAACATGGTGTTCCACCAGTACCGTGATAAGTTTGTGGTGGTATTTATTAATAATATTCTGGTGTATTCGAAGACCACGGAGGAGCAGGAGGAGCACCTGAGGATAGTTTTGGAGACTCTCAGGAAGGAGAAGCTTTATGGGGAAGCTTTCATAGTATGAGTTTTTTCTTGACAAGGTTGAATTCATTGGACATGTGGTGACTGAAGATGGTATCTCAGTTGACCCGAAGAAGATCGTGGTAGTGGAGTCGTGGACTACTCTAAGTTTAATAGCAGAGATCATAAGTTTTCTGGGACTAACGGGTTATTACCGAAGGTTTGTAGAGGACTTTTTCAGGGCTACAGAGCCGATGACTAGGCTGACCAAGAAGGATATAGATTTTGTCTGGACAGCGGATTGTTATGACACTTTTGATAAGCTAAAGAAGAGATTGACGACATCTCCAGTATTGACGTTGCCATCGGGGCAGGTGGATTCACTATTTATAGTGATGCTTCAGGAAAGGGTATGGATTGTGTCTTGTAGCAGAATGGGAATGTATTTACCTATGCTTCCAGGTAATTATGTCCTTATGAGAAGAACTGCACTACCCATGATTTAGAGTTGGCAGCAGTCAGTTTTGCTCTAAAGCTATAGAAATACTATATATATGGAGAGCGTGTAAAGATCTTCACAGACCACAAGAGCTTGAAGTACATATTTACACAGAAAGAGCTGAACATAAGACAGCGGCGGTGGTTGGAGTTGATGAAGGACTTTAACATATTATTGCAGTACCATCCAGGGAAGGCCAACGTAGTTGTTGATGCCTAGAGCAGGTATCCAGTGGCTATGTACTTGACGATGGATAGACATTTATTGGTCGATCTTGAGAGCTTGGGTATTGAGGTGCTAGTACCTGGTGTTGAGATGCATATGTGGAGATTGTATACATAGTCTGAGCTGATAGACAGGTTCAGGGCTACCCAGTATGATGATGAGACTCTGAGAAGTATTAGAGTACATGTTCGGATAGGATTATCAGAGTACTTCACTATTGTTAATGATGGATCATTGTGATATGGTACCAGACTATTTGTTCTGAGTGGGAGTTGTGTGAGAAGGTTCTCCAGGAGGTGCATCGATCTTAATACTCTATTCATCAAGGTGCCAACAAGATGTACAGAGATCTGAAGAAGCATGTGCGGTGGTATGATATGAAGAGGGAGGTAACATGCTTCTTATCCAGGTGTTTAGTATGCTAGCAGATAAAGGCGGAGAGGCAGAGGCCAGGTGGTTTATGTCACGATCCATACCTGGTGTAGAGGTGCGAGTAGTGAACAACATCTAGCCTACGCCACAGTATCGGAGGTAGAACGTTGTTTGGATAAACTATCTATCTAGCAATAATGATCATCAAGATATATAATGCCACTAATAAAGTATAAATACTCAATCGCAGATCTATAAGATGGAACAATCGCACGAATATGATATAAAGAACTGAAGAGTCAAATATAACTCATAAGACAAAATAATTTCCAATGAGTCATCAAATATAATAAGAAATACTAATGTCAAAAGTTGGAGACAAATTTAGTACAATAAACCTATCTACTGAGCTACAGGTAATGGGTCGTCTGTCTCAACCAGACGAGTCCCTCATGAGCCTAAGTCTTTGGCTCTAAGCCAACTACGTCCTGAGGCCCATAGTGAGTGGGATACCACTCCTCAATATCATCTGGAAAAAATATCCAGTCAGAAAATGAGCCATGTACACCTCTAACAGCAGTTCCAATAAAGGATAAAAAACTATATAAAAAAATAGAGTAAATATATAAGATGCAAGATACAAGTACAAAAGATATACAAAATAGGAATACTGGAATTAAATACAAGAAAATGAGCATCATGAATATGAGCAAGAAATACTACTACTATGTGAGTGAGTACCAGCTTCAACATATGATCGGCTTGGGAACTTGTACAAGGATTAGGGCCTAGTTAATCATACGTGCGGTGTATAATCAACACTTACAAGGACATGCATAAGGAGGGGTATGATCACATATCTACACTAACACTTCCCGCCCTGACTGGTATAGTGGATCCAACCATGGTACGTTATGGCACGGGATTCACTGGGTAGGTAGCTAGTCTCCCCAAGAATCAATGTTTGTACATGTATAAGAAGAATAAGAAATAGGACTTACATAAGATACACCATAAATACCAAGGAATAACATCTCATAATGATATCCGGATATACCAATCTGTGTAACCATCGTGTCAAGAAATTAAGAATATCTACACTAAATACAAGAAACATAGAGGATATCATAAATGGGAAACTATCAGAGAATGTACTTGCCTGAAATCCGGTAAACAGTATCAAAGATATCCAGAATGATACCTCAAAGACCTAAATATGAAATATTACATCAATACAAGATTTTGGAATGAATACAAGCTAAACTAGTCAAATTCTAAGTCATAAAGCCATTTCTAGGTCAAAACAGTCAAACTAGGTCAACTCTAGGTGAAACTAGTCAAACTTGGTCAAACTAACTATTTCTAGGTTGTATTAGTCTATCTCTAGAATATTGGGTCTATACACTATGTATCTAGGCTATACTAGCTATATTAGGACACTATGTGTCACTACCACATTTTCTAGGAAAGAATATTTTGGTCATTTCATAATTAATTAAATATTGTGCATATTATATATTTATTTATTATATTATTCATTTATTATTAGATGTTAGTTTATTATTTTGGACTTGTGTTAGTGGACCTAATTAGTTTAGACTAGATCCATGGACCAACATTTAAATCTAGTTAGAATTGAGCACAATTAGAAGCCCATTCATTAGGAGGATAATTAATTAAGTTAAACCCATTAGACTAGAACCTTTTTTCCTTAATTATTTCTTCATGAGAAGACCTAAGGGATATTTTAGATATTGCATAGTATCTTTAGGAGGAGGAAAAGGGGCCGGCCATATATTAATGGAGGGAAATTTTCTCTCTCTTTATTTTTATTTTCAAATCTAAATCTAGAATTTTCTTTTCCAAATTTCTTCATTCCCACATCAAATTTCATCCAAATTTCTTTTCAATTCTTTCCCAAATCATCATTGGAGGATATTAGAGCAAGAATCTACAAGGAGGAAGTAAAGATCTACATGGAGGAGCAAGGATATACAAGTTGAAGGCTATTTTTACTAAAATTGGAGGTTTTATTGGGAATCCATCTCCCAATAGGTATAATTTAGTTTCCTCCATTTAATTAGACTCTAAATCCGTGTTTTAATTATTAGGAACGACCCCATATACTAAGGCTACCCATAGGAATTAGAATTAGGTTAACCGGAGGCCTATGGAGAAAGTTATATGTTATTTTGTGTCAAATTTGGAAAAATTCTGACATTGACACATCTTGTGTTTGTCAATTGGTCAATTATACCAAATTAACATATGTTTGATTGTGTGTGACTAGTGTCGTGTACACAAATGGATACGTGTAGGCCGTATCCCGATAATTTGGATATGAGGGTTGATTTGGGGGGTTTTCTCCGATACGGGCGGGGGTTTGAGCATGTCATATTTTGACACAGACATGTATATATGTAGTTAGATCTTCGTATTGTTCATAATTACTATTTTAGACTTGCTTGTATCCTTCGGGATACATTTGGTGATGTGGTGGACTCGTATCACAAACATATCATAGATCTAGTGTGATACGGTTGCGATGCACTCCACGTGTTAGTTTTATTGCATTTTAGATTCAATTTGCCATGGTAATATCTATTAGAATGATATAATTATTATAAGTGTATGATATATGTGTATTTATATTTATGGAGATGTCTATGTTTCATTTTGGAGGTCATGCGAGATAGAAGAATGGATATGCATTACTAGTATGGAAGTTATGTAGATACTTAGTGATTATATATATATATATATATATATATATATATATATAAACATACCTATATGCAACTCTCTATGTATATATAATCACATACATATATATATAGATATGTTCCTTGTATCTAGTGTTATGTATATATAGGTATATAGATATGTATGTGTGCATAGACGTGTGTGTATGTGTGTGTGTATGTGTGTGTGTGTGTGCGTGCGTGCGTGCTAGGAGGGAGTCGGGTTGCTACAGCAAGGAGGTACAGCAGCAGCTCGAGATGCATTCAGCATACAGTGGCTGCAGCATTCTAGCAGCAAAGCACAATAACTGTGCAGCAACTGCAGCAGCTAGCTAGTAGCATGTAGCAGCAACAACAACTGCAACAACACAGCAAAGCCAGCAACAACAGCTGCAGCAACATGCAGCAAAGCTTCAGTAGCAGCTAGAGCAGCAGCAACTCCAGGCAACAGCAAATGCAAGAACAGAGGGCAGCAACTAGAGCAAGGTAGGGGGGCTAGTTATCTTGATGTATAGTTAGTTCATTAATAGTTTAGTTAGTTAGTTAGTTACATTATTATGAATATATATATATATATATATATGTCTATATATATATATATATATATATATATATATATATATATATGTATATATATATATATATATGTATATATATATATATATATGTATATATATATATATATATATATATATATATATATGTGTGTGTATATATATATATATATATATATATATATATATATGGGTAAGTTAGTAGGTAGTTAGTATAGTATAGTATAAGTAGTCAATGCATGTTAGTTTATAGTTTAGTGTATTGGGTAGTTAGTTATATGTTAGAATTGACATTACCATGTGATACCAAGATAATGTCAAGGTATTGGTGGATACTCAAGGTATTGGGTTTGAGTATTAAGATGGGTGTGTAGGTGGTGAGAGACCGCATTGGTCAAAGTCAAGGTATCCACTTTGCATCAGTTAGCTACGAGTAATATAAATATTGTCTTGTATATATATATATATATATATATATATATATATATATATATATATATATATATATATATATTCATAACTAAAACTTGTGTATCTTACGATACAGTACTTGTTTGCATCCTAGTATCTTAGCATAGCTAGTGTGGCCTAGTTACATAGTATATGGACCCAATATCCTAGAGTTGGACTCATACAACCTAGAAATAGCTAGTTTGACCAAGTTTGACTAGTTTGACCTAGAGTTGACCTAGTTTGATTGTTTTGACTTAGAAATAGCTTTTTGACCTAGAAGTTGACTAGTTTAACTTATTTTTATTCCAAAACCTTCTTTTGATGTAATATTCCATATTTAGGTCTTCGAGGCACCGTACCAGACATCTTTGATACTGTTCATCGGATTTCAGGCAAGTATATTCTCTGATAGTTTCTCATTTATGATATTCTCTATGTTCCTTCTATTTAGTGTAGATATCCTTGATTTTTTGACACGATGGTTACATGGATTGGTATATCCAGATCTCGTCATAAGATATTATTCCTTGGTATTTATGATGTATCTTGTGCAAGCCTTGTTTTCTTATTCTTCTTGTACATGTACATACATTGATTCTTGGGGAGACTAGCTACCTACCCAGTGAATCATGTGTCATAACGTACCATGGTTGGATCCACTATACCAGTCGGGGGCAGGGAGTATGTAGTGTAGATACGTGATCATATCCTCCTTGTATTATGTATAGTTCTTGAATAGTGTTAATCATACACCACACGTATGATTAACCAGGCCATAATTCTTGTATCAAGTTCCCAAGCCGATCTTGTGTTAAAGCTAGTACTCACTCACTTGGTCATTAGTATTTCTTGTTCATTTCTATATTGCTCATTCTCGTATTTATTTCCAGTATTTCCTTTACTACATATCTCTTATATTTGTATATTGCATCTTGTATATTCACATCTATTTATTGTTACATAGTTTATATCATTTATTAGAACTGTTGTTAGAGATGTACTTTGCTCCTTTCTTGACTGGATATTTTTTTTCAGATGACACTGAGGAGTAGTACCCCATTCACTATGGGCCTCAGAATGTGGTTGGCTTAGAGCCAGAGACCTTGACTCAGGAGGGTCTCATCCCGACTGAGACAGACGACCCAGGATTCGTAGCTTAGTAGGTAGTTTCATTTTTGTACTGGATTTGTCTCCAGCATTATTATTAGTATTTCTCTGACTCATTGGATATTATTTTGTCTCATGAGTTATATTTGTGACTCTTCTATTCTTTTATCATATTCATGCTTTATTCCATCTATAGAACTGTGATTTAGTATTCATATTACATTAGTGGCATATTTATATCTTGATTGTTAGATAGATAGATTACCCAAACAGCGTTCTACCGCCGATGCTGCGGCATAGGCTGGGTGTTGTTTACTATTTGCATGCCTACACCGGGTGCGGGTCTTGACACATTTTTAGTGGTGGCCCATGCAGGTCTTCAAGGTAGTAATTAGTGTGATTCCTAGTGAAGCTCTGATTTGAGTGCTATTACGAGCATGTTTCAAGATGTATGATATAGACTATAGGCTGAGAATACTCAATCACATCTAGCAAAAACTCTATTATTCATTTCATCTGCTCTTTCTTGATATTGATATTTGATCTTTAACTGTCCTTCTTTGAGTGTATAATATCATATGCCATATTAATTCTATTCCATCATTAGCTTTGTTTGATAGTGGTGCTTCCGATAGTTTTGTATTTGATTCTTTTGCTCTGAAGCATTATTTGGTAGCTAAGTCTTTGCTTAGGACTTGTAAGATCATGACTGGGGGAGGCATTATCCTGGTTAGTGATATTTACAAGGATTAGAGAGTTAATCTGGGAGCCCGGGATCTGAGTGCGTGTCTACTTGTAATGCCACTTCCGAGCTACGATATTGTACTCGGGATGGATTGGTTGAGTAGGAACCATGCTAGTATAGATTGTAGAGAAGGTAGATTTTTTTTAGCCCTCGGGAGAGCCAGAGTTTGAGTTTTCTAGAGGAGCTATAGAGTAGGGAGAAGGTATTATTTATGGAGCTATAGTAGAAGACAAGGAGTTGCCACATCCGTTGATAGCAGAGTTCTTGGATATATTTCCTGAGGAATTGCCAGGATTGCCACCAGATCAAGATATTGAATTCTCTATAGACTTGGTGCCAGGTGCAGAACTAATTTTACAACATGTCTATACTCCTAAACTCAATTCCCCCTTAATGTATGATATACAAAGGTATCATACACACTGTTGCAACTGGCTTGGTTTGCTCAGATCCGGCAAGCAGATCTTTACCCTGGTTGGTATTCTCCTCTGATACCCAATATCAGGGTTTGCTTCCCACTGCACTATATGCCTATTGTTATTGTTGCTCTTCCAACTAATAATTTCTTATATACATATTTCATAGTTTCCTCCAAAAATCCAATTTTTAGCACACATCACTGAAATAATTAGTACTCTACACAGGTTATATCACAATTCTATTACCCCGTGTCTACCCGACACTCCTGCACTGACGCATACCATCATTTCCAAAATCCTCACACCACTCTTCACAGTTAAGAACTAATACTCGCACATTCATGTGTCAGAGTCTATAAGCCACTGCTATATGGCTAAGTATCCACTAATTATGCACATAACTAGCAATATATATATACATATTCATCCCAAGTTGTATCAAGTATTACCACACTCCATTCTACCAATACCCCACCTGCACAGTTGCTCTCCTACATCATCATACACTTGCATACTAACATCATAACACAGCACACAAATATTGGTAGGACTGAACACATGATACCCACTGTTTTCCCCTAACACTCACAGCAACAGTCACAGCAGTAATTACAGTTGTTGTTGCTGCTGTTGTGCTCAGAAACCCCCCCTAGCTCTCAAAAATGCAACAAAAGATAAAAGCATGTTGTTGATGCTACCCTAGAAGTCTAACAGTAACCCCCCTCATTCTACCTCTCATACAACATACAAATACAAGAAACATATATCTAGTATATATATATATATATATATATATATATATATATATATATATATAATAACTAAACTAAAATCTATCTATTAACAGACATACCCCTAATCTCTACCAATGATACACAATACTAATGATACATCATGCACCCTCACAATTATAGGTAGATATACATACTTAGTAATGCCATACCCCAACTATTTATATGCATAGTTATACAATACAACTAATGTACCAATAGGACCCATAATATATATAGTAAATAAAATATATTCAATATGGCAAAACAACAAATACAAGGAATGCATCACCCAAGTATCACACTAGCTCTATAATACCCTTATGATACACCCTTGATACTCTTATAACACATCAACAAACTCTCCACAAGGCCTATGAATATCTCAAATAACATAATTAAAGTATAATTAGAGCAATATCTACATAATCTAATACTCATGGCAAAATATGACATGTGTATCTCCCGTGTCGAAGGAAAAACCCCCAAAAATAATCCGTGTCATAAAATATCATGACACGGCCTACTCGTATCCAATTATGGATACGTCACTAGTCCCACACAACTAATCTAGTATCAATTTAGTCCAATTGACCAATTGACAAACACATTGTGTACCAATCTCGGAATTCTCCTCACTTGGACATAAAACTCACTATAGAAGTCACAATACAAGTCATATGAACCTAGTTCTTGCTCCTATGGGTAGCCCTAAGCCAAAGAAGGGTTTCTAATGGTTAATTGCATGAATTAGAGTCTAATAGAAAGGGAAATTCAGAATTTTACCTATTGGGAGATGGATTCCTAATACAAAATCCAAATGGTACAAATAGGACACAAGCTCCTATCCAATGGCTCCTTCTCCAAGTACTTTTTGCAATCCAAGCTCCAATGCTCCTTAGATGATGTAATTGAAAAGGATTGAGCATGAATTGGGTGATTTGGTGGAGGGTTGAATCAATTTGGGGAAGAACACAATGGGGATCTAAAATAGAATAAAATGAGAGGGAACAGAGAGAATCTCCCCTCTCTATAGGGGCCGACCACTACTTGGCCTCCAAGTAATTGTGTAATAACACAATTAACCCATGGGATTTTCATGATGGATTATAATTAAGGAGGAAACTTCTACTCCTAATGGATGTTTAATTAAAACACTAACTAATCCAAAGGGTGACTAATTATTGGACCTAAATGGATCTAACTTAATTATTTGTCCATGGTTCATGACAAGTCTACTTGGGTCCACTAATACAAGTCTAATAAATAATGTGGTCTTCTAATAATAAATAAATGATACAATAAATAAAAATTTAACATGCATAAAAATTATAAAATGACTAAAATACTCTTTTCTAGAAAATATGGTAGTGACAAGTCTACCCCCCATAAAATAATTTCGTCCTCGAAATTCACAGACAAAACTATCCAAGAAAAGTAAAACAGGACAAGAAAGAACATACCTCAAGGCACAAACAGACACGGGTACCGCTCTCATATTTTATCCTCTCTCTCCCAAGTAGACTCACCCGGAAGGTGATGCCTCCATGTGATACGTACCAAGAGAATGGTCTAGTTCCTCAACAGTATCTCTCTCCGATCTAGAATCTTAACTGGCTGCCCTGGATAGCTGAGAGTAGGGCCTAACTCTATCTCTGAGTGATACAATACGTGACTAGGATCTGTCATGTACCATCTCAACTGTGACACGTAAAATACGTTGTGCACGCCCTCCAACATAGGTGGTAAGTCTAGTTTGTAGGCAGCTGTGCCGACCCTCTCGAGAATACTGAAGGGTCCGATGAATCGCATACTAAGCTTCTCGCCTCCATCGAAATGAATCATGTCTCGTGTCAGAGAAATACTAGACCTCCAACCTAGAACAAACACAACCTTAAGAACTTAATCTATAATAAACAATCAATACCAATCACAAAATAAAAACATAAACTATACCTAAAACTCCAAAGGTCTCTGGTGGCTATCGGTCCAATGCCGACGTCTGTCATGTGCCACCCGAAGTCTATCTCTTGTCAACTTAACCTTCTTCGCTGCATCCACTATCATCTCTGGCCCTAGCAAAGCTCTCTCTCCAATATTGTCCCATGATAAGGGAGTATGACATCTCCAACCGTACAAAACCTCAAATGGTGACATCTTTATACTGGCCTGGTAGCTGTTGTTGTAAGCAAACTCTACCAAATAGAGATGGTCCTCCCAAGATCTTTCAAAATCTAGTACGCAAGTATGCAGCATATCCTCGAGAGTCTGAATGGTCCTCTCTGACTGCTCATCCATCTGGGGATGATATACAGTACTGAACTTGAGCTAGGTGCCCATGCTCGCCTACAAACTCCTCCAGAAATGAGAAGTAAAACGACTATCCCCATCTGAGACTATAATGACGGGAACCCCATGTATCCTGATGATATGCCTCACATACATCTCTGCCAGCTTCTTCGTAGACAAACCCACCTTGAAAGGCAAAAAGTGGGCTGACTTGGTCAACCTATCAACAATGACCTAAATCATGTCTTTCCCTCCTGGAGATCGTGGAAGTCCAGACACAAAATCTATAGTAATATGCTCCCACTTTCACTCTGGAATGGGTAAAATATAGTAAATTATCTGGCCTCTGCCTCTCGGCTTTTACCTACTGACACACTAAGCATCTGGATATAAACTGTGCCACCTCCCTCTTTATGTCATACCACCACACACTCTCTCGCATATCCCGATATATCTTGTTGGCACCTGGATGCATGGAATACTGAGAGCGATGCGCTTCCTGCAATACCTTCTCCCGCATCTCCCCACTAGGCACACATAATCTAGTACCGTATCACAAAGAACCATCCTCAGCAATGGTGAATTCATGCTCTAGTCCCGCTCTCACCTGTGCTCTGATGCTCCTCAGAGACACATCCTCATACTGGGCTATCTTGATCCTGTCCATCAACTCTAAATGTATCTGCAAACCCCATATCTGCTTTGCAAATCCAGGAACTATTACCTCAATGCCCAAGCTCTCCAGATCCTCCAACAAATATCGGTCCTGCGTTAAAAAATAGCTACCAGATATCTACTCAAGGCATCGGCAACTACATTAGCCTTCCCTGGATGATACTGTAAGGATATATCAAAATCCCTTATCAATTCCAGCCATCAACGCTGCCTCATGTTCAGCTTCTTCTGAGTAAACATATACATCAAGCTCTTGTGGTCTGTGAAGATCTCCTTATGCTCTTCGTATAGATAGTATTTTTACAACTTCAAGGCAAATATAACCGCTGCCAACTCTAAATCATGGGTAGGATAGTTCTTCTCACGAGGACACATTTGCATTGATGCATAGGCAATCACCTTCCCATTCTGCTGAAGAACACAACCTAAATCTTTTCCCATGCATCACTATAGATAGTGAAACCTCCGGACCCTGATGACAATGTCAAAATAGAAGTATACGTCAACCTCGTCTTCAATTCCTCAAAAGCAGCCTAGCACTCCTCTGTCCAAACAAACTTCGCATCCTTCCTAGTGAGTCTGGTCATCGGCTCAGCAATCCTCAAAAAATCTTGCACAAACTTTCTGTAGTAGCCTGCTAGACCCAAGAAACTCCTGATCTCTGCCACTGAACTCGGGGTCTTCCAATACTCCACTGTTGTGATCTTCTTCGGGTCTACTGAAATCCTATCACCAGTCATAACATGTCCTAAGAATTCTACCTTGTCCAGGAAGAAATCATACTTGGACAACTTTACATACAGCTTCTCCTTCCTCAGCACATCCAACATAATCCGTAGATGCTCCTAGTGCTCCTCTGGCATCTTCGAGTATATAAGAATGTCATCGATAAACACCACCATGAACTTATCAAGGTACTGGTGGAATACCTTGTTTATCTAATTCATAAACACCACTGGGGAATTAGTTAACCCAAAAGGCATTACCATGAACTCATACTAGCCATATCGAGTCCTAAAAGCAGTCTTCGAAATGTCCTCCGGCTTCACTTTCACCTGGTAGTAGCCTAATCTCAAGTCTATCTTGGAAAACACCTTGGCGCCACTCAACTGATCGAACAGGTCATCAATCCGTGGCAACGAATATTTATTCTTGATAGTGAGATTATTTAATGCCTTGTAATCGATGCACATGTGCACCGATCTATCCTTCTTCGGTACAAACAATACCGGGGCTCCCGACAGAGAAAAACTGGATCTGATAAATCCCTTATCCTGTAGTCCATCCACTTACTTCTTAAGTTCGACCATCTCGTTATTGTTCACTCTATAGATATTTTGTAAAATTAGCTTTGCACATGACACCAAGTCTATAGAGAACTCAACATCTCCATCTGGCGGCAATTCTGGCAATTCCTCAGGAAATACATCCAAGAACTCTACGATCAAAGGATGTGGCAACTCCTTCTCTTCCATCATAGCTCCACAGATAATGTATTCTCCCTACTCTGAAGCTCCTCTAGCAAACTCAAACTCTGGCTCTCCTGGCAGTCTAAATAAAACTCTACCTCCTCTGTAATCTATACTAGCATGGTGCCTACTCAACCAATACATCCCGAGTACAATATCGTAGATCGAAAGTGGCATTACAAGTAGATATGCACTCAGCTCCCGGCCTTCCAGAGTAACTCTTCGATCATTACAAACATCACTAACCAAGATAATGCCTCCCCCGGTCATGATCTTGCAAGTCCTAAGCAAAGACTCAGCTACCAAATGATACTTCATAGCAAAAGAAACAGATACAAAACTATAGGAAGCACCACTATCAAACAATGTTAAAGCTGGAATAGAATCAAGGAGAACAGAACCTGTGATGACATCTCCGGTGGGCTCGGCCTCCTCGACCATCATAGCAAACGTTCGTCCCTGAGATGCACCTCCCTGATTCTTGTGCTGGGCGTAACGCTACTACTAGGTCGGAAGCGGCGGTCCCCTCGGTTGTACTGCAGGTGGACTCGCCTGTGATATCTGAGCTGGAGCTGCTCCCTGAGTTGCACGATGAGGGTTGGAAGGATATTCTTTTATCTGATGCCCCTCTACGCCATAATACAGACAAACTCCCAACCTTCTCCTGCAAACTTTCCAGATATGATCGGACTTCTTGCAGTAGTGGCAGAAAGCGTGATGTGAGTATTTCTGCTGTTGCTATGGTGCCTGGTGAACCGATGCCCTAGCTGGAGCCTAATACTGCTGTGGCTGCTGAAAAGGCCTAGATTGGAGATGAAGATGCTTAGTAGGTATTGTGCTGCTATTGGACCCTACAAAAAAATTATGGTCTCTCTTGGGCTTCAAGCTCAACTCCCGCTCAACCTCGCGTGCCTCCGTAAGTATCTGAGAATACGTCTCATAGAAAGACGAAATAAGGATCTTTACTTCCCAATTCAGACCCTCGCGGAAGCGGATAGCCCAAATCTTTGGCTCACTCATAAAGTACTCCACAAATCGGCTCAACCTCCCGAACTCTGTGACGTACTCCTCTACGGACATGCTCCCCTGAGTAAGGCCCTCAAACTGCCTCCCCAAGTCCAATCTGTCCGCCCGAGGAAAGAACTTTCTTTTGAAGAGGTCCTTAAATACCTCCCAAGACTACCCCACATCAGCAAGAAGTAGCTCATCCCTGAACCAAGTATGGGCGATGTCAAACAACTCAAGTCTAATTGCCTCAATCTTCAGATCCTCAGCAAGATGGGACACCCTCATGAGATGCTCAATATCCTCGAGCCAATCATCAGCATAGATGATGCCCTTGATCCCCTTGTAGACCTAAGGTTCCATCTTCTTAAAGTCCTAGATATTACCCGACCGAAGCTGGACAACCTGTAAAACAACATGCTGTTGGACCGGAGATTATATCTCTATTGCAGCAAGGGCAAGCTGATGATCACTCTTAATACTCTGCCATAACATATCGGTCTGCCTCTCGTGAGGCTCTGACTGGGCAATCTAAGCCTCCATCAACTCGCAAAATAATGCGAATACCTGAGTCACATCTGCCAGCACAGAAAGTGGAGGTGAAAGTCCCCAAGAAATAGCTGGAGCACTCCTCTGTGCTGGAGGTAGACCCCCGAACGCAGCTGATACGCCAATCATCGAAGAAGTGACTGGTGCAGGCCCTCAAAAAGTCGTAGATCTCTCAGAAGCTACTCCTCTCTGCAGTGATCGAGTCTCAGGCGGCATCCTGAGGCAAAGTGGAAGAAAAGAATCAATATGGCACAAGATAGAATGTATTCAAAGAAGGACACTTAAAGCTCAAATGAACAATAGAGTTTTTCCTAGATGTGGTTGAGTATTAGGAGCCTATAGCCTATAGCCTATATTCTATATCATGAAGCAAGCTCGTAATAGCACTCAAATCAGAGCACTACTACGAATCGCACTAATTGCAACCTCGAAGACCTGCATAGGCCGCCACTAAAAATGTGTCATGACCCGCACCCGGTGTAGGGGTACGAGTACGTGGGTATGTCCATCCTATGCTGCAGGATTGGCGGTAGAACATTGTTTGGGTGAATTATACTATCTAATAATAATGATCATCAAGGTATAATGCCACCAATGAAATATGAATACTCAATCACAGAACTATAAGATGGAACAATGCACAAATATGGTATAAGGAACCGAAGAGTCAAAATATAACTCACAAGACAAAATATAATATCCAATGAGTCTCAAATATAAAAGAGTACTAACTACCCAAAGCTGGAGACAAATCTAGTATAATATAAGCCTATCTACTAAGCTAATCCTAAACTCAATTCCCCCTTAATGTGTGATACACAAAGGTACCATACACACTATTGCAACTGGCTTGGTTAGCTCAGATCCGGCAAGCAGATCTCTACCCGGGTTGGCATTCTCCCCTGATACCCAATATCAGTGTTTGCTTCCCACTACACTATATGCCTGTTGTTATTGCTGTTCTTCGAACTAATAATTTCTCATATACACATTTCACAGTTTCCTCCAAAATCTAATTGTTAACACACATTACTGAAATAATTAGTACTCTAAACAGGTTATATCACAATTCTATTACCTCGTGCCTACCCGACACTCTTGCACTCACGCACACCATTATCTCCAAAATCCTCACACCACTCTTCACAGTTAAGAACTGATACTCGCACATTCATGTGTCAGAGTCTATAAGTCACTGCTATGTGGCTAAGCATCCAGTAATTATGCACATAACTAGCAATATATATATATATATATATATATATATATATATTCATTCATTCCAAGTTGTATCAAGTATTACCACACTCCATTCTACCAATACCCCCACCTGCACAGTTGCTCTCCTATATCATCACAAACTTACACACTAACAACATAACACAGTGCACAAATATTGGTAGGACTAAACACATGAAACCCATTATTTTCCCCCTAACATTCACAGTAACAGTAATTACAGTTGTTGTTGCTGCTATTGTGCTCAAGAATCCTCCCCCTTAGCTCTCAAAAATGCAACAACAATAACAGCTACCCTATGTAAACCCCCTCGACCAGAAATTAGGGTTAATTAATTCAAATAGCCTAATTAGGGTTAACTAGATATAATTAAGATTTATTATATGGTATTATATTATCTGTGCAGTGATTGTTATTTTAGGATACTACCCTAACTGTTACCCTAAAACAATTTCCACATACCTGGCTTAGACATGCTAACCTATCATATTTAACCTAGAACAAACCCCGGATACTGATTTTCGTGCCTGATTTTAGTCGCACAAAAGTCGTTACAAACGTCCGTACGCAATTTAAATAAATTGCGTAATTACTTTCGTTGTCCGTTCCAATCGAAATTGAGACCCCATCTCGATCCGACTTGACCAATCCAGATCATGACATTATTGTACACTGAGCCTACCACACTAATGACCCTTGTCTAACCCAATTTAGACCCCCGGTTCTTGTTAAATTAAATTAGAGACACCCGGTGCATTAATTATGAATTAATTAACGTGGTGATCTAACCTCAATGAAATTAGACCCAACTCCAACCCAAACCCACACCCACACCCACAAGCCTCATACAAAACACAATACACTATCCTAGCCCAATGTAAAATACCAAACATGGTATTTGTTTACATCAAATCCCCAATTTCAGAATCTGTGCAAATTCTAATTTAATCATGGACCTTTGTGCAAAATTGCAATGAGGTGCCCCCCTCTCATTGGCCCAATATCATGGAGAAAGAAATTGTCATTCCCTAATCGTATCCATTCATTTTCCCCCCATTCCTAGTGTACTTGCACCCCTTTATGAAGGACACATCATGGCCCTTCATTCAAAATACTATATTCCTAGCCCTCCCCTCATCATGATGGACATCCCCAACTCCCCAAAATTTACCTACAGCCGGCCCTAATCCCTAGGCAGCCCCCCACTCTCTCACCTACTTAAACAACATGTTACATCACTTGTATTGGCACACAATCCAAGAAAACCAACACACAAACCCAATTTTCCAAAACCCTCCAACCGAGCTCTACCCCAACCCATCACAACCCGCCGCCTCCTCCCGGCCAGCCACCACGTTCGGCGACCCCCGCACCGACCCAGACCCCTTCGTCGACCTCCCCCCTACCTACCACCACCGTCCCCGACGACCACTCCGCCCACAGTTGATCGTGGATTGCTTCGCCACCTTAGCTCCGCCGACCGCCGTACTTGGCCTACCTCCTCCCCGGCCAACCACCGTCCTCCCCGTCAACTCCCAGCCCCGGCCAACGCCGGAGCAGACTGCCCTCGTCCCCGCAGCGTCGACGAGCCAAACCATTGTTGTAGCAGCCGACGACTTCCCGAGCTTCGCCGGAGCTCCGTCCGGCCACCCCCGCCGTCGACGGCCAGCCACCGGGACCCCCTCTCGACCTGAGCATCGTATAGGTATATTATTTTATGTATTTATACTACTATTTATATACGTATTTAGTGCTGCAATGGGTGTATATATAGTTCTTGTATTTTATTTAGAAGTTAATACGTATTCTGTATATATATTATTATTTCCTGTATTTCATAGTATTTACATATATACTTATGTGAATATATTATATTAATATATTATGAGAATATTTTATATATAATATAAATATATATGTACGTATTTTATATATATAAATGTATGTATATAGCTAGTGTATATATATATATATATATATATATATATATATATATATATATATATATATATATATATATATATGCTTGGGTATAAATACCTTATAATTATTAATTACCTAATATGTATATGTATATATATATACATATAAATGTATATATATTTCTGAAATACAGTTTTATGTATTGATATATTACCTAATTATTATATGTTCTATATAAATATATATATTGGTATATTTATTGTTTGTGTGTATATAAGTATATATGTGTATATATATATATATATATATATATATATATATATATATATATATATATATATATATATATATATATATATATATATATATATATATATATATAAATGTGTGTGTATATATATAATTATATATACCTTATATATTTAGTATATTAGTATAATAAATATATGTATATTATATACATATATATATTATTATTTACTTGTATACTTAGTACATAAATATGGTTATATATCTATAAATATATATATATATATATATATATATATATATATATATATATATATATATATATATACTTGTGAATATTAATATGTGTAAGAATATATATATATATATTTAAATATATATAAGTATGTTATGTATATTTACTTAGGTACAAAATTACTATTTAAATGCATATAAATAATGTTTTGTATATTTATTTATGAACATAAAGTATCTAAATATATGTATATATATGATATTATGAATATTATCTATTATATAAATATATATGTATTTATTGAATATGTGTATATATACATAATTATTGGTGTATCACTAAATAATGCATAAGTACTATTTTTGTACTATTAAACATATATATTATTTTACTATATTTTAATATGATTTAGTGTAAATATATATATATATATATATATTGGTAATAGCTATATATATATATATACCGTCCAGACCCTATGTCAGCTGTAGATACAAGCAGTGTGTCTTAGTCGTGCTATTGTAGCGACTAATATTGGCATTACTATATCATATATAGGACTGCTGGACAGTACCGCCGAGGCATCAGGAGCAGGACTTTGGATTTCGCAGCTACCCGGGACAGGCAAGTATACCTTGCTGATTTACTGCTTAAAATTAAATGATAAATGTTGCAAATATGCATAAAACTGTGTGCGTCCGAGATTGACTCGGGTGCAGTCGACAATGCGTCGATGAGTAGTGTACTAGACCTAGTTGCTAGCTGACTCACCTTCGACTGTGAGGATATTTTGATATCCTCCTAGACCGTGACACTTACACGTATCACGATGGTACATTCATATTGGGATGCGGGTCCGCGTACCCGATTCGCTATCGGTACGTACGACATGCATCACGGACTAGCCTGCATTCTAGAGTATTATTGTTAGATGAGACTTGGCATATAGATACGGTATACTCACGTCGTGTATTCGACTTGCGTATCTACATTGGGCGGGAAGGACAACTGATAAACGTATGGGATACACCCATCGGACTCTGTGGTATCCAGAGGAACCACAGACCCGGTGATTTCCTATATTCAGATACCGCGCTCTACAAAATGTTACGGACGTATATACATTGCAGATACCACGTCCCTTAGAGTGTTGGATGTTATATATATACAGATACCTCATTCTTTGGAATAATGGATGTTGCAGATACCACACTCTAGAGGATGTTGGACGTTATGCCTACACCTACCTATACGTTCCGAGGTTGTCCTTATATTGTATTCACTTAGATGGTTAGCACACCCCTCTTTACTTTTATTCAGTACTATATCTGGCATGCATATTTTATCTTGTTACGTCCCTCTGAGGACCTGGTTATCTTCCAGATCTGGACGAGGCCTATTACCCCATCGTGTATGGGCCAGGTGTGGAGATGAGATTTGCTCTTGACGAGGAGCTGGAGGTTTTACCATCAGAGTACCCCTGATTATCTTGGTAGGCCTTCCGCCTATGACTGGAGCTCCTTACCTAGTTAGCAGTTGTTTCAGTCACTCTTATTTCAGACTATCAGTACTTTATCTCCAACATTTGTAGTAGATTTGTTCCCACCAGACATATTTCAGTTGTATTATGTCATTCGACTATATTTCTTATATTCCAGTCTTTTATTTCAGCATTTTACTTGTTGTTTGTGGATGAGATTAGACACTGCCTGTTGTTGATATTAGACTTTTTAGATTTAGGACAGCGTAGCACGCTTCGTCAGGATCCATTAAATTGGGATATCCTCGGAGACGTGTCAGCTGGCTAATGCCACATGGCCTGGTTCTATATATTTTGGGACTGGGGCGTGACACCCTAGAAGTCTAACAGTAACCCCCCTCATTCTACCTATCACACAACACACAAATGCAAGAAACATACATCTAGTGTGTGTGTGTGTGTGTGTGTGTGTGTGTGTGTGTGTGTGTGTGTGTGTGTGTGTGTGTGTATATATATCCTTCCATATATAATAACTAAACTGAAATCTATCTACTAA
Source organism: Iris macrosiphon (assembly GCA_036927795.1). Classification (NCBI taxonomy): domain Eukaryota; kingdom Viridiplantae; phylum Streptophyta; class Magnoliopsida; order Asparagales; family Iridaceae; genus Iris; species Iris macrosiphon. Next base: position 53,210,459 of record JAYESA010000016.1, on the reverse strand, counting down.
CAAACATACTCCTAATCTCTACTAATGATACACAATACTAATGATACATCATGCACCCTCACAATTATAGGTAGATATACATACTTAGTAATGCCATACCCCAACTATTTATATATATAGTTATACAATACAACTAATGTACCAATAGCACCCATAATATATATAGTACATAAAATACATTCAATATGGCAAAACAACAAACACAAGGCGTGCATCACCCAAGTATCACACTAGCTCTATGATACCCTTGTGATACACCCTTGATACTCTTACAACACATCACCAAACTCTCCACAAGGCCTATGAACATCTCAAACATTATAATTAAAGCATAATTAGAGCAATATATATCTAATCTAATACTCGGGGCAAAATATGACATGTGCATCTCCCGTGTTGAAGGAAAAACCCCTAAAAATAACCTGTGTCATAAAATATCATGACACGGCCTACTCCTATCCAATTGTGGACACTCCACTAGTCCCACACAACCAATCTAGTGTCAATCTAGTCCAATTGACCAATTGACAAATACATTGTGTACCAATCTCGGAATTCTCCTCACTTGGTAAAACTCACTATAGAAGTCATAATACAAGTCATATGAATCTAGTTCTTGCTCCTATGGGTAGACCTAAGCCAAGGATGGGTTCATAATGGTCAATTGCATGAATTAGAATCTAATAGAAAGGGGAATTCAAAATTTTATCTATTGGAAGATGGATTCCCAATGTAAAACCTAAATAGACACAAATAGGACACAAGCTCCTATCCAATGGCTCCTTCTCCAAGTACTCCTTGTAATCCAAGCTCCAATGCTCCTTAGATGATATAATTAGAAAGGAATAAGAGTGAGTTGGGTGATTTGGTAGAGGGGTGACTCAATTTGGGGAAGAACACAATGCGGATCTAAAATAGAATAAAATGAGAGGGAGGAGAGAGAATCTCCCCTCTCTATAGGGGCCGACCACTACTTGGCCTCCAAGTAATTGTGTAATAACACAATTACCCTCATGGGCTTGTCATAATGAATTATAATTAAGGAGAAAGCTTCTACTCCTAATGGATGTTTAATTAAAACACTAACTAATCCAAATGGTGACTAATTATTGGGCCTAAATGGATCTAACTTAATTGTTGGTCCATGGTTCATGATATGTCTACTTGGTTCTACTAATACAAGTCTAATAAATAATATAGCCTTCTAACAACAAATAAATGATACAATAAATAAATATTTAACATGCACAAAAATTATAAAATGACCAAAATATCCTTTCCTAGAAAATATGGTAGTGACAGCCTCCCTTAGTGTAGTGATAACATTCACTGTCTTCTTCCCTTAGACTGTGCAGTGCAGTGCAGTGCACTAACACCCAACCTAGAACCCGAGATACAACAACAAGCTAACCCATTTGCAACATGTACACTGTTGTTGATACATGATTCAAAAATCTGATACAAGTACCCCTTACAAGCAGATCCAACTGTGATACTCGTCACAGTTACTAAACCATACTTGATACCCCTACTTACCCTCTGTTCTTAATTGAACCCTCAACAACTCAGCTCTGACTATGTTACTGCTCTCCTTAAACCCGATACATGTTTCCCCCTCTTGAGATCTGAACTGATACATAACATCAGTCATACCCTATAACACAGACACTAATATACATACTACACTTGAGGAAATCAATATACACCCACACCCCTCCAAAATAGTCCAACCCAATCCCATGCACTGTGTTAGACACTTGAACACACACCTCTAGTTCATGTCAACCTCTCCCTCTATTTGACAGTTAACACCACCATCAATCCACAATAAACAACCATTAATTTATATGTATATATATATGTATATGTTTATATATATATATATATATATATATATATATATATATATATATATATATATGTTTATATATATATATATATATATATATATATATATATATATATATATATGCTCACAAATAATGCTTGAGTACACACAATACCCTCATTATTAATCATTTCCTCAAATACCTCAAGTGTACAATTTAGGATACTTATGATACGCATCCAAATAAAATGCCAAAACTTCCAATACCTTACCAATAATAATTATATATATATCTCATTATAATACAACTAAAATAATTAGTTACAAAGGAATTTAAAGAGAAAATATACTACTATGCAAAAATCACCCAAAATGAACCCCCATATCATAGCGTATCACAAAATACCATGATACACTCTACTTGTGTCCTATTATGGACATGTATTTAGTCCCACACTATCAACCTAAGTCTAATTAGATCTAATTGGTCTCATAACACACACTTGATGCATCAATCTCAAAATTTTCCCAAATTTGGCACAAATCTCAATATAAAAGCACAAAGGGGTCCTATGAACCTAGTTCTTGTTTCTATGGGTAGTCCTAAGCCATGGAAGATTTTCTAATTGTCAAATGCATGAATTAGATTCTAATTAAGGAGGAAATTCAGAACTATACCTATTGGGAGATGGATTCCCAATAAAAAATTCAAATTGACACAATTAGGACACAAGTTCCTATCCAATTGCTCCTTCTCCAAGTGCTCCTTGCAATCCAAGCTCCAATGCTCCTAGGTTATGTAAATAGAAGGGAATGAGAGTAAATTAGGTAAATTTTATGGAGGGATGAAGTGATTTGGGGAAGAACAAAATTGGAGATCTAAAATTGAGTGAATGAATGAATATGAGAGAGGGAAAGACACCTCATATGGTCGGCCCCCTCTTGCCCCTGCTCCAAGCAATTCACATTGTCAACAATGCCCCCCCATAAAAGGGAACGAGTTTAATGGGCATAACCCAATATTGGGCTCAATGAGTCATGACAAGTTCTAATAGGTCCACTAATGTTAAGTCCAATAATTAGGCTAGCCCACTAACTAATAAATAAATAACACAACATATAATAAATAATTAGTAGCACAATATATAAATATTTAATCACTAAATATAAAATATGCTAAATGACAAAAAAATTCTTATCTAAAAATGTGCTAGTAACACTCGCATAGTCAACAACCTCTACTACCATTATCGGCCAATAGTAATCCATTCTCCAGAGAAGATCTTGTAGCTTCGGTCCGGGCTGATGGGTACCGCAAATCCCATCATGAGCCTCGCGGAGAGCCTGTTTTGCTTCTGCATTCGATAAGCATCGTAGCAAAAGACCTTCGTAGGAACGACGATACAGCATTTTGGTAATCCTATCGTAATAGAACCGGAGGGAACGTCTTCTGATGGAAGTGGCTTCCTTTGGATTCTCGGGAAGAAATCCATAGGCTGCGTAGTCGATGAATGGGAGTCTCCAGTCTTGGGAGTCAGTGTTTGTCTCTACTTAGTAGCTCAGGCATAAACAGAGATTATTTTTTTGGTAGACCAACACTTGATTGACCACTGTGATCAGCTGATGGATTTTGACCGGAACTGCCGGGGAGGTAGCAAGGCCAACTAGGGCATCAGCCTTAATATTCTGCAGTCAAAGGATGTGCTCTATGAAGAACCCCTCGAAGGTGGAGATTATTCCAAGCACGACTTTGTAGAAGAATAAAAAATACGCTGGATAGCTATACGCAGCATGTTGATACTGGACAGCATAAAAAGATGACTTCAGAGCCATCAACGTGCAACAGAGCTTTTCCGCGGAGCACAGCATAAAATATAAGCTCAAGGACCATCCGCATAATGCAGTATGTCCAGGCTGCTTCAGCGTAAAAAGGGTGCTACATTGCCTTTATGGCATAAAACTTATCCGCTTTCAATGCAGCATTGAGTGTACGAGGAACGCTTTGTATTCCCCGAAATGAACCTGTCAAATCATGCAGTGAACCTGACGTCTGAACTCCTAACAAAGAGTACTGTACGACTACCCAGACGACGGCTATAATGATGGCGCGGCACAGCGACCCAGACTGTCGTTTAGTGATATCTCCTTGGCGTAAACTGCTTTTACGCATACAAAGGAATACGCTGCCTAGTTTTATACAGGCAGACGTGAGCTTCTTACGTTCCACAGAAGACAAACAAACTGCCACGTCATCAGTTGTTCTTCGTACAGGGTTCGAGGTGCGTATCTGCATTTAATACGCAGAATGATGGCAAATCTTTGAAGACACGCCTCTGCATTTAATGCACAGGATGGGGGCAGATCTCTGTATTTAATGCAAGAGATTTGATTATATCTCAAAAAGCCATAATTTCGGCTATGGCGTCAACATCATCACTTTGGCACATTACGCCATCAGGCTATTCTCAGCTATGGGAGCACGTTGTACGCTATCTCCTTGGAATACGCCAACTCAGGCCTCAGTCAGAGAAGAAGGATCAACTATCTTCTACGCCCACTCGGCTTCTATGCCTACTTGGCTTCTACGCCTACTCGGCTTCTATGCCTACTTGGCTTCTACGCCATGGTGACAGTTATTGGCTTCTACGCCAACCTTTTCTACGCGAGGGATAACTACCTACGTAGATTTTATGCCGTGATCTTCGCAGCAGTTATACGTGTTGTCTCTTAATTGGACACACGTCACACGCTCATTCAAAAGGTCATTTATACGCGGGCAACGGTTATTTTAACCATCGTGTAAAAGGGTCTTGTACTTTCCACTACTCAGTTTCTACGCCGACTGAGTGGTCACTGTCACTAAAACTCTATAAATAGAGACCTCTATTGACAAAGGTCGAAGGTCGAAAAATTAGAGGGAAAATGGTCGAAGATTTGAAGATCAGAACCGAAGAGTCTTTGAGAGAGAAGAATCCAGAGCTCAGGCAAAGAGTAGTGATCAACGACTTTGGCATCGAGCATCCACTCTCTTCAGCAACCTTCGAAGCTGCTTTCTGTCTTCTACGGTACTTCTTCATCATCGTGTGGTCCAAGAGACAAAGTAATCGACTGCAGATCAGACTCCTATAGCAATATTTACCCAGATTAAAAAATTGTACTTAACATCCTCGTATAGGATTAATTGTACTTCTTGGTTGTGAACATAAGAGCGGGTTTTCGTATAAAATCTCATTTCCATTTCTTTCGTTTATTTATCAAACACAAGATAGCGACTCTGTTGGGGATATATTTCTCTTCTGATGAGGAAGCAATTGCTCAACACGATACGGTATCTGTGGGATCCGTAAAGAAGACATTGGTCGTCCAATTCGACCAGTCTGCCTACGAAGACATGCTTCGAACAGGGGGTAGCTCTCACTCTCTCTTTGTCCAAGACAACAGAAAGCTGCGTAAGGTCCGGATGCCCAAGACATCCTCTACCATTCCTGTCGACTCTTCGATCTCTTCGACCAACGAGATTGTAGCATCGCTCCCTCCGTGCCTTGCGCGTAAAATTTATTCTCCCGTCACTGACGAAATAGACAAAACTTCTGGCAATGCCTCAGTGCTAACCCAGAAGTATACATCGTACGCTGCGCGTAAAACTCAGTCTCCCGTCACTGACGAAATATACAAAACTTTGGACAATGCCTCAGCGCTAGTCCAGAAGCCTAATCCGCGCTCTGTGCGTAAAATCCAGTCTCCCGTCGATGACGTGGCAGACAGAATTTCTGACAATGCCTTAGCGCCAAATCAAAAATTTTAAATACACTCTGCGCGTAAAAATGCATCTGCCCTACGCGGAAAAGCAGACAATCCCTGCAATCTACGCAAGGGAAAACAAGCGGCGGACTACTCAACTTCTCGGCCTTTACGCCAGCAAAGGAAGAATCTGCCTGCCCTTCGGATTACGCGAGAGGCTGACGGCCGACTGAGGACATCCTCAGCTTTACGCCAGCCAGAGCAGAGCTCCAAATTACGCTAGGAGAAGCCCCTCAACATAAAGAAGGCTCAATTTGCGGAAAGACATCCTCCTCGGGGATTATCCGCCACCCAGATGGCCAACCTGTTGTATATAGGTGGCACAGGGAAAACTATGGTTCCCAATATCCGCATGCCCACTGATATGAACAGAAGAAATAAGCCACCATCTTCTTCTTCTGTAAATCCTCCTAACCTACGTAAGTATCTGATCCAGAAATGCAAGGATAGGGGATCTTCCAGCATGTCTATTACGCCTCCTAACGAGCATTATTGTAATAGTCATAGGATTGTAATTAATTATTATTGTTCTGAAGCAAAACGGTCAGTTTTTGACTGGTTGAGCTACTCTCCGTCTTTCCAGAAAGAAGAGCCCATGCATGAATCTATGAACATGGCTTCACACATACCTAGAGGAAGGTTGGGCTCAAGACGTCATCCCTCTAGAGCTCCGAGCCGAAGGAGATTCAACCAGCTCCTTAGGAACACTGAAGTTGGGGTATTCTGAAATACTCGTTCGAGGTCACGACAACCGGCTTCATACTCTTCTGATTCCAATGTTGGGGGTCGCCAGTCTCCCGAATCAGATGCCGAAAGTATAGAGTCAACTTCTACAGAGACCTATACTAATCTTTCAATAACACCTAGGAAGATGGGAGTTTATGCCATTGGAGATGAACGCGAGGAAGCTTCCCCGTCCGGGAGCACTGAGCAACGCATTACTGTACTGGAGACGTCTCTGAAAGAGATGCAATCCATGATGGAGAACATACACCAGATGATGCTAACTCAACACACAGCTGCAATGGCTCAAGCATCGGTCCCTCCAAATCAGATACGTATGGGGGTGGACTTACCACCATCCAACGCGATCCAAGAGCCTGCTCTAGATCAGGAGTCAGCAGTTCCTCTGCTTCCTCACTCGGAGAATGTATTACCTCCCATTGGAATCATAATACAACTGATTCCTCACCACTCCGTGGTCCCGCTACCGGCTGAAAATACGATGCAGGCAGTACGGGAGTTGAAAGCCTAATTTGATGCCTTGAAGAACAAAGATCAGCTCAAGAAATTGGGAATCAACCAGCCTTACCCGGCTATCTAGGAAGAGGCCCCTTTCCCTCCTAAATACAAACCACAGACCATGGCTTTGTTCGAGGGAAAAACATCACCGAGTCAGTACATGAACTAATTTAGTATGATGATGGTGCTATTACAAGGGAATGATGCCCTCCTCACTCGGGTGTTCAAGGGCTGTCTCTCGGGAGTGGCTTACCAGTGGTACCGCAGCCTGGCGGACAACTGCATTACTTCCTTCGACGACTTCAAAGCTTTATTCTTCGCACGATTCTACAAGGAAGGGATGGACATGTCTATGTCCTCTCTCATCGAAGTAAAGTAGAAGAAAAAAGAGGACGTTCGCACCTTCATCGAACATTTTCGTCAAGCCACTTTGCAAATGCCTCCCGGAGTTCCAGACTCGGCATTGGTCGACATTTGTAGGAAGAACCTTCTTCCCATAATCTCGATGTTCATAGGACCATATCAGTTCCATGATTGGCCCTCGTTCATATATCAGTTCCATGATTGGCCCTCGTTCATTATCTCAACGGTAGCCGCCGAGGACAACAGTCGGAAGGCGCATGATAATGGCATCATGATCTCTACCTCCAATAGAGACAAGAGGTCATCCCCCAACAGCGACCATCCCCGTCGTTCCAAAGGAAAAGAAGCTCTGGCAATCAATACGTCCAGGCAAAAGACTGCGACAACCACGCAAACAAAACCTGGGACTTCCAGGCCCATTGAAGTATACTCTTTCGACGACGACGATATTCCAAGCATATTCGAGTGTCTCGTCAAAAGCGGCAAGATTACCCTTCCTGAGGAGAAGCGGCCTAATGAAGTCGACAGTACTAATAACCCCAATTACTGCATCTTCCATAGATACATACACCACCATACAAAAGTGTATTATGTACTGAAAAGGAAGATCCAGGAGCTGATCGATGCTAAGGCCATCACTCTGCGCAACAGCAAGAAAATGGTCACAGCCAACATGATCTCTCTGCAATTTGGCAATCTGCCTCCCCAAGAAGTCCCGAATGGTGTTACACCTATTCCCCGGACAACGATGAACATCGCTAATCTCCCTCCAGCAAGGGGTCAAAATTATGACCTGCTACCCCTAACTACCCAGCGGGGCAAGATCATATAGGTTTATCCAGATCTGGTGCCAGAGATCGAGAAAGAGACTCAAGATGCTAAGGCTAAGTCTAAGAAAAACTCAAAACGTAAACCATGTTACTCGATTACGGTACACTCGGCATCAGAAGACGAGGTCTTGCCTACTGGAACCCGTTCAGGGAAAGCTTACCTCCAGGACTATGGAGCAAGTCAGGAAGATGCATCGGCAGACGCTTCAGCTACCAAGCCTTCAGAGCAAGAACCCGCCATACCAGAGGCCGGTCCTTCGAGACCAACTTCGGCGGACAAAGGAAAGCAAAAAGAAGTGCGTTTCGATAAACCTGTGAAAAATATTCGAAACAAAAGTTTAGAGAAGCCGTACAACTTCGACATCCTGGCCCAATTGGCTAACACACCAGCCAGGTTGTCCATCTTTGAATTACTCAGGCTCTCTCAAGACACTCGTCAAGCCCTGAGTGAAGCATTGATGCAGGCGGATGCATACTTGACCCAGCTCAAGTCCCCTGACGAAGAACCCGTGGCATGTCCTCAATGCCACAGTGTGATAGAGGTGGTCCCGAATATCACTTTCACTTAAGATAACATGTTATTAAAACATAACAGGCATGACAGACCCCTCTATTACACCAGGTACGTCGGTTCCATAGAGGTCGACCGGATTCACATAGATCCGGGATCATCGATCAGCATCATTTCTTACAGTCTGTTCAGACCGCTGAGGATTCCTACCAGCAAATTAGCTTACACCACCACTACAATCGTAGGTTTCAACGCCAGAAAAAATAAGCCGTTGGGGAAAATTCGCCTGAGGATCCAGATTGGCAACCTCAGATCGGTGGCTACATGTTATGTCATTGATTCAGAGGTGTCCTACAATATTTTGTTGGGTAGACCTTGGATCCATGACCACAACATCGTTCCTTCGACTCTACATCAATGCTTTAAATATGCAGACGCCCAAGGAACAGTACAAATGAAGTTTGCTGACCTGAACCCGTTTAAAGGAGTAGAATCCTACTACTCTGATGTCGTGTTGTACTCTCAAGACTACACAGAAGAGGTGTCAGCCGAAGCAGAGAAGGAATCCCACCGGGAGCCAGAAGAACCCTCTGCCGAGCAACCTCTGTCAATCAAGGTGAAAGGACGGACTACTCGTCCAAAAGTCATAGAGCCTATGGCTATCCACCTGAACAAAACCAGGTCAGGAAAAGGGGGTAACCCTCTAGTGATCACTTTAAACCAGAAGCCTCCACCCTTGGTCATCAACCTTCAGCGCAACAGGCAGCCGATTGATGTAAATGCAACTGGGAACGCAGTTTCAGATGATAATAAACATCCTCTTTTCCAGTATATTGACGCTCAAATTCTGAATCAGGAATCCTCTCCCCATGACGATATAGAACCTATAGCATAAAATTCTTGGAAGCTATAGATTCCTATCATCCGTATATGTGGGAAGTATCGTCATTATCCAATGTCACCACGATATATGGACCACATGAGGATTCTATCTTCATTGTCCCACCTACTTACAGCAGTCAGCATTCAATAGTCTTCGGCCACATGCGCAATGAACCGACTGTCCAAGAAGATTCTTCCGATGACGATGTCGGTAAAATGTAGGTTCACAGATACAGCCCGCAAGATTTGAAGATCATACAAAGTATGGGTTATAACTTGAAGCTGGAACCAGGTCTCAACTACGGGAAAGACAAACGAATGCCGCTGCACGACGATCCCTACTATCAATGAACTCGTTTCGGGTTAGGGTATACCACCTCCATTGTAACTCCTGAGTCAAACGAGGATATCTTTTCCTCTTCTCAAAATGGCTCAGCACCCTCTGACTCATCTCATGCTCTCGAACGAACATTATCAGTAAATATGGTAGTGACGGATTCCTTCGAAGCAGACGAACAAGAATCTGAACTGTTTGAGAATGACGCTTGGGCTCAGCAAATGGATACATAATGGAAATTTCGCTTCGAGCAGAGAGAACCTCCCACTGAAGATAAAGTTATCCAAATTGACGTTGGGGATGAACTTTCGCCAAAGCCGATATTTATCAGTAACAATCTTTCCGAAGCAGAAAGGGAAGAAGTTATCCAGCTGATAAAAGAATATATCGACGTCTTTGCACAAAATTATGAGGGCATGCCAGGTCTTGATCCAAAGATGGCTACTCATAAACTCAATATATTGCCCGATTCGAAGCCTGTGAAGCAGCACCAACGCCGGTTCTGCCCAAACATGATGGACGCCATTGAAGCTGAAATCAAGAAGTTGATAGCCTGCGGTTTCATCCGGGAAGAACAATATCCCGAGTGGGTCGCCAATGTTGTCCCGGTCATGAAGAAAAATAGGAAAGTATGTGTCTGCATCGATTACCGAGATCTGAATGCAGTCTGCCCCAAGGATGAGTTTCCTCTTCCCATCACAGACGTCATGATTGACAATACATGCGGTTTTGAACGTATGTCTTTCATGGACGGATTTTCAGGATACAATCAAATCAAGATGCATCCTAAAGACGAGAAGCATACTGCCTTCCGGACACCATTGGGGGTATATTGCTACACAGTCATGCCCTTCGGATTGAAGAATGCCGGGGCTATGTACCAACAGGCTATGAGTAACATATTCTATGAGCTTTTATGCATAACAGTGGGTGTTACGTGGACGATGTAGCTGTCAAAAGCTGCCTCAAGGATAATCACATCCAAGACTTAAAGACAGTATTTGAGTTGATGCGCCAACCTCAACTCAAAATAAATCCTACAAAGTCCTTTCTGGGGGTATCTAGTGACAAATTCCTGGGATTTGTCATTACCGCCAAAAGCATTCAAGTGGACCCTGACAAAGTCAAGGCCATCTTAGAAATACGACCGCCCCATAATCTGAGGGAACTCAGGGGATTTCAAGGTCGTCTGACTTATATTCGGAGATTCATATCCAACCTCTTTGGGAGATGTCAGCCCTTTTCTCGTCTCATGAAGAAAGGTGTATCCTTCGTATGGGACGAAGCCTGTCAGCAAGTGTTTAATGATATCAAACGCTACCTCACTAATCTGCCAGTTCTGGTGCCTCCCGTCATAGGAAGACCATTCTTGCTGTATGTTCGAGTGATAGATTATTCTCTGGGAGCTCTTCTCGTACAAAAGAACGATATGGGTCATGAATAGGCTATCTACTACCTCAGTAGGATGATGGTCGGAGCCGAACACCGGTACAATCTAGTGGAGAAAGAATGCTTGGCTCTGATGTTTGCTATCCAGAAAATGCGACACTATGTCACGGGCCAGACTATTCATATCATCTCCAGGATCGATCTTCTTCGGGTACTGATGAACAAGCCAAGTGTTCTTAATTCTCGACTCGCGACTTGGGCGATGTTATTAACACCGTATGACATGGTGTACATCCCTCAGAAGTCCATCAAAGGCCAAACATTGGCTAATTTTCTAGCTGCTCATCCGATCCCGGAGGCCTCCAAACTATACGAGGATATTCCCGACGAAGTCGCAGAATATAATTCTACAATGGAAAGTGATGCATGGCAACTGTTCTTCGATGGTGCCTCCAGAACTGGTCCCAGGGGAAACTTGGTCTCAGGAGTAGGGATTGTCCTAGTTACTCCTGATAAGCTCGTCATCTACCGAGCATATTCTCTTAGCGAGCCCTGTTCTAACAATGTGGCGGAGTATAATGCTCTACTAATCGGGCTCCAAGTCGCTAAAGAATTGGGCGTCGAATCTCTTGAAGCTTTCGGTGATTCTCTGCTGATCGTCAATCAAGTCAGAGGAATATATGAAATCCAGACCTCATCCCCTATCACCGAGCAACGGTCGAGATAGCCATGACATTCAAAGGATTCTTCCTAGAGCATGTACCTCAATCTCAGAATCTAGAAGTTGATGCACTAGCCAGACTAGCTGCAGATTTAGCTACCCCTATAAGAAGGCAGAATTCGGTGATCCTTCTTAACAGAGATTTATAGATCCTCCCAGGAGAGACTGGAGAAGTCCCTTTATAGATTTTGTAGCATACGGAATCTTGGCGGAAGACCCTAAAGAAGCAGTATCCGTCAAAAGACGATCATTGTGCTTCTATTTTGACGCATCTTCACAATGTCTATATCGCCGATCCTACGACGGGTTGCTATTGAGATGTCTCTCCGATGACGAGGCACAGCGGATTATCCGTAAAGCTCACAACGGCGTATGCGGAGCGCATTAACCCGGTCCTAAGCTACAGGATCGTATTAGGAGAATGGGCTATTACTGGCCTACTATGATCACAGATGCAATAAAGTATGCAAGACAATGCAGAGCTTGTCAGGTCCATGCAGACTTTATACATCAACCTCCTGAATATCTACATCCTACGGTTGCGTCCTGGCCTTTCGAAGCATGGTGTATGGATATTATTGGTCCTATTCACCCGTCTTCTTCCAGAGGTCACCGGTTCATACTGGCCATCACGGATTATTTCTCCAAATGGGCAGAGGCGATCCCTCTTGCTGAGATAAAGGCATCTAATATGATCAGCTTCATCAAGCATCACGTTATTTATCGCTTCGGGATACCCCAGACGATAATTTATGATAATGGGCCTCAATTCATCAGCCAAGCATTTCATCGATTTGCGATAAAAATTGGATACAAAATATGGCCTCTACGGCATATAATCCTGCAGCTAATGGTTTGGCAGAAGCTTTCAACAAAACCATTATCAAGCTCTTGAAAAAGTCCGTCTCCTCGAACAAGAGGGATTGGAATGAGAAGCTGGAAGAATATCTCTGAGCATACCGCACAACGGTACGAGCACCGACAGGTTGTACCCCATTCTCATTAGTTTACGGGAGCGAAACAGTTCTCCCCATCAAAATCCAGATTCCGTCACTCAGGATAGCCATGGCTAATGAGTTGACTCAAGAAAAGAATGACCTGTTAAGGCTTCAAGAGCTAGAAGGATTAGACGAGAAACGCCTCCAAGCTCAACAGCGCATCGTGTTCTACCAAGCATGCATTTTCAGAGCTTTTAATCAAAAAGTAAAGAAAAGTGTGTTCAAAGTTGGCGAGCTTGTATTAGCTGTGAGAAGGCCGATGATTCTTACTCACAGGAGTAAGGGTAAATTCCAGCCCAAATGGGAAGGCCCTTATGTGATCGAGACGACGTTCCCAAACGGCGCTTACAGGTTAGCCAAGCCTAATGGAGACTTGTTAATGGCTCCTATCAATGGCAAATTCCTGAAGAGGTACTATGCTTAACCTCCTCTGCTCAAGTAGAATATGGCGAAAATCTTATTCTGACAAAACTACTTCCAAAACGAAACTAGTGGGATCGTATTCTATCATGTCCATATAACCTCTGAATAGATATGTTTAACTAATTTGGAACTTCAAGACCTATCACGTCCATATTACCTCTGATAGTGTTTTGTGTACAAATTTTAGCTGAAGCATATTCTATCATGTCCATATAACCTCTGAATAGATATGTCCTACTAAAACTTACCGAGAGTATATCACGTCCATATTACCTCTTATATCACTTTCACCCAAACCTGTCATTTATATTCCAAAATGATGGGTCCACAAAGTCAGATGAAAGCCTTTTTATTATTCCCAAAAAAAGCAAAATTATATTGGAAAGCAAAAAAGTACATCATTTGGGAGGAGCAGTTAGGTCACGAATCTGTCGTGCCAGAGCAGCCATCCTCTCATCCCTGGAGTTTAAGACGTCAGCGCGAGCACGCTCCAACCTTGATGCATCATTATTCAAAGCGGATAGCTCGGACCGAGTATGTACGAAACCCGCACGGATAATACCCGCTTGCGTCAGATTCTGCTGGGTGGTCTCCCTCCGATTCTTCAGCATATCTCAAGTTGCCGACAAAGAGACAGCCTCCTCCTCCGCTCGAGCGAGTTCATCTCTCAAGCTGCGGACCCTTGCTGTCACTTCCTCATAGTCGACTTCGCACTGAGTCAGCTGAGGAATGACGTACTCCAGTTGGGCACGCTCCTGATCTATCTCCTGCTGCTGTTCCTGGACGGATTTGTCCAGAGATTCCAGTTGCCCAGCAAGCTCTACAGTCAAGGAGTTGAACCTAGCCTGGACCAGGTCATCAATGCTGCCTCGAGATAGCTGTTGATATTCGTTAACGGGTTCCTCCAAACCATTAACTATCTGCTTCAGTGTATCAGCTACGCCAGTGTCATCGTATTCTCTGATCGGCACTATCGCAAACTGAGAGGACCTCCTCAGCGCCTCAAAGCTCAAATTCTTCTCCAACACCATTGATATCAACATTTTCATAGCGGTGTAGAAGATACCGGTATACTGCTTAGTCAGCATGGCTAGATCCGAATGGATGCTGGGAGTGGCTGCAATATTGGCGAATTCCCCTCCAGGAACGACCGCAGACGATGTTGCCACAGCCGTCGCCTCAACAGGTGGTGCGACAAAAGAAGATGCGCCAACACCGGACGAAGTGACCGGCGTACTCAAAGGAGGCATTGTCGCAATGACAGGCTCATCCTCCTCTTGAGATATCGGAACCGTCTCGGGCGAGCCGGCACCCGAAAGTGTCTCCTCTTCGAGGCCGGGTACCTCCATGTCGACGCCAGGACCTAACACAGAGCCAAAAGGCACATCTACACTACCCTCCCCGAAGATGTCTTCCCCTGAAAAGAAGACAAAAGAGAGTTAATATCGAAATGATGTTAACTTTTCTAAAAAGAGGCGTAAAGACGATATTTACCCATGGCCGATGGTATATATATCGTGTCTACGGCCAGTACAGCTAAATCATGTCTTAATAATGCTAGGCAAGCTGTCATACCTGGGGAAGGGGGTGTGCTAACTGACATCGGCAGGTACTCTTCCGAATCTTCGCCGAGATCCACTCGAGGTTCACCAGGTAGAATCTCGCTGGGCGCACCGACAGATGCGACAAGGGTTTCTCCTGATGCTGACCTGGATAAAGATATCCTTGTTCGGCTCGGCCCCGAAGGCGATCTCGTTCCACTACCCGAAGCGGTAGCAGCGACAGCAGCCTCCAGCAGGAATTCTCTGGCACTGCCAGCCGGGACTGTAGAGGTTCCCTCTCTAAAAGGCGAGGAACCTCCAATCAAAGAATCTTCCCCAACAGGGGGAGATGCAGGCTCAATTCTAGGAGCCTCATTGCCGGGAATCCGGAGAGGATGAGTAACCGTCTTCTTCTTCCTCTTGCAAGGGGAAGTCTCCTTCGGAGCAGGAGACCTTTGCTTCCCAGAGATTACCAAAGGCCCTACAGGCGGAGGTACTTCATCCCTCAGTACCGCCACCAGAGGCTCATCTGGATTAACGGACTCTTCACCCTCGTTAGAAGAAACTGAGGGGGTTTTGACTCTTCTTCCAGGCTTGGAAGAGGGTATCCTAAAACTTCCATGCATATCAAAATCGCGATGGAAGGTGTTGGTTGCCACATAGAACTGGGCATACGAGTGGAGAATGCGCAGCTCCGTGGAGAGTGAAATGATGGGCACGGTAAAGATTGCTCCAGTGCAACCCATGATAAAGTATCGCCATCCTCTCGCTCCATCAATGAGTCCGCCCCTGGACCTGAAGCTGTTGACGGCATTGCCCACGTGCAACTGGTCTTACCCAAATTACCTGGCAAACCGACTAGGCAGGTAGGGCTCAAAGAAGTAATGGTCTTCACTTATGTATAGTAAATGGAAAGGTCTAATGCAGACCAACCAATTAAAAGCCTCAGGAGAAAGAACGGTCTTCCCGTCACCCATATCCTGAAGTCTAATCCCCTATTGATTGAGATATACAGAGGGGACAGTACAGAAAAGCTTCCAGCTGTGACTAAAATTCAGCACCCGTCGACAGTCTAAAACTGTGGTCACGTTCCAGGAGGAATTCTTGTAGTTCAACAAGAAACTACCCCCCGAACTACTTCCAGAGCCGGAAGACATCACCCTGGGGTTATGAAGAATTAACCATCCCATCAAATACAGGTATGGTAATTCTACCCTGGAAAGCTATTATGCCGAGTTTCTTCGGCGAGCAGCCCGTCAGTCATGGCCCTCAGGCCAGCTTGTATACGGCACACCATGGCAGGGAGCAAGCCCAGTCTTGCCCCTAACACCAGACGCACTGCAGGTCATAGCGTGTTGCGGTGAATACGGTCCACAGATACGATGCCGGGTACCACCAATCGGCGCAGCCATATAGAGAGGAAGCCAGCCAGTTGAGCTTCCTTGGACAGAGGCTTGCGGCAATGCCTCAAATAGCTGTAGGCCTTAGTGCCTGTGGGATATTTCCCTATCCCTTCGTCGAGAATCTGGTCCGGAGCCCCAGTATCCTCCATAAGATCGTCGACTACCTGAGCAGTAAGCACGCTCAGAAGATTCAAAGGCTGATCCTTGCTATCCAAGACCTTCTCCGGCTTAGCATTTCTGGTCCGATGAAAGAAGAGGTAGGATGCCCATTTATTGATGTAAGCCAAATCTGAAGGCTCACCATAAAAAGTGGTGCAAGCGAGGTAGTGGCACATCAGCTCCTGGTACACGGCCACTACCCGAGGGTCTGAATCCCCCAACTCCCGGTTTGTGGGAACATACTCTTCATATGGAGTATTCCTCATCGGCAGTCTCGAGATCTCTGCCATCTCGTGGAGGGCCAATCCCAACTCCCCCGGTGGAGTGGCGAAAGTCCCGGTGAGCGAGATATATCGCTCCATCAGTGCTAGAAACAGGTTGGGGTTGAGAGGTAACCCAACACTGGTAGCACTCACAGCTGCAAACAGACCAATGCTCTCCAGCTCGGTCTGGAAATGCTTCAGGGCCCAGTCAGCTAAACGAGCCCATCGAAGATTTGTAGGGGTAATCCACCCACTTGTCCGGGGGTTCACCTTAGGGAATACTCCCCCGTGCCCCATGAAATCGTTGCAGAAAGTCAGTAATTGGACCGGCTGGAGTACCAAACTGTCTTCACTCGGGATGCTATCCGGGTACAGTCCCCTGAACGGCATCACAGAGCCGGAAGGGCGGCTGACAAATGACCCCTGGTCAGCTCCTTTCAGATAAAATATCTTCTCCGCCCGGCCGTGAAGATCGGGAGTCAGCGTCCACGACATCCTCCTGGGATGTGTAGCATGGAAGAATGCCGAGATAGGATAGTCTCTCAGCATCTTTGGCAGATACAGAACCAAGCCTCCGGCAGGGAAAACCCAAAGTTCTTTCTTGGGCTTCGTCTGGGACTGCTTGTCAATCATATCCCTGAAGAAAAAAGTCGGCTTTATGTATTGGTCCCCGTCTATGTACGTCAGGGGCTCTCCGTTGATCATGTTCAGCAGCGTTCGCTCGCCCTGAGCCGATATCAAAATTTCCCTTCCTTCAGGATACTGGGGCCCGGAGATAGGAAATGTCACGTGGGACAAATCCTCCAGGTAGTTGGAATGAAGCATCCCGGCAGCGGAACCCATCACCTCAGCCAGCGGAGACGCATACAAGTTGACTGCAAGAAGCAAGAAAGACACGTCAGTTTCTATACTAGACATTACAAATCTTGCAGCATATGCCAAAAATCAACAGTCTGTGCTTTACGCCAAGACTGTAAAAACTTGATCATTACGCTGGAATCCATTTCTTAGACGTAAAATTCAAGGCTGGCAGTATACGCAAAGTTTCGACAGTCTGTATTTTACGCCAGACTGCCAAAATTTGAGTTATTACGTCGTAATTCTCATCCAGAAGCGTAACACTCAAATTTTATAGTATACGCCAAGTTTCGACAGTCTATGCTTTTATGCCCGACTGCGAAAATATGGAGTTTTTGCGCTGACACATTAGAAATGTGGGCGTAAAATATGAAACGTCTTTGTGCATCATCTTCCTCAAAGAGGCTATCAGCACAGAAGACGACCTAGCGCATTCACGTACAACGTGTGCGAAAGATTTTCAGTCATTCTTTTTCGTCCCAAAAGCTCTACCTTTAAGGCCGGGTGCACTGCTAGTCAGCGGGATACTTCGTTCAGGATGAAGCTCGCATTGCCCGACGGAAGCCGCTCTCGCTTGGGCGGAAGAGCGAGAAGAAGAGTCGGTCTTCTTTTCCTTAGAGGAGGAGATCAGTTTCGGGGCCATTACTGAAAACTTTGAAGGCTCGAAGAGAAAACGAGGAAGAACTCGAACAGACGAAGGCTTTCTTTCGCAGAAGACGGATGAAAAGTTTTTCTCTCAAAAGCTTGGGGTATATATAGAGTTCGGATGGACTCCTCGAATCCCAAACCAAATCTGATAATTAATAACGGTTATGATTGGGTACTACGTCAGCCTATTACTCAGAGAAGGCGGACAGTTAGCGAATTTGAAAAGTTTTCGTGCAAAGCAGATTCATGGTTTTTACGCTAAGGAGCTTTCTACGCTCGACAGCTACAAATCTACGGTTTTACGCTCACAGGCTATAAGTCTATGGTTTTACACCCGGATGCTTTTATGCTCAGTAGCTTTTACGCTCGAGAGGCTACAAACCTACGACTTCACGCTCAGTAGCTACAAATCTATGATTTCACGCTCGGTGGCTTTTACGCTCAGAAGCAACAGATCCACAACTTCACGCTCGGAAGATTTTCTTTTCAGAGGCTACAAATCTATAGTTTCTACGCCCAGATGCTCTCATGCTCAGCAGCTTTTATGCTCGAGAGGCTATGAACTTATAATTTTTTGCTTATCTACAGTTACAGATCGATGACTTTCCGCATATCTGAAAAATACGCAGGCCAGAGTACGCGTATATTTGAACAATTCTTAAGACGGTCAATTGCAAGAGTTCACACAGAAGATACTCCTTCTTGACCACCTCAAAATATCCCAACTACCCGAAGCATACAGAGTTCAACATTGAAAATGACTCTTCTCCTTGAATTGATTGGGGGTTCATCCAGAATCCAGTCTGAATATTTTGTCTACAGTTCAAGATGGTGACTCAGTTTTTGACATCCATTTCTCGCCCTGTTCCAAGGGATTTTCGAGAAATCATTCTTGAAGATGATGGTCTGAACAAGAATTCTGTTTATCAGAAGTGACAGTTCAAAATTCTACGCGGTTTCTCATTCCTAACAGCAGAACAGTTCGAATACTCGAATGCTAAGCGGCTTATTGCGCATCCTTAGTTGTACGTAAAAGACAGGACGGGACCTAATACTCTTTCTATCCGAGTCGGCGTAAAGTTACCAGACGTGTCGAAGCTACACATATTCAGACTTCACAGCAAAGTATATGGCAAATAATCATATGCACAAAAGAAAGACGATTTTAATAGAATCATGATTACATATGAGGGAAATCCAGTCTACAAAGGGTTTTTTCTTCATTTTCATGATTACATATGAGGGAAATCCTGTCTATAAAGGATTTCCTCATCGTCGTCGGAAGGCCACCCCCAGAGTCTGTTCTGTCAGGTTCTCGCATGGGCGGAGATCTTCATCCATCTTCTCCAGCAGTTAGTCGGTTTTCGCAACCGAGTAACAAGAAAATGATAAATGGCGGGAGGATACAAAACTGGGCCTGCATAAATTATGCAGATCCCATGCTCCGTACGCCATGACAGATTGAGTTGAGGTATTTCACCCAACTCAATACTCGAGGACAGAGCTAGTTTGTCTGCTCTTGTCCACGAACGACAGGAGAAAATACAGCTTGCAAGCTGTGTGGTCAAAAGAGACCCTTCCTCTCTCCTGAAGAACCGCCATACAAAGTTTTTGATTATCCCGAGCAAAGGAGGCTATGATATCCTTCCATGATTTATCATTGCAGAAGACATTTGCTCGAAGACGCCGTCTTTTTCGGCTTCTTACATGCTGGAAGAACATGGTCTTCTTCTTCCTCAAGTCGACCCGATGAACTCCGGCGATCATCTCTGTGTGGTGAAGGAAATGTAGGAAGAACAAGTTAAACTCTTCAGCCTTTTATAGGCAAGAGAGAGCCCACCGAATCCCAACGGATCCCCAATAACTCTGCCATAAAGTCAGCCTTAAAGAATGTGTTAGACTTGACCATTTCATGCTTCATTCAAAGCGTTTCAAATTACGAGGAATTTAAAATCTTTGAAGGGGATCTTGTAGAAGCATAAAAAATATGCTGGATAGCTATACGCAGCATGTTGATACTGGACAGCGTAAAAAGATGACTTCAGAGCCATCAATGTGCAACAGAGCTTTTTTGCGGAGCACAGCGTAAAATATAAGCTCAAGGACCATCCGCGTAATACAGTATGTCCAGGCTGCTTCAGCGTAAAAAGGGTGCTACATCGCCTTTATGGCGTAAAACTCATCCGCTTTCAATGCAGCATTGAAGTGTACGAGGAACGCTTCGTATTCTCCGAAATGAACCTGTCAAATCATGCAGTGAACCTGACGTCTGAACTCCTAACAAAGAGTACTGCATGACTACCCAGACGACGACTATAATGATGGTGCGGCACAGCGACCCAGACTGTCGTTTAGTGACATCTCCTTGGCGTAAACTGCTTTTACGCATACACGGGAATATGCTGCCTAGTTTTACACAGGCAGACGTAAGCTTCTTACGCTCCATAGAAGACAAACAGACTGCCACATCATCAGTTGCTCTTCGTACAGGGTTCGAGGCACGTATCTGCATTTAATGTGCAGAATAATGGCAAATCTTTGAAGACACGCCTCTGCATTTAATGCGCAGGATGGGGCAAATCTCTGCATTTAATGCATGAGATTTGATTATATCTCCAAAAGCCATAATTTTGGCTAAGGCGTCCACATCATCACTTTGGCACATTACGCCATCAGGCTATTCTCAGCTATGGGAGCACGCTGTACGCTATCTCCTTGGAATAAGCCAACTCAGGCCTCAGTCAGAGGAGAAGGATCAGCTATCTTCTATGTCCACTCAGCTTCTATGCCTACTCGGCTTCTATGCCTACTCGGCTTCTATGCCTACTTGGCTTCTACGCCATGGTGACAGTTATTGGCTTCTACGCCAACCTTTTCTACGCGAGGGATAACTACCTAGGTGGCTTTTATGTCATAATCTTCGCAGCAATTATACGCGTTGTCTCTTAATTGGACACGCATCACATGCTCATTCAAAAGGTCATTTATACGCGGGCAACGGTTATTTTAACCATCATGTAAAAGGGTATTGTACTTTCCACTACTCGGTTTCTACGCCGACTGAGTGGTCACTGTCACTAAAACTCTATAAATAGAGACCTCTATTGACAGAGGTCGAAGGTCAAAAAATTGGAGGGAAAATGGTCGAAGATTTGAAGATCAGAACCGAAGAGTCTTTGAGAGAGAAGAATCCAGAGCTCAGGCAAAGAGTAGTGATCGACGACTTTGGCATCGAGCATCCACTCTCTTCAGCAACCTTAGAAGCTGCTTTCTGTCTTCTACAGCACTTCTTCATCATTGTGTGGTCCAAGAGACAAAGTGATCGACTGCAGATCAGACTCCTATAGCAATATTTACCCAGATTAAAAAATTATACTTAACATCCTCGTATAGGATTAATTGTACTTCTTCTTTGTGAACATAAGAGCGAGTTTTCGTATAAAATCTCGTTTCTATTTCTTTCATTTATTTATCAAACAGACTTGGTGGTAGGAAATTAAGTCCTCGTGCCGGACCTCGTATTCGCCCCAGTCCTGACTAACTATCAGTTTGGAATCGCCATAGGCTTCTAGGTAGTCTACTCCCACTTATTTAGCGAGTTGGAGCCCAATGACGAGGGTGTTGTACTCTAACACATTGTTGGAGCATGGCTCTGTGAGTGAGTAAGCTTAGTTTATAACCAGATCGTGTAGGGAAATTAGTACTATCCTGACGCCAACGATAATATCACCTTTGGGTCATGTTCTTGAAGCACCGTCGAAGAACATTCGCCAAACGGCTTGTGAGCTTGTGGTCATGTTTGAGTCCACTACTTTATCTGGGATCTCATCGTAGAGCTTCAAGGTTTCCGGTATAGGGTGGGCTGCCAGAAAATCTGCCAATGCTTGGCCTTTGACCGTCTTTTGTGGGACAAATACCATATCGTACGGCGACAGCAGTATTACCCATGTGGCTAGGCGAGAGTTGAGCTCTCTGGGTTTAGTCATAAGGACCCTGAGAGGATTAACTCGCGAGATCATATGGTTGATTTGTCCTGCCACATAATGCCAAGTCTTCTGAATGGCGAAGACCAGAGCGAGGCAATCCTTCTCACCGGGGTTGTATCTGTGCTCTGTGTCGGCCATCATTCTGGTGAGGTAGTAGACGGCTTGTTTATGACCTGCATCACTTCTATGGGCTAGTAAACCTCTGAGGGAGTGATCCATCATTCGCACATATAGCAAGAAGGGTCTTTCTACAACAGGGCCACCAATACTAGGGGTTTTATGAGATACTCCTTGATATCGTCGAAGGCACGTTAGCATTCTTTGTTCCAAACAAAGGAGACTTCCTTCTTCATTGAACGGTTGATAATGTCTAGAGAGGTTTGATATGAACCTCCTGATGTATGTCAGTCTTTCTTGAAGGCCACGAAGTTATCTGAGGTTCTTCGGTGGGTGCATTTCAAGGATTGCTTTAGTCTTGTCGGGGTCTATGTTGATACCCTTCGAAGTTATGACAAAATCTAGAAATTTTCTGCTGGAGACTCCCAGGAAGAACTTGGTAGGATTCATCTTGAGCTGGTTCATACGTATCAGGTCAAACACAGTCTTCAAGTCTCGGAGGTGATCATCTTTAGAATAACTCTTGACAGTGATGTCATCAACTTAACACTCCACTGTCTTACACAGATGTTCATGAAAGATGGTGCTTATAGCTTGCTGGTATGCAGCACCTGCATTCTTCATATCGAAGGGCATGACAGTATAGTAGTATACTCCTATCGAAGTTAGGAACGACATATGCTTCTCGTCGTCGGAAAATATCTTGATTTGATTATAGCCTGAGAATCCATTCATAAAGGATATGTGCTCAAAGCCATAAGTATTGGCAATCATTATATCTGGGATCAGAAGAGGAAACTCGTCCTTAGGGTATATCGCGTTCAGATTACGAAAGTCGATACAGATCGGGATCTTTCCGTTCTTTTTGACGACAGGTGCAATATTGGCTACCCAATTCGGATATTGTTCTTTACGGACAAAGTCACTATCTATCAGTTTATTGACTTCAGCTTCGATGGCATTTATGATGTTCGGCCGGAATCGCCATTTTTGTTGCGTGTGTAGTACCTCAAATCCCGATCAGACCGGGATGCGCACTATATAATTGGACTTATGGCTAATTTGTCTGAGTCATAGTTTGATGTTTAGAACTTTGGCATCCTCTTGCTACGGACGAAATACAATGATCCTTTCCAACTCATGGATAGGCCTCTATTGAAATAAGTCCAATAGTTTTCGTGCTTTGTTGTTCGGTTTTCTTGATGTCGCTTTGGGATTTTATTTTGGTGTTGCTTTTAATTTGCTTGGTTTTCGTTGTTGTCTTTCTCGCTTGGAGCTTTGATTCTTGGGGAGTTCGGAAGAAAGGATAGGCAAAGGATTCTAACCCGGTGCTCGTGCTGTTGCAGGTCCGCGTAACTGATATTTGATCGTCGCTAGGCGGGACTCCTTCTTTCAGCACTTTTCCTTAACTAGTGAGTGGTTCGGACCCTTTTTTCTTACTTTTTCACGTCCACATCTCTAATGTTTCAAATGTTCAATCGATAATGCCCGGCTGAACGCCTAAGAAATTCTTAGCCATAATTCATACCATCCATGAAGAAAGGAACATGGGAAATGTAGACTAACTTGTATATTCATGAACACGTCATAAACACGAGCTTTATTATATAAAGAAAATTGGGTTATTGGTTACGACCTGGTGCCTCACAGTGTTTGGACCTACAGGACCCTAAAATCGGAACACGACTTGAGAAAATATGAACTGTTGCGTAAGTATATATATTGCTGCTTTACTTCTTCTGTTTTATCTCATGCATTGTATGATAATATGAACTGTTCATGCATTTGCATGGTCTGGGACAACTTGTGCACAAGGTTTAGCATTTTCTCGAAACTGTATTCTGGGGCACTGGAACCGTATCGACCCGGGGGAAAATATTTGATCGTACTAGTCGCGATGCATTACGGGGCCTTCAGTAGGGCTTGCTACCCGGGCTGACACGATGCACCGCAATGCCTTGGATAAGTCCCCATGGTGTCGATCACACCAATGACCGTATAGAATAGAACACATGCTAATTTATTGTCTTGTGTATATGGTAAGTATTCTTGTGTTTTGTTGCAGGAAAGGCGTGCATCGGTTGAGTAAGCAACCGATGTACTTTATGGATTCAACGTATTTTTGTTCCTCTAAAAATATGCAACTGATATGAACTAAATTCACTTAGTTCTCTATAAAAAGATTATTTTAATGCATGCTCA
Source organism: Iris macrosiphon (assembly GCA_036927795.1). Taxonomy (NCBI): domain Eukaryota; kingdom Viridiplantae; phylum Streptophyta; class Magnoliopsida; order Asparagales; family Iridaceae; genus Iris; species Iris macrosiphon. Next base: position 53,185,957 of record JAYESA010000016.1, on the reverse strand, counting down.
CCCCTAATAAGCAAGTATTGATTTAGGCGAGTAGGTTCGTCCCGCTCACCAGTACAGCTGAGTACTGAACCACGTTGTGGGCAACTATTTCAGGCACTAAGACGGTGCAATGCTAGTAGATAGACAAAAAGGCATTGGAAGTTCTTCTATTTTGAAGTATAGTTGAAGTTAGTTCATTTTGAAGGCATGGACTTTTAATCTATACAAGGGCAAATTGTACGGACGACAAGGCTTATCCGATGGAGACAAGGTCATACCTTTTGAGTTTTCCTTTTTGTAATGCAAACCAAGTAGCTGAGAGGCGCATCAATGTAAACTCTATGTAAATTACTCTGAATTATCAATGAAAAGCATGTTTCTTCCTATATTTGTGTTCAACTATCTGTGAATGTATTTTCTAACTTATGTTTTCAAATGGGTTCCTATCATTGCACGTTCTTGCCTTGTGCGAGCGCAACTCCAAGCTCGCATGGCATCACGCCCTAGCGAGGACGATCAATTACATAAAGGATTTAGCGAGGACGATTGACCCTTTCGGGATCGGGGCATGATATATTGGTATCAGAGCATGGCTTCACTTCCTTGGGTTTTCAAAAAGATAATCTAGGAGTTTGATGCGCCTCTCGCTTGAGTTGTATTCGGCGTCCGCTGCATGAGATGAATCGCCCTATACAATGAGCCCATAGATAAGGATTTATCATTTTTGGAGTATTGACAAGCTATTCACTTTTGTAGCAATGGCTAAGAAAAATACTGTTGCTGCAAGCAGTGCTCAGCCCATCCAGAGCGATCCGGCAAGTTATGGAGAATCCATAGGAGCGGGTTCAATCGATATGACCGAAAGGCTTATGCACCTAATGGAGGTACAACAACAGCAAGCTGCCACTCAACAGGCACAGATTCAGGCGCAGTTCACTGCTCAACAGAAGCAGATGGATACCATGATACAATTGATCGCATCTTTGGTACCCAGCAATGGTGGAGCCATGGTGATGACTGTCACGCCGTCGGCTATAGCGGTAGAAGACAAATCCGAGGAAACGCAGCTCCCCTCGCTAGAAATACATGCAGAGCGGCATAGTTCACCAAAATACACCCACCAACATTCAACGGACGAGCAGAAACAGACGTGGTGATGGGATAGACTATAAAACTCGAGGGACTCTTCAACCTAGTTGGCATTAAGGGGTCCAAACGAGTGGCTTGTGCATCGGGGCAATTGGAACTACGGGCGCATAATTGGTGGGAAGCTACAAAGCAAGGGATTTATGATGTCAATCCCAACTGCAAGATCCCCTGGGAGATGTTCAAATCTTCCTTTATTGAACAATATATATCCCCCGGGCCGTGCAGCTACAAAATAAAGACGACTTTAGCAATCTGGTGCAAGAAAGTATGTCTGTTGATGACTATGATTCCGTGTTTGGTAGACTCGCCATGTTTGCTGGATACTTTTTGCCTAACCAGCAGGCGTTGTGCTACCGTTTTCAGAAGGGTTTGAATGACGACCTGCGTAGGGACATCATAAATTAGAAGTGCCAGACCTACCGGGAATGTTATGAAGCGGACCTTAATAGCGAATGGATCATTGGGCATAATTCACAAAAGGTCAATGTACAGACTCCCCGTACCAATTAAAATAAGCGGCCTCAAGAAACGGGAGGGTCAGGAACGCCGTAGCGTTCGCACACATCTAAGCATAAGGGTCCACCTCAGGGACCGTATTACCATAGGTGCGAAAAAATAGAGTATCGGGTGAATGAGTGTCGAGTCATTAGATGCTTCAAATATAGCCGTTTGGACCATAAGGCATTTGAATGTCAAGACCCCAGGCCGATCGTCAGACAGCAGTCGAACCAAAATAAGGGGCCTCTAATATACGGTGTCAATGTTGTACCAGTGAACCCACAATGCCAGGGTGCCCAAGGCCGAGTCTATGCATTGACTCAACATGAGGCATCTGTCTCTAATACTATTATGCCGGGTACCTTACTTTTTTAAGATTTGTCCGCTAGAGTCTTATTCGATTCAGGTGCTACGCATAGTTTCATATCTGTTGATTTTATTATTGAGAATAAATTAGCTTCTACTCCATTAAATATGAACCTTTGCGTGAGTACCCCTTCGGGAGTCGACATGCCCGCCAGTACGATCTGGAAGGATGGTTGTATTTGCATCGGAGGCAGGAAGCTTTCCTTAGATGTCATTGTTCTAGACATTAAGGATTACGCTATTATTCTCGAAATGGACTGGTTGGGGGCTTGCCATGCAACAATCGAGTGCTTGGAGAAGCGAGTCATATTCCGTCTACCCGACGAGGCAGACATCTACTATTTGTGCAGTGCTGCACCAAAGACGGCGATGGTGATATCAGCAATTGTGGCTAGGCGCATGCTGTATTCGGGCTATGAAGGATACTTAGCCTCTGTTTGAGACACCCGGCAGGAATGTGCGAATGTAGCTCAGGCTAATATCATAGCAGATTTCCTCGATGTGTTTCTGGATGAGCTGCCTGGAATGCCTCCTGATTGAGAGATCGAATTCTCCATTGACACCTTTCCGGATTCGTGACCGATATCGAAGGCACCCCATCGAATGGCCCCAGCAGAGCTAAAGGAACTGAAGGTACAGTTGCAAGATCTGTTGGACCGATGATATATTCGCCCAAGCATTTTTTCCTGGGGAGCTCTGGTGCTGTTCGTAAAGAAGAAAGACGGATCCATGCGGTTGTGCATAGACTACAGAGAGCTAAATAAGGCTCCGCACGGAACAAGTACCCGTTGCCAAGGATAGACGACATGTTTGATCAACTACAAGGTGCAAACTTTTTCTCTAAAATTGATCTCAGATCTGGCTATCACTAGTTGAAAATCAAATTCGATGATGTTCCTAAGTCAGCGTTTCGAGCCCGATATGGACACTATAAATTTCTTGTAATATCATTCGGCTTGACGAACACCCCTGCAGCTTTATAGATTTGATGAACCATGTATTTCGACCTTTTGTAGGCAAGTTTGTGGTTGTGTTTATTGACGATATAATAATCTATTCCAAGAATGAGATGGAAGAGAAGGAACACATGAAGATCGTGCTGCAAATATTACGAGAGCATCAGTTGTTCGCAAAGCTCAGCAAGTGTGAGTTCTGGTTGAATATCGTGGCATTCCTTGGACATGTCGTCTCGGCAGAAGGCGTCATCGTATACCCAAAGAAGATAGAGGTGGTGGTGGACTGGAAGCAACCTACGTCAGCTAGTGAAGTTTGAAGCTTTCTGGGCCTAGCGGGATACTACCGTAGGTTCGTGAAAGTTTTTTTCTAAATTGGCCTCGCCTTTGACTCGCCTAACTCAGAAAGGGATTGCATTCAAGTGGGGTGATGACTGCGAAGCTAGCTTTCAGGAGCTAAAGCAACGGCTCATTTCAACTCCAATTCTTGCACTTCCGGATGGAGTAGAATAGTTTCAGATATACAGTGGGGACTCGGCTTAGGGTGTGTTCTCATACAGAGGGATAAGGTAATATTGTACGCCTCCAGACAACTGAAGCCACACGAGAAAAACTATCCAACACATGACTTGGAACTAGCGACAATTGTGTTTGCGCTGAAGTTGTGGCGGCATTATCTTTATGGTATCGCTTACAAAATTTATACAGACCACAAGAGTCTTAAGTACTTATTCACCCAACGGGAACTGAACCTCCGACAGCGGCGCTGGATTGAACTGATAAAGGACTACGACCTGACGATCGCATATACGCCGGGCAAGGGAAACGTCATTGCTGATGCTCGAGTCGAAAGCATGTGGGCTCACTATCCATAAACAACCATTTACTTCAGGATCTAGAGGCGATGGGCATCGAGTTTTGAGTTCGACATCGAGGAGTGCAGCTCCACTCTATCTTGAACTGAGTTTGCGTGAAAGAATCAAATCTGCTCAAAGGGACGATCAGTTCCTAACGAAAGTACATAGGATAAGCTTGACAGGGAAGACGTCCAACTTTATGGAAGGTGAAGATGGGACCTTACAGATGAAAAGAAGATTATGTATTCCTAGCGACCCAGTACTCCGAAGAAAAATTATGACAGAGGCACACTATATGAAGTATTCCTTATATCCGAGGAGAACCAAGATGTACGTGGACTTACGCAGGACCTTCTGGTGGCACGGTATGAAGCGAGATATGGCGACCTTTGTGTCACAGTGTATGGCCTGTCAACAGGTAAAAGATGAACATCAGAGGCCCGGCGGGGAGCTGCAGAACCTCGCTATTTTCGAGTGGAAATGGGATAACATCACTATGGATTTTATCATGGGCTTTCCGAAGATGCTACAGGGGCATAATGCGATTTAGGTCATAGTTGATGGTTTGACCAAATTTGCCCAATTTCTTCCTATCAAAGTTACATGGAGTGTCGATTGGTTAGCAGAGATTTACATTGACAAGATTATCCGACTACATAGAGTACCTGCCTCAATTGTCTCGGACCCTGACGGATGTTTCTTATCTCATTTTTGGACTAGCCCACAGTCTACTTTAGGCACCAAGCTAAAGTTTAGTACCGCATACCACCCCCAGACTGACGGCCAGACAGAAAGGACAAATCAGATACTTGAAGATCTGTTGCGACTGTGTGCGATCGATCTAAAGACTAGTTGGGACACGCACCTTCCGTTGGCAGAGTTTGCGTACAATAACAGTTACCAATCGAGCATCCAGATGGCACCATACGAAGCGCTCTTTGGGCAGAAGTGTCGATCTCTAATCTGTTGGGATAAAGTCGATGATCGGCAGGTACTCGAGCCAGAGCTGGTGGAGCAGGCAGTTGAGAAAGTTTATTTAATTAGAGAAAGTCTCTACATTGCGCAGAGCCAACAAAAGAGCTATGCCAATTCTTATCGTGACACCGATGCGTGGAGTAATGTGCTTTGGTATTAAGGGCAAATTGAGTCCAAGATTTGTTGGCCCCTTCGAAATACTGGAACGAGTGGCAACTGTGGCATATCGGATTGTACTACCTCCCACCCTGGCTGAAGTACACAATATCTTCCATGTCTCTAAACTTTAGAAGTATGTGCATAATCTGAGTTATGTGGTTAGCTTTGAGCAATTGGAACTACACACAGACTTATCGTACTCAAAGGAGCCTGTGCAGATCTTGGATCGTAAAGAGAAAGTGCTGTAGAACCATATAATGTCCTTGGTTTGCATGTTATAGCAGAACCATTCAATTGAGGAATCAACTTGGGAGATGGAGTCAGAGATGAAGGAGAAGTATCCTTCATTGTTTATTCGGTCGGAGGTAAGACCTTGTTCTTAAGTTTCGGGATAAAACTTTTTCTTAGTGGTATATTATGTAGTGCCTCAAATCCCGATCCGATCGGGATGCGCACTATATAATTGGGCTTGTGGCTAGTCTATCTTAGTCATAGTTTGATGTTTAGAACTTCAGCAACCTCTTGCCACGGATGAATGCGATGATCCTTTCCAACTCATGGATAGGCCTCTATTGAAACAAGTCCAATAGTTTTTGTGCTTTGTTGCTTAATTTTCTTGATGTCGCTTTGGGATTTTATTTTGGTGTTGCTTTCAATTTGCTTGGTTTTTGCTGTTGGCTTTCTCACTTAGAGCTTTGATTCTTGGGGGATTTAGAATGAAGGATAGGCAAATGATTCTAACCCGGTGCTCGTGTTGTTGCAAGTCCGCGTAACTGACGTTTGATCATCGCTAGGCGGGACTCCTTCTTTCAGCACTTTTTCTTAACCAGTGAGTGGTTCGGACCCTTCTTTCCTACTTCTTTATGTCTACATCTTTAATATTTCAAATGTTCAATCGATGATGCCCGGCTGAACGCCTATGAAATCCTTAGCCATAATGCATACCAGCCACTAAGAAAGGAATATGGAAATTATAGACTAACTTGTATATTTATGAACATGTCATAAACACGAGCTTTATTATATAAAGGAAATTAGGTTATTGGTTGCGGCCTGATGCCTTGGAGTGTTTGGACCCACGGGACCCCAAAATTGGAACACGACTTGAGAAAATATGAACTATTGCATAAGTATATATATTGCTGCTTTACTTCTTCTATTTTATCTCATGCATTGTCTGATAATATGAACTATTCATGCATTTGCATGGTCTGGAATAACTTGTGCACAAGGTTTAGCATTTCCTCGAAATGGTATTCCTAGGCAGTGGAACCGTATTGACCCGGGAAGAAATATTTGATCGTGCTAGTCGCGATGCATTACAGGACCTTCAACAGGGCTTGCTACCCGGGCTGACAGAGCGCGCCACAATGCCTTGGATAAGTCTATATGGTGTCGATCACACTAATAACCGCATAGAATAGAACACATGCTAATTTATTATCTTGTGTAGATGGTAAGTATACTTGCATTTCGTTGCTGGGAAGGCATGCATCGATTGAGTAAGCAACTGATGTACTTTATGGATTCAATATTATTTTTGTTCCTCTAAAAACATGCAACTGATATGAACTAAATTCACTTAGTTCTCTATAGAAAGATTATTTTAATGCATGCTCGCCCCTAATAAGCAAGTGTTGATTTAGGCGAGTGGGTTTGTCCCACTCACCAGTACAGCTGAGTACTGACCCATGTTGTGGGCAACTATTTCAGGCACTCAAACGGTGCAATGCTAGTGGATAGACGAGAAGGCGTTAGAAGTTCTTCTATTTTGAAGTATAGTTGAAGTAAGTTTATTTTGGAGGCGTGGACTTTCAATCTATACAAGGGCATAATGTACGAACGATAAGGCTTATCTGATGGAGCGTGCCCTACCTTTTGAGTTATTTTTTTTGTAATGCTAACCAAGTAGCCGAGAGGCGCATCAATGTAAACTCTATGTAAATTACTCTGAATTATTAATGAAAAGCATGTTTCTTCCTATATTTGTGTTCAACTATCTGTGAATGTGTTTTCTAACTTGTGTTTTCAAATGGGTTCCTATCACTACACGTTCTTGCCTTCTATGAGCGCAACTCCAGGCTTGCACGACATCAGTCCTAGCTAGGACGATCGGTTCCGTAAAGGATCCAGAGAGGATGATTGACCCTTTCGAGATCAGGGCATAATAGTGTGACCAGCTTAGCGTTCGGCAAGATGTTAAGTTTGCGGACCATAATTTGGAGTCCAGTCCTAGCATGTCTTCGTAAATCTAGGCAAAGACATCGAGGTATTCCCTGACGAGCTGTAGTAGGGATTCTCGATCCTCATCAGACAGACTCTTACTAATGAAGATCAGTTTAGGTGAGGATTCGTCACCTAGATTAATTTGTATGGTTTCATTCTCAGTGGGAGGTTCTCGTTATTCGAACCATATCTCTCATTGTGCATCTAGGCGTTGGGCCCACGGATCTACTTCAAAGAGTTCAAGTGGATCCTCAGCGTCTTCCTCGGGGTTAGTTGACATCATGTTGGCAGACAATGTTTGTTTGAGCATTTTTCTGATATTGATGTCGGAGTCCCAAGAGAAAGATTCTAAAGAGTGAGAGTGTAACTTATCTTCTTCATCCGAGCCTTTGGGGCTCATGGAAGGTGTGACGTACACTAAGCCATGCTTGGTCTTATAGTAGTAATCCTCGGACTTGCTTGTAGGAGCCTACAGATGCAAAGGGAGCCATCATCCTTTGCTGTGGTTCAAGCCCCTAGCAGTTTTCAGATCGTATCACATCTTTTAGATGAGGAGCTTAGTTTGAGAACTATACCAATAAAGTAGTATTTTGTCGGTATCGAGTTCTGGCTCCAGTTTCTTTGGGACGGAGGATTGAGAACTTTCCACTCTACCGAAGATGATGAGTTTGTCTTCCTTCTTCCTTGCTAGAACTATGAAGTAGAAGTTTTGTCTGGGAAGAACTCAGTTCACTGCATAGGTGGTAGTCACCTGTGTATATAGGTGCAAGTCTAGATCGTGCTCTAGGGAATATAATGTGCTGAGATGTGCAACATCAGAGTAGTTCAAAGATAGCCCTTTATTGATAAAATAAGGTATCTTATCCTCATGAATTATATCGTCAAGAGAAGGGACGTTAGCATGAGCGGCTACATACTCCTCCAGTTCGTCCTTCCTGAGATCTACCCTAAGTGCAAGCGACTGCTTCAGAGGTCTCATGCGCAGCTTTACTACTAGAGGTTCAAAAGTTGCAGTAGGTGCCAGATCTTCCTTCAGCGGTCGACTCGGTCTATGAAGGCGAATGACCAGAGGTTCATGTGCTTTCCTGTGTAGTTTTACCATGAGGGGAGGGGTTGTATCGGGAGTGCTTGCTTTGAGATGGACTCTCAAGGGCTCGTCCAGTGTTGTCCAAGTCTCTGCCTCATCGTTGGCATCTTTGTCACCTTTATCTTGATGGACTTGCTTGTATAGGATTGAGTCAGAGTAATAGGCCTCGACCCCTTTGAATGGATCAACATCGGTAAATTCTATCTTGACGATGCAGTAATCGTCTATATACTTCAAGCACTAGTGCAAGGTTGACGGTACGATCATATACTCATGTATCCATGGATGTCACAACATAACATTATAGGATACATCTACGTCTATGACGTAGCAGGTGACCTCTATTTTTAAGTCGCTGATCTGACACTTCAAGCGAATCTTGCCCAGAGGGTAGCTCTTTCCTACGTTGAAGCCACTGATAGCAGTATTGGTAGCTGTCAGGCGATGCATCAGGATGCCCAAGGTCTAAAGCAGACTCCGCAGGATGATGCTGATTGACGAACCGGGGTCGATGTACATCTAGTCCACCTTGATGATGCCGATGTACCCTGTGTAATATAGAGGACTATCATGTCGATTGTTCTTCAGCAACATGTCTTGTTGCGATAACATGATATTGGGTATCGCCTCTATCATATTATTGTAGTGGGGATATACGGTGAGATCCTTAGCTGGCAGCTTGACCTGCGCTAGGTTGGTGATGGCATTCTATAATGCCTCACTCAGAGCAACCCGAGTATCTTTGGAGAGTCAAAGAAGCTAGAATAGTGATAAATTTGCTGGGGTATTGGCCAGTTGTGCCAAAATATCGAAGTTGTAGGGCTTTTCCAACCAGTGAGCGGTATCTTTGTGTAGTGGTCTGTCGAAGCGAGTTTTTTTCTACTTGAACTTGTTCGTTGCTGGAGGCTGGGATAGACCCATATCAGATACGGCGATTGGGAGTACACCATCGTCGGGGATGTCATACTCTCATTGGTATGCCAGGCCTGACCTCATTGTTCCTGCTACAACTTCTTCAAAATGAATAGAAATCGTGTAGCAGGATTTGGACTTCTTGCCCTTGGACTTGGTGGTAGAAGGTGTTGTCTGCTGCATCAAGTCTGGCACAAGATCTGGATGAACCCACATGACCTCCCTACGTGATGTAGTGAGAGGTATCAGCCCGGTTGTTTGGTCACGAGCTGGTGGAAGATTAAAAACCTTCATTGTTGCCGGGGGATCAGGATTACTCCGTCTTGGGCTTCCGTTGCCAAGGAGTTACCGAATTGGAGAGATACTATATTGGCGGTAACTGTTTTAGCATCGAAGTCCAAGGTGAGGGTCGTATTGCTGAGCAGATGCTTGATGTACCGCTTCACTGTGTAGCAATCCCGTATCGCTTGGTTGACGTATAGATGGTAGTGGCAGTACTTTGGATTATTTACATCGACTACCTTAACAGGGCACTTGACATCAGAAAGTCGAAGCTTGTTTCCCTTTATTAGCACGTCAAAGATTGCCATGACGTTATTATCTTTGAAAGAATAATTTTTTTTGGTTTAGGAACCTCTGCAGGCTTTTTCTCGGGCTTCTTAGTTATATTTGCGATAAAAGCCTACTTTTCCTTGCCATCCCGGACGCTATTGCTATTGTTGTTGTTATAGTTGTAAGGGTATTTTCCTATCATCAACAACAGGAGATCTGTATTCCTAAGAGTCGGGCGTCCTATACTATCTTCTCATTACCGACAATATTTAAGATAAATGTCATCCAGTCTTTAAACTGAGAGTCATCCATCCAGAGTTTGACTATGGGAAGGAGATTTCTCCGGCAGGTGTCTATCAGCATGGACTCAGGGTTACCGGAAGATAACTTTAGTGCCGCTTGCCTGTAACGCTCGATATATTTCCATACAGACTCTTTCTCCCTTTGCGTGATGTCCAATAAAGAGGACATTGTCATGTCGTTTCCCCTGTAATAGAACCATATAAGAAAAAGACCTTTGAGATCGTCGAACGGCAAAATACAGTTATCTTGGAGGCTGTAGAACCAATCGAAGGCTATTCCAAACAATGCCCCGACTAAGAGCTTGGTTAAGAGGGTATCGTTGTGAGGCAGATGTCCCATTGTCGTCTCGAAGTAACTCATGAATTGACAGAGAGATATCTTCCCATCAAACAGAGTCAAGTTAAAGGGCTTGTACTTGGGAGGGTATAGTACATCTATCCACTCGAGGGGATACGGTTGTCCGATTCCTAGCTCACACAGTGAGTCCTGACTGCCCATTGAGTCTAGGCGGGCCCAAAGTTCTCGTACCTCCCGCATTGCTTTCCGGGCTATATCGACTGCGGAAGGGGCAGATGATCCGGACAGGGGATGATTGCTGCTAGCGAGTGAAGCAGTTTTATTTGAATCCCAGTTTATCCCGGGATCCAGGCTTACTTGACAGAGGCCCTTGCTGGTTGTGAGGCTATATTTGCCTTAATCTCCAACATTCTCTGAGTCAAGGCCTACATTAACGCGCTCATAGTTTTTATCATGGCCTCAAGGGTTTTGAGGCGATGTCGATCGTTGGAGCCCTCGTGAACGTCCCCTGCCATGTATGTTGTTCTCATATGGGGAAAAATAGATGAAACAGTGAACGTCGTATTTTTTGCCTTGGACACTTATCGTGAATAGTCATCCGAGAAAGTTGGTAATGCCGCATCCTCTTCAGACTCGGAGGGAATACTACCCCCATCGTAGGAAGCTGCATCCTCTTAACGAGGGTGGCTAACCCCTGGGATCTCAGCCTCTGTTCCTTGGGAATTATCGTCTTCTCGGAATGCCTGATTATCATAGAGGTCCGGAGATTACAACCCCCAACTTGCGTAGCTATGTGAGGTCTTGAGAAAGAACTACCCTCGATGGCTGATAACTTCTTCTTTGAGCGGGTGCCCAGAAAAATACCTTCTGCAGGTTCCATTGTCTGTCCACCTTGGATTCGTCTTCTTGACTCGTTGGCTGAAAGTGATGGAATGGAGGTGCTGGACTTCTGATCTCCCCTTACGGAGGGGGTCTTTCGAGCAGAATAACATGAGGCGAATGGCAGCTCTTCTACCTCTGGTGCTTGCACCTATTCTCCAGGTCACAATCAAGTGGGTGCCTTTAGTTGCAGACACTGTAATACCGACTGCCTATTTGTAGGTACTACTGCTTTATTACAACAATAGTTGATGATAATATTGGCAAAGTAATGCCCTGGGGAGGATACTTTATATGCCGTAGTTGATTCACTTGCTTTGCTCTTGTAATTGATTACGTTGTGTAAGTCAAGTAAGGGCTGATTCACCTTGGCCCCCTTCTTGTGAGCTCGGGTAAACCGAGCAGATGGGTGTGTAGGTGTTGACTTTGCTTCCTGGCCTGGGGTTCATACAAGTACTTGCCCCAGGTTGCTAATAGAAGACTCTATCAGCTGACCCTGTCCAATTGCTACTACAGGCTGGATGCATGGGCCAATTTTGTATGACTTTCTGTCAGGGGCACGCATAGTTAGCGGCGCCTACTAACGGTCGGTCGAATGAGCAATTGCTTGAGCTTGACGAGCTTGCATTGCCCTAGACTTCTTCGTCCTAGCACGCGCCGGTATGCAGTATGAAGAGTCTAAGTTTATATCTTCGCCTTTCTCAGCATGGCGCATGGAGTCAATGTTGCGTAAGATTCGGTCAAAGATGAAACATTTGTGGTTGTCCTGGCCGTATGTGGCCATCTGGCTGCAGTTAGCAACCTGTGCCGCATAGTCCTCCTTATGCGGCTTTTGATGTGGCCCCATGGAACGTGTCTTAGCACTCGAACTCCTGGCATCGTAGTATTTTATCTGCCAGAGCTCAAGTGCTGAGCACTTTCCTTGTCCAAAGAAGCTGCAGCATTAAGGGCGCCAGCTCATGGGAACGCATAATGTGCGTCCCTTGCAGCAGGGAGAAAGACGGAGAGTGCATGCTTCACAGTTGGGTGAGGCACAACGGCCTTTTTAACCCATGTCCTGCGGGTCTTCAAGTGCTGAGCACTTTTCTTGTCAGAAAAGGCTATCGCATAAGAGACGTCAGCTAATGTGGACGCATAATGTGTGTCCCCTGTGGCAGATAGAGAGACGGGGAGCGCATGATCCACAGTTTGGTGAGGCATAACGGCCTTTGCAACCCATGTCCTACGGGTCTTCTTAGGCTTTGCCAGCCTTGTAGTCAGAGAGCATTTCCTCAAAGGCCTATTGTTCGAAGCATACAACCAACATCCTCTGGGTTGAACCCAGCTTCAATGCGTCAGACTGTGTCATGACCTTCTCATCAGAGGAGAAGGATGTCCCCAGCAGAGTCGCCACCTTGTTTTCCATTGAAGTGGGTTTGGGAAAATTTTTGTTTAACAACAAACAAAAAATCCTAGACAAAAAATCTAAGTACAATATTTTTTATCTGGGTAACGTGATGATGGAGATCAAATACTGTAACAACTCTTTTACTCTGTTGACGGTCCGACGAGTGAATGGGGGATTCTCTCTTCTCTTCTCTCCTATTTCTCTCTCTCTCTCTTTCTCTCTCTCTCTCTCTCTTGATCTTGTGTGCACGTACATAGCTCGCTTGGAGCGGTATAGTCTCTGAAGCAGAAAAAGCCAGCCAGCCATTGGAATGTCTAAGTTGCTCCTATTTATAGCTACTATGTTGATGGGTTATAGGTGTCGCATGTTCTTTTATTTGGTGGTCGCAGGTGCTCCTTCAACAGAATGCGGATGCAACTGTAGGCGCATGTTATGGGCAGGTTGTCACGTGTTCTGCATCCTCAACAAGATATAGTAGGGTCCAGGTGAGCTACCACATGGACGTTCGTTGGGATTTGTTGTTGCTGAGGATCTGGGCGGTTCTTGCCTTTTATTTGCTTGACTTGGTCAGCTTGACACGTTGCCCACATTTAGTTGCAAAGAATCACGTCAGTCGCAACAGAAAGATTTTGTCTCAGGGAACCTTGCCACGTTGGACGCATAGAGTCTGGGACGCATGAGACGCATAGAATGCATAAAATCTGGAACGCATGGGGCAAGAGACACATGGAACGCATAGAGTCTAGGACGCATGGGGCCAGAGTCGCATGGAACGCATGGAGTCTGGAACACATAGGGCCAGAGACGCATGGAGTCTGGAACACATGTGACTTCATACATGTGGCGCTGCATGCTTGTCAAAAGTTATTATTAGTCTGACAAGAGCTTCTTGTCGCTTAGTATACTCACATCTTTCGAGGCGTCCAGAAAATCTATTTTGTTATAATTCTGTGTCAGACATAATCTTTGTGTCAGGCCTCTATGTGGCCAGTATTGGGGTGCAGGGATGCTTGAGGGAGTAGTGGCGCATGTGGATACTAGTTAATTAGTGGCACATAACATTGATGGCATACGGGAATACTAGTTATGAAGCGGTCGGCGCATATTAGCTACTTTTCTGGGCCGCATAGTCGTTTTGCGACATAATTTCTTCTAAGTCGATCTTGGGGTATATGGTAGTTGGACGCTTGGATCCAGATTTTTTATGCTTCTACAGCGGCTTGGAGTTCTTGCTTCAAAGTCAACATGCGGCCATCGTGTTGGACACATGACTGAAATCTGCACATGCGCTCCTTAGACAAATGCATAAAACTTGAACGAATAAAATTTCACTAAGTCCAAAATATTTTATGCGGCCAAGTGTGTATGCGGCCTAGAGGAGCATGTGTCACTACCACATTCTGAAAACAGGGGGTATTTTTGACTTTTTTTTATAATTATTAGTATTGTGGTATTTATATTAAATGATTTCTCAATATTGTATTTAAATTAAATATTTGCATGAGGTGTATATTTAAATATATTAAAATATATACGGTATTCTCAACGTCTGAGCTGTAGACTTGACCTATAGGCCACTAGACGAACACCTGATCGAATAGTGCGGATTATGTATTTAATTGTTTATTTTAGAATTAAATTATTGGAGGTTGTATTTAATTATCGTAATTTATTTAATTGTTGCGCGCTGTCGTTGCTTCGATATTTGGAGCGCTACCTGGCTTTTGCCTTCCAATAAATTTTACAACCTTGCCCTAGACGTGCCTACCTTCCATTCTGCTATTTTTGTAACGCATAATTATGCTCTCTGTACCTTATTTTTAGCCGCACAAAAATTGTCGCGGACGTTTATTTAATTCCTAAATAAATTCCTATTTTGTATCGTTGTGCGTTCCAATCAAAATTGGAGGCAATCTTGACCTATTTTTCGTACGACCCAAATTAGGGTAATATTCTGTTCTGAGTCTTCTCCATTAATGCTATTGATGACCCGACCTGATTTTGGCCCCATGTACTCCTAATTAATTTTTGAACACAGCTTGTATTTATTCCTAATTAAATTGAGGATACCATTTTAACCAATTCCGAAAATCCCAATTTAATTCCAGTGCCCTGCTATTTAAGCCCGTGCGACACACACAATGCCCCCTCACCCTACAAAATGCCAGACACCGAATCGCCCGCCAAATTTTGTCATTTCATACATCTGTGCAAATACCCAAATTTAAGGGGGCTAATTTACAAATTGGCATTTGGTGTCAACACCTCATTCCCACATGAAAATTTATTCATGTCTAATCTTGGCCATTCATTAAATGGGTAAATCCTCACCCCTCATTCACAATACCCTCTCTCCTCCTTTCTTTTGTTTGCATTTTCTCCATGTTAAATCATGGCCCTCCATTTAAGATGGAGTCATCCCCACCACACAACACCCTTAAAAATCCCTCAACACTCTTCCCAAAGCAACTCTACATGCAATATTTGGCCGGCCCTAAATTTTTAGAGAGCCACATCACCCTCTCCATACAAAGAAACTCCTCCCTCCATTCTTCTTCTTCCCTACACCATCTTCTCCTTCCCAACCCCACTCCGGCCAAGCCCCCACCTCCGGCGGCCAACGACGGCGACCCCGGCCTGCCGTCAGCCCCGCTACTGCTCAGCCGATGCTGCTCAACTGCTGCTGCCGCCGGCTGCTACTGCTCGGCCGCCGCTGCTGCTCGGCTGCTGCGCCGGCCGGCTACCCCCAGCACCACCACCATCACCATTAGAACCGCCACCACCATCAATCCCGTCACCACCACCATCACAAGCCCGGCTCCACCTCCACCCGGAGCTCTACCTATCACCACCATCACGAACACCACTTCCCGGCGAGCTCTCCTCCCCTCATTCGAGCACAGCCCCGAGTCTCCCGCTGCTCCTTCTCCCTTCCTCGCCACTCCGGCCCGGTCCCGCCGAGCTCCGATCCCTCCTAGCTCCTCCACCGACCACGAGAACTTCCACCACCACCACGGCCAGCTCCCCTCCGGCTGTGCACCACCAGCCGACCCCCCTGTGAGCTCCTCTTCCTCTCCTTCTCCCTCTTCCTTCTTCCTATGTATATATATATGTATATATATATACATACGTATATACATATATTTATGTATTTAATATATGTATATGTATATTATTTATTTACTTAGTATTTAAAACATGTATAAGTATAGTATATATATACTTAGTATATAAATATAATTAATGTGTATAATAAATGATAATATGTATATGTATATGTACATATATATATTTAAGTAGGATTTATATATAAATACGTATTCTAGTATATATATTTAATTTGATATATATATATTTTGTATATACTATATATATATTCTCGGTATATATATATATATATTGGTTATTTTAGATATAACATCTATTTAATAAAAAGTATATACTAGTACAAATTTAATTCATGAATTGGTATTTATGTATTCCTCATATATGTTAGTATTGTATTTTTAATTTAGTATATGTATATGTACTCATATGCAAGTATATGGTATTGTATTTTTATTGGTATATCTGTATATATATATATGTAGTATAAATTTAATTTGGTATTAGTCATAGTATATTAATAATAATAATGATAGCAATATATATATATTGTAAATTGTATTTTTGGAAATTTAGTACATATAGTAAATTCTATTTTTGGGTTATATTCATATGTATATATATATCTTGTGTAAAGTAAGTCCTATTGGATTTTATATAATTAAACATACAGTATTATCCTTACTTTATATATATATATATACAAGTATTAGTTTTATTTAAAGAAAATAAATACACATCTATTTTTCATACCAAATGAATAATATGTATGTATGTTAGTAGTATATATATATTATATATATGGGTACTAGATGACCCGAGTATAAATACGGATACCCCGTAACTATACCTGACCCATGACTCTGTGAATGTTAGTGGGCTGCCACGCGTACACTGACGCACTAGCAAGCCCCATACCATTTTGATCGTCTGTCTTGCCCAGCAATCGCAGACGCGACGCCGTGCAACTTGACGCACACTGACCCTAGATTGACCAGTGCCATATCTGGCTGAGCCTCTGACTTCATGGATTTGTGTTGTGCTAGTATAGCATCTGATGCAAGGTTATATTTATTATATGTTTATAGGACTGTTGGATCCTCCAGACGATACTCTGGGATAGGACATTGGTTTTACCAGCTAAGGACCCAAGGCGAGTACATTCTCTGATTAGTTTCTAATTTATGATATTCCCTATGTTCACTGTATCTAGTGAAGATATCCATGCTCTTGACACGCTGGTTACACGGATTGGTATACACGGATCTCGTCATAAGATGTTATTCTTTATTCATGGTGTAGCTTGTACAAGACTTGTTTCCTTGTTATCTTGTGCATGTACAGACACTGAGACCCGGGGAGATTTGCTACCTCCCTAGGGAATCCCGTGCCATAGCGTACCATGATTGGATCTACTATACCAGTCGGGGGTGGGGAGTATTTTAGTATAGATATGTGATCATACCCAACTCTACATGCATCATAGCTCACCCTACATCTCACGTCGGGTGCGGCCTGACCATTTATATGCTTCATAGCTGTTACGTGTGATTAGCCTGACCTCTACATGCATCATAGCTAACCAACGGTTAGCCTGACCTTACATGAATCATAGCTAATCATATGTAACCAGCCTGATCAAGTTCCCAAGTCGATCACATGTTAAAGCTAGTACTCACACACTTAGTCATAGGTTTCTTGCTCATTGATATATTATTTTTTTTCCTGCATTTACTTACAGTATTTCCAGTATTTCCTTTTTGTACATTTCTCGTACCTATACATGCATCTCATATATATTTCCATCTAGAACTGCTACATAGTTTATATCATTAATATAGAACTGCTATTTAGAGATGTACTTTGCTCCTTCCTGACTGGAAAATATTTTCCAGACTGTGACCTTAGTAGACTTATTTCTGACACACTTGAGGATTGGAAGTTACTGATTGCAGGTATGATTATTTTGTCATTAGACTTATCTTGTATTTCTTTGCTTGCCTTGATATCTCATCGTGCTTTAGTTTATGTGATTGAGTATTTCTAGCATTATTTTATGATACCCACGTCTCCTTATGGAGTTGGGTATTCATGTGAGATTGATTAGATAGTTACATGACCTAGACAGCGTTCTACCGCCGATGCTGCGGCGTAGGCTGGACGTACCCACACTCTCGTATCCCTATATCGGGTGCGGGTCGTGACACATTTTAGTGGTGGCCCATGCAGGTCAGACTTCGCAAGTTGTGCGATGTCGTAGTAGTGCGACGTCATAGTTGTACTAATACGTACCTGCTATAGAATATAGGACATAGGATACTAGGATGAGAGAGGATACTCAATCACAAATTCTTGAGAGATTCCTGGGACGACCCCTTGAGAATCTTATTATAATTTATAATTTAAATCTTTCCTTGTTTTCGTCCGCTCTCGCTTGTTGTTATTGAACTTAATTTTTGTTGATCAGTTATTAAATTAAAATCTTGGTATCATTGTTGAGTTTGATTCTTGTTGACCAGTTGTTAAATTTAATTCTTGGTATCGTTGTTGAGTTGATTTTATATCGAGATAAATTTTACGGGCTAAAATTTACGGTATCATCTGATGACATATGTTGATGAGGACAGTGAGAAAGGTAAAACGTCTACTTTGGTTATGGACCCTAGAGTTTATCGCAGCCATATTAGCTGTCGTGACGAAAACGTAGGAACCTGACTTGGATGTACATACTATAGTTATGAAACTTAGAGTCTCTCGCAGCCATACCGATTGGCGTGGCAAAGATTCTAGATAACATGATTATAGAGTTGCATACCTTAGTTACGGAACCTATCGTTTATCGCATCTATGCTTACTGGCATGGCGAGGATTCTGAGTGTCATGATTTCAGACAAACGTGTATGATTATCAGGTTGTATCTTAAATTGGTTCTTAAAGTATCATCTCAAGACTTATCTATTTCTGTTATTCCAGGACTTTGTTCCATCGCTTCTTTTCTTTACTAGCAGTAAAGATACCTTCAGTCCTTAACCCAGTTCTTTTGAGCCTTATTTCTTTAAGGATCCTTGTTAGTGTGATAATTAGTGACTTGCAATTTTGGTTGTATCTTGTATTAGTTTGACTGAGTGTGACTTGTGAGTTGTAAGTGTTTCTTAGTTGGACATGTGAGCAGTAGGCATTAACCTAGAGTTAACCTTAGCATAGTACCTTGTAACAATGGTTCTGGGATAAGTGTCATTAGAGACTGAGAGTAGAAGGAGAGTATAGAGTATCAGTAATAGTTCTCAGAGTTAGTATCAGAGCCAATAAACCCATCCTGGATAATCATGATTATGTAAATTGAGTGATCTATGTAAACAATTAGGTATCAAGGAATTGTGTTAAGGATTAATGGAGCATAGCGTTCAATCTGATGATTGATATCAGGCGTGTTAAAGGTCAAGAAATTTATATGCATGAGGAGTTATAATGAGGTGTCATGAGTAGAGAAATATCAGAATTGGTAATGAAGATGGTGAAGCGTATCACAGATTAGTGTAACAGGCTATGAAAGGTTAAAAGGAAAATACATATACATCAATTGAGATGAGAACCATATACTTGCCCATGAGAGTAAAGAACATGAGTGTTATAGAAGGTACAGGTAATCATGAGTTTCAATGAGCTTGATGAGATGATCCATTAATGAAGCTAGTGATATAATACCAAGAGTGCTAATGATTCTATATCGAGATTAGTCGAGAATGACGCTCAAAACAGTAAGCACTCTGCGTGATGAAAATCGGATGATATACCAGTTAATATAGATTGAAAATCATGGAAGAAAATACATGTGATGATAACCTTGATCATTGGAGGTAATAGTGCAAGTGATTCGGGCAGTACAATTTTAGTACACAGTTATGGACCCTAGATGTATCGAGTGCACCTAGAGTATCAGAGACCGTGAGCACTGATATGTATATTTGTGGATTTATAAATTAAAGAGTAGAAATAAAATTTTATTTAGAGAATTATTGAGGAGTTGAGATTGTGTCATTAAAATTTTGAGGATTTTAAATATTGATTCAATAAACATGGTCAAGGCTACAAAGATTTTAGAAGTGATTAAAAATTTTATTCCGATGTTGAGTATCTGACTTTGAGGAGGTATATGCAATTTATTTTTAAGTTGATCGAGAAGTTCCCTTGATGATTATTTTGAGGATTAATTTTATGGTAGATGAGAGATATGAATATTAATATATGAGTAGATGATATACATGTGTAAGGATCTGATGACTTGAGCATGATTGAGATGGCACCGCAGACTGACTTGGGTGTCCATCTAGAGTTGTATTAGAAAGGGTTTAGCACTTAGTATGGTGTTCCACTTGGTGGGCACTTGAGTGATAAGAACAAATAGTATGGACAATTATAGTAGGAACGAGAACTAACAGTGGGTGTACTATAGTAGAACAGGGGTACCTAAAGAGATAGAGGTATCAAACTTTACATGCACCAATTGACCTATAATCGTGTTAGAGGTTCTTGGTATCAGATTTTGGCATTAATAGACAGGTGTGTGCAATACAGATATATTCATGGATCTTGTGGATTAATGATTAGTTGAGATGGGTACCAGTGTACAGGAATAGGAATTGGTTAGTGAATGTGCTAGAGTTAAGTGTTTGTTAGAGATAGTAGATACTACAAGTAATATGTTAGCAGGTTCTTTCTTTCCCTCCTAATGTTCCTTTTTTCGTCTTTCGATTGATTGATTTTCCTAGTACTGTAGTTGTATGCATGATTTCTTGTTAGAATAAAATTGGTAGTACACCCTGACAGAGACTGCAGTACCATGACAGAAGACACATGACCTATATATTTTCTTAGATTGCATGGCTGTAGGTAGAATTTTTCTTAGACCATAATCGTTGGGGTTTTGACCATAGCAAAGATCTATGACAAGGTTATGACTTGACAAAAAGGGGCAAGATGATTAAAAAAAAATTCAAGGATAAGCATTCATTTAAATAAAGAGTTAATATAATAGAATTGATGGATCATTGATTTTACAAAAATCGAGGTATGATTGAAATTCGAGGATAAACATTAACTTAAATGGAGAGTTAAGAAATTAACATGGCAAAATTGAGGAATTATTAATTTTAGTAAGGTTATGATATGATAGAATTGGTTATTAAAATTTGAGAAAATTAGGGAAATTATCGTTTACCTATTTGATTGCAAGATAGGAATTTTTAATTTTTTTTTATTATGAAGGTTGCATTTGAAGATTCCGTAAGTATCGTCTCGTTGAGTATTCTGAGGAAAAAAAGGAAATCAGGAAATAAAATCGTTAATGGATAGTGTCAAATTCGATTCTCGGGATGAGGATTTAGATTTTGAATATGCATCGATTGGATTTAAATTGAGGAGTAAAAATCATTAATGGATTGGTGTTAAATTCAAACTTTTCGGATGACATTTCAAATTTTATGAATATAGTTGTTTAATTAAGTTGAAGGGTTGGATTTAGGGATTGTGTTTTAGATGGGAGTCTTGATGTGTATTAAGTGAACTAGAGGTTTGGATGTCAAAATCCGAGTATTTAATTTCTTAAATTTGAATTTGGAGGAAATTGTGAGGAAATGGAAACTGATTTTTATTTTCGAGGATATTACAAGAATACAGTAATTTCAGAATTTTCGAGATTGTGAAATGGCAAGGTGGATTACTACCTGATTTTGTGGCTGATGAATTTAACTATTGATGAAAAAATAAAATAATGTATAAACACTACTATGAGGACTTTAAATTTCGAGGACGAAATTCTTTTAAGGAGGGTAGACTTGTCACTACCACATTCTGAAAACAGGGGGTATTTTCGACTTTTTTTTATAATTATTAGTATTGTGGTATTTATATTAAATGATTTCTCAATATTGTATTTAAATTAAATATTTACATGAGGTGTATATTTAAATATATTAAAATATATACGGTGTTCTCAACGTCTGAGCTGTAGACTTGACCTAGAGGCCACTAGACGAACACCTGATCGAATAGTGGGGATTATGTATTTAATTGTTTATTTTAGAATTAAATTATTGGAGGTTGTATTTAATTATCGTAATTTATTTAATTGTTGCGCGCTGTCGTTGCTTCGATATTTGGAGCGCTACCTGGCTTTTGCCTTCCAACAAATTTTACAACCTTGTCCTAGACGTGCCTGCCTTCCATTCTGCTATTTTTGCAACGCATAATTATGCTTTCTGTACCTTATTTTTAGCCGCACAAAAATTATCGTGGACGTTTATTTAATTCCTAAATAAATTCCTATTTTGTATCGTTGTGCGTTCTAATCGAAATTGGAGGCAATCTTGACCTATTTTTCGTACGACCCAAATTAGGGTAATATTCTGTTCTGAGTCTTCTCCATTAATGCTATTGATGACCCGACCTGATTTTGGCCCCATGTACTCCTAATTAATTTTTGAAACACAGCTTGTATTTATTCCTAATTAAATTGAGGATACCATTTTAACCAATTTCGAAAATCCCAATTTAATTCCAGTGCCCTGCTATTTAAGCCCGTGCGACCCACACAACGCCCCCTCACCCTACAAAACGCCAGACACCGAATCGCCCACCAAATTTTGTCATTTCATACATCTGTGCAAATACCCAAATTTAATGGGGCTAATTTGCAAATTGGCATTTGGTGTCAATACCTCATTCCCACATGAAAATTTATTCATGTTTAATCTTGGCTATTCATTAAATGGGTAAATCCTCACCCCTCATTCACAACACCCTCTCTCCTCCTTTCTTTTGTTTGCATTTTCTCCATGTTAAATCATGGCCCTCCATTTAAGATGGAGTCATCCCCACCACACAACACCCTTAAAAATCCCTCAACACTCTTCCCAAAGCAACTCTACATGCAATATTTGGCCGGCCCTAAATTTTTAGGGAGCCACATCACCCTCTCCATACAAAGAAACTCCTCCCTCCATTCTTCTTCTTCCCTACACCATCTTCTCCTTCCCAACCCCACTCCGGCCAAGCCCCCACCTCCGGCGGCCAACGACGGCGACCCCGGCCTGCCGTCAGCCCCGCTACTGCTCAGCCGCTGCTGCTCAACTGCTGCTGCCGCCGGTTGCTACTGCTCGGCCGCCGCTGCTGCTCGGCTGCTGCGCCGGCCGGCTACCCCCAGCACCACCACCATCACCATTAGAACCGCCACCACCATCAATCCCGTCACCACCACCAGCACAAGCCCGGCTCCACCTCCACCCGGAGCTCCACCTATCACCACCATCACGAACACCACTTCCCGGCGAGCTCTCTCCCCTCATTCGAGCACAGCCCCGAGTCTTCCGCTGCTCCTTCTCCCTTCCTCGCCACTCCGGCCCGGTCCCGCCGAGCTCCGATCCCTCCTAGCTCCTCCACCGACCACGAGAACTTCCACCACCACCACGGCCAGCTCCCCTCCGGCTGTGCACCACCAGCCGACCCCCCTGTGAGCTCCTCTTCCTCTTCTTCTCCCTCTTCCTTCTTTCTATGTATATATATATATGTATATATATACATACGTATATACATATATGTATGTATTTAATATATGTATATGTATATTATTTATTTACTTAGTGTTTAAAACATGTATAAGTATAATATATATATACTTAGTATATAAATATAATTAATGTGTATAATAAATGATAATATGTATATGTATATGTACATATATATATTTAAGTATGATTTATATATAAATACGTATTCTAGTATATATATTTAATTTGATATATATATATTTTGTATATACTATATATATATTCTCGGTATATATATATATATTGGTTATTTTAGATATAACATCTATTTAATAAAAAAGTATATACTAGTACAAATTTAATTCATGAATTGGTATTTATGTATTCCTCATATATGTTAGTATTGTATTTTTAATTTAGTATATGTATATGTACTCATATGCAAGTATATGGTATTGTATTTTTATTGGTATATCTGTATATATATATATGTAGTATAAATTTAATTTGCTATTAGTCTTAGTATATTAATAATAATAATGATAGCAATATATATATATTGTAAATTGTATTTTTGGAAATTTAGTACATATAGTAAATTCTATTTTTGGGTTATATTCATATGTATATATATATCTTGTGTAAAGTAAGTCCTATTGGATTTTATATAATTAAACATACAGTATTATCCTTACTTTATATATATATTTATATATACAAGTATTAGTTTTATTTAAAGAAAATAAATACACATCTATTTTTCATACCAAATGAATAATATGTATGTATGTTAGGAGTATATATATATTATATATATGGGTACTAGATGACCCGAGTATAAATACGGACACCCCGTAACTATACCTGACCTATGACTCTGTGAATGTTAGTTGGCTGCCACGCGTACACTGACGTACAAGCAAGCCCCGTACCATTTTGATCGTCTGTCTTGCCCAGTAATCGCAGACACGACGCCGTGCAACTTGACGCACACTGACCCTAGATTGACCAGTGCTATATCTGGCAGAGCCTCTGACTTCATGGATTTGTGTTGTGCTAGTATAGCATCTGATGCAAGGTTATATTTATTATATGTTTATAGGACTGTTGGATCCTCCAGACGATACTCTGGGACAGGACATTGGTTTTATCAGCTAAGGACCCAAGGCGAGTACATTCTCTGATTAGTTTCTAATTTATGATATTCCCTATGTTCACTGTATCTAGTGAAGATATCCATGCTCTTGACACGCTGGTTACACGGATTGGTATACACGGATCTCGTCATGAGATGTTATTCTTTATTCATGGTGTAGCTTGTACAAGACTTGTTTCCTTGTTATCTTGTGCATGTACAGACACTGAGACCCGGGGAGATTTGCTACCTCCCTAGGGAATCCCGTGCCATAGCGTACCATGATTGGATCTACTATACCAGTCGGGGGTGGGGAGTATTTTAGTATAGATATGTGATCATACCCAACTCTACATGCATCATAGCTCACCCCACATCTCACGTCGGGTGCGGCCTGACCATTTATATGCTTCATAGCTGTTACGTGTGATTAGCCTGACCTCTACATACATCATAGCTAACCAACGGTTAGCCTGACCTTACATGAATTATAGCTAATCACATGTAACCAGCCTGATCAAGTTCCCAAGCCGATCACATGTTAAAGCTAGTACTCACACACTTAGTCATAGGTTTCTTGCTCATTGATATATTATTTCTTTTCCTGCATTTACTTACAGTATTTCCAGTATTTCCTTTTTGTACATTTCTCGTACCTATATATGCATCTCATATATATTTCCATCTAGAACTGCTACATAGTTTATATCATTAATATAGAACTATTATTTAGAGATGTACTTTGCTCCTTTCTGACTGGAAAACATTTTCCAGACTGTGACCTTAGTGGACTTGTTTCTGACACACTTGAGGATTGGAAGTTACTGATTGCAGGTATGATTATTTTGTCATTAGACTTGTCTTGTATTTCTTTGCTTGCCTTGATATCTCATCGTGCTTTAGTTTATGTGATTGAGTATTTCTAGCATTATTTTATGATACCCACGTCTCTTTATGGAGTTGGGTATTCATGTGAGATTGATTAGATAGTTACATGACCTAGACAGCGTTCTACCGCCGATGCTGCGGCGTAGGCTGGACGTACCCACGCTCTCGTATCCCTATATCGGGTGCGGGTCGTGACAGCATGCAACCTAGAACTATGTGTTTCCTCCTTCTTTGAACGCAAAACTCAGCACCGCCTTGGCTCATCTTTTTATGATTTTGTCTTGTTCTTCTGACACACTTTATTGTATATCACATCAATTACATCCATCACTTTATGTCACCTTTCTGACTTGTATTTATTGTCCATCACTTTGGCACTTGTCCCAAAGAATGGACCTTGCCCCATCCTTACAGCCTTGACATCTATGCGGCCCGCGACTGCATGTAACCTTGATACCCATGCAGCCTCGACTTCATGCGGCACCCTGGCTATGCGCTTACTGTTTTATGGACACGTTGAACACTTGCTTGGTTTAAAAATGTTCTCGTTTGATTGAATGATTATGATGCTATGTGTTTAACTTAGAAAGGACTTGTATGACCCAGATGTGACCTTGTGTTAAATTGACTAAGTACCTGACATGAGCCATTTAGATGTGGCCTTATATGCACTTACTAATTTTTCTTGATCACCTTATTATACGCTGGATAGAATAAGGGGCATAGTTCAACTCGGGGAAAGGTATGTAATCCCAGTCCTTATTTGGTTTAAGGATTGTGGATTTTATCGCGAGAAGTTCTCGCACTACTCTTATTCTCATCTATCGATATAATAAAGTAACAATAAATATAACTAGTACTTAACTGTCATGTCCTAAATAACTTGCTACTTGATAACTTGTCCATGATCTTGACCTTAACCTTGATACTAGAACTTATTCCTGCCCTGACTATTGTATCCGTATTGATACACTTGATCGCACCGTGAGTGCTACTTAATATATATAGGGAGCTGTCGTGCCACAAACTCTTGCTACTTGATATATGTAATTATTTTCATGCACGAATCTGGTAGTTGGACAGTGACTTTAGTCGTGGCCAGATAGTATTGATTGTTGTATCACACTTGGGTAAATCCTTATTTAACTTGTGAGTAACAATATATGGGTTCGTACAAGAGTTTCCGTACTTAAAGTACGACATCTAAGCAGAATGTTTATGTGACCATGACATGGGCTTCTATAACCTAGGGTTGACTATGCAACTTAACATGTAGAGTATTGAGAGGGAACGGTATCCCGAGATTGTGCATGTCGAGCCACCCTAATTTAGCTAGGAGTAAAGGCTGGCCACCACGAATATTGTATATTATCTGCACTAGTGGAATGCAGTATCTGATCTAAATATAAGACCGAGCCAGTATCTTTCCTATAGAAAGCCTGGAACTGTTACTAATCGTTATTAGCTAAGTGCCCTTGCAAGGGACTGGTGGATCTTATACATATATTCTTGCTCGTATATCATTGATTCAACCAGCCTTGCTTGACTAGGGCACGATATGAGGATACTTATGTATTGCATTACTAGGATAACCCAGAGATCATATATTAAGCCGTAATACATGATTGACCGTTTAAATTTCTTATAATGCATTCCTAGCCAGGAAAGTGGGCTGTCATGGCATGATGATTCAACCCATGTCCTTGTTTGGTTGTTAGGTTGAGTCGTTATGTTACGATAATCCATGGACTGAAGCTATATTTTTTTTTCTCCTATGTAATATCTCTAATTGTGTATTGTGCCTTCTGTTAAGTGGAATTAGGGACATAGACTGTTATAATATGATGGTGTAACTCATGCCCTTGTTTGGTTATTGGATTGCGCTGTTGTGATATGATAGGTTATGGACTGAAACTACGACGCAAAGTTATTTTAGCTTGACCATAATCAAGAGATATATTCTACCTTGATGTGATCAGGCACTTCTTGTCCTTGTTTGGTGAAGGGGTATCATGTCATGTCATGGATATGACATATATAATTGATTATTGGCTCACACATCTCATGCTATAGAATTGGTTTTATTTCTTCATTTCGTGCTTTCTTTGTGGTACTTGCTATTTAGGGTCTGACCCCACTGGTTTTGCATGACCAAGTTTAGAGCCAACACATGAGGATAAAGCTTACTTCTCCCTCATTGATGGCACACACTCGAATGATGGCTGCTGAAGGACACGAGTGGATTTCTTTATTCATTGCTCATTTTTTGTGAACTATATTCTTTTAGGCGTTTAGCCAACCGACACCTGTTAGCAGGGAAATCTGGACACTAGTTCCCTACATGACTATAATATATTCATACTACAGCTGACTCACTGTTATGTATACTTTGATCTTGTATCTGGATTATCATTTTGTCTTGTTAGATCTCTAAGAATATTCTAATACGGTGTTTAGGATGCCTTACTGCTTATTCTGAAATATTTTGTGTTATTGCTACTTGTTTGAATGATTGATATAGAAATTCTTGACCCTAGAAGACCTGATTGTAGTATGCACCCCCATGTCTCTAGACAACCTTAACATATTATGGTTGCTTTGGTATTCCGTAATGTGTGGTTGGCTAAGTCATTCCTCTGCTCTCCAGTATTCTGGATCTGGGACGTAACAAGGTTTAGTGGTGGCCCATGTAGGTCTATTTTTCTTTTCAGACTTGTGGGGTGCCTTGATCATAGAAAATCTCAATCAAACATGTTCGTCCTTAAAATCTTAAATTTGCCTCCTCGAAACTCATCTTGACTTCGATACCATTGATTCCTCGATCCTTTCTCGTCGTGTTCTTGATTTATCTTGTGTCATTTTCTTTAGGGCTTCTCCAGATTCGGTGGTTGGAGCACCAGTGATTTCAGCAGGACAAGGATTCGTTGGCCCACAACGAGAGGCAACACCTGTTCCCGGAGAAATCAGGATAGAACCAGTAGAGGAGCACAGGGAATAACATATACCAAAAGCTCTAGTACCCCTAGTATATCTACAGTTTGGTAGACCTCAACGATTTTGTATGTTTGGACAATGCGGTATTTAATGGTTTTGTCCCTTATTTGATAGGGAGGATATATACATGTATATAGTGGATCAAAGAGTTGTGTACATGACATGGTGGATCAAGGAGTATATGTGATTGACTTATTATCCTAGTGACTGCTAGTACTAGTACTTATAGATGGCTAACCTTGTTATGTGGGATCTATATTTTTATCCTGGATGTTATGTGACTTATTGATTGATAGCATGTAATTACTAGTTCGGTGGATTCTCATGAGCCAGAGGGTCTGGCATTATTCATGGTGATTGGTTTAGTGTCTAGTGATCGTATCTCTCTGACCAGATATTTTATTCCATTGTGAATGAAAGGACTATGGATAGATTGATCCGGTTTATAGAACAACTTGATATATAGACCGATCTGATTGATTGACTGACTGACTCTCCATATTTTCTGACATGACTACATGTACTCGTACTATTGACTACAAGATTACCCTTTGTAGTACTGGCCATGTTATCGCACTGAGGTGCTTTGTGTTAATTTTTTGCACTGCGATGCTATCCTTGATTATAGTGCACTAAGGTGCGACTACATATTATACTTGTGCACTGAGGTGCTATCATGTCCCTGTTATTATACTATATTATATTATTACTTGCACGGGTACATTTGTAGTTGGTTAGTGATTGTAGCTTAGAGTGGTTGGATGATGTGTATTGATTGTTGCATTACGCTTAGGACGGATCTAGGTTGGAACCGACGAAAACCAACGTGGATTCGCACACAGCGTACTCGTACTATGGTACGTCATCCTAGGAAGATGATCGTGTGCCCATGGCACAGGATTTCATATAACTGTAGGGTTAATTAGGTAACTAAAATTAGTAGAAGCATTGGGAGGGAACGGAACCCCGAGATCGTGCATGTGGGCTGCTCATTGTAGTGCAAGGCTAGTCACCACGGATATTGTATATCATCTGCACTAGTGGAGTGTAATATCTGATTATTATATATGACCGAGTCAGTATCTCCCTATAGGAGAGCTGGAACCGTTACTTATATATATATATATATATATATATATATATATATATAGCGGTGGCCTTACGGGAGACTGGTGCATTATTATCTCTTGCTCGTATATTATTGGCTCGGCTAGCCCTGCTTGGACATTGCACGATATAAGGATTCCTATTGCATTATTGGAGTAGCCGATTATTCATATGATTGTATAATATGTTGTTTGATATTCGTGTGGCACATAGTCTGTCTTGGTGCAGTAACTCATTCCCTTGTCCTTGTTTGGTGTAGGGGTGGATTACTGTTCCGATGACATATTTCATATTTCAGTTGATGATGCAGGTATTAGTGGATGTTAGGATGATTGTGATTGATTGTTGATTTCTTATCTGGGGTGTGTTGCTTGCTAGTTAGCTGGTACGTAAGCTATTGTCACGCCCCAGTCCCAAAATACGTAGGACTAGGACACGTAAGCATGCCAGCCGCATGGATATGGAAACTTCAATATATAGAAACCAAAACCCATACGTACGCTGTAATATGAATATTAAACCCACAAGTGGTATAAACATATGTCACAAGTCACAGGGTATAATCTAATCCCATCTACAGAACCATATATAAATAATCAACCAATATCTATGAAACCAGATCTCAATATATAGTATCTAAAGAAGACAGTCGGATGGAAACAAATCCACTGCCGAACTAGAATATAAAAGCAAACATAACATAAGTACATCACCAATAATCACGAGGCTCGAAGGAAAGACCTCCTCAAATATAAGCAACCAGTCCGGATCTGTGCTCCTGCGAATACTCATGAACAGCTACACCTGGAAGGGGCCAGGTCCTCAGAGGGACATAACAAGATACATAGAAGCATGCCAATAATGTACTTAAATAAATATCCAATGGGTCGCCTAACTGTCTAAGTGAATGCAGTTTAAGAACAACTTTTCCAACGCGTGGGCTATCTGGCTAAAATGGGATTAGCATGGTTCTTTTGGAGATCCAGGGGCCTATAGAGCATGTCGTCTTTTGAAGTACAGATGCAGTCTAATAATAATATAATATATAGTGGTCATCATGACCGCGCATCTCCGGCGGAGCGTACGAATTACACAAGGAAAGTGCAACGGAGCCCACACGCCTTACTTGTTGTTCTTCCCACCCCATGCTCTAAGCATGTCACATCCATGACACGATAATACCTCTAAAAACTGCCAAGTCTACTAGCATGCAAAGTTTCTAACAGCAGTTATTCCTAACGCACGGCCCACACGTATAGGAGGCCAAACCCTGCACGCAAGTCCGTGATTTTTATGAGACTCATAACTCGTGTAAAAAATGTGTCACAACCAATAAAACCTAATGATGCTTCATGATAATGGGACAGTCTCATAAACAAGGTCAATGCATATACATAATAAAAACAATCACGACGACACCGTCGTTGCACCCAAATTTTCTTGGACGCACATTTTATATAACAGTTAAAATATATGAACTAAAGACATAAAATAAAGATGCATGCAACATATGGAATATTAATAAAAGTACAATGACAAGGTATACTTGCCTTCTCTGAAAAAGAATGAAGTCCAAACTCAAGGCGTCGTCCGATCTACCCGTCACATAAATTAAACAAGTTAGGTTACAAAAGTGGGTGAATAGGTTCCTCCATTTTAATCTATTTTAATTCTGAAATAAATAACCTAAAATATTATTTTAATCTTATTATAATCTAATTTTATTGTTAAACTCTAATTTTGGTCCAAAGAAAGTCAACTTTACGGATTTGTGATCCGTGGCACGCAAATCGAGGCGAGCCATTGACCAAAAAGTCAACCAACTCAAATCCTAGATTTTTGTGTGGAATCCTATAGATTTCAATGCTACATGAACGCTGGAATCGACAGTTTCATAAAATCACAAGTCGGTAAAGAGTTATGGCCACAAGGGCGCACAGATGACAGTTTTCGGTGGTTTTCTATTTACGTCTATGTTGCACGAATTTTACAGTAGATTAAAATTGCATATTAAATTCTAAAAAAAAATTATGTAAGTTCATAATTCCAGATTTTCGAAACTTTAAATGACTCGTAATTCCGAGTTTGGGATCTCCCGAAATCTCGAAAATACGAAAATATGTCTAATTTTGGACAACTGACACTTTCAGAATATTCTGGAAAAATAGGTTCCAAAATTACTGAAATAATTTATATATTCAGAAAAACTAACCTTGATCTGATTCTAATAAAAAAACTGGAGCGCGTTTGGAGTCCGGAGCTAGAAGATATCATCTTTTTAAGTCGTCATAACTACTAGAAAATGAGGCTGAATTTATGACGAATTTGACTGTTTTTGGAGGAAAAAGTGAGGAGTTTGGGGAAGAAAAATATGAAAGATGTAGGTATTTATAATGGTGGAGACTACTTAATTGAATACGACTAGTATTGGCTAATTTGGATATGATTAGGATCAGTTTAAATAAGGATAGGATATGCATGAAGTTACTTTCCTAGTAGGCTCAGGATTTGAATTAATTTAAAAAATAGAGTTTGAGGTTATCTCAATAATTTATAATCTTAAATAGAATTAAAGATAATACAAATAATTTATATATAATCTTATTTATATCTATTAACACTAAACTAGCATCTATCTAATATTAAAACTATATATATCCAAATAAATCCTAAATAATTTCAAAAATCTAAATAAAATTCTTAAAATTCTAAATAAATTACAAAAAAATATAATTAAATATTTACCTAAAATAAATATTTGGTAGGAACAATATGCAAGTATGGTCTCATAGTAAATTATGGAAGTCCTAGAAATTTAGGTTCCCTATGTTTTAATTACCTAAAAATTCTAAAAAAATCTCCAAAAATCTAAAATAGCCTAAAAATGATTCTAAATAAATATTTATATAAGTAAATATACTAAAAAAATTATTTTCTAATTAACTAAGAGAATACTTTAAAGAAATTCAACATCTATAATAAATATAATAATATAAAATACACACAAAATACCTATTTTGGGTGGGGGTTTACAACTTAAAATAATTTCGTCCTCGAAATTAAAACTAAGCCGTGATGGAAAGTCAATGATGGTATAAGAGGGAGATTTGCAGTTAATTATGTACCTTCCTCCATCCTAACCTCCATGATTCTCCAATTGTCATGGGAATGTTTGGAGGGCTATAATTTGCATTATAAAATGCAACGCTAGGTTTAAATGAGTGGACGATGTTGCGCATTGCACATTCCACAAATTTATGGAGAAGATTCATATGAACGAAAAATGGGTTTTTTCATGTGGCATGTCCAATGGTATGGACATCTCAATGCACCTTTGCATAAAAGTGCTTGACAATTGAAAATTTTGCACAAAGATGGAAATTGGGTTTAATTAATTAAAATTAATGTGCATAGTGTTCTTGAATTAATTAGAAGTACATGAAGATAAAATTAGGTAGGACACAAGTGTCATGGACATAGAGGGCTCATGATATAATATTATCAAAACTTGGGTTGCGCGAAATGGGTTAAGATTGTGTCTCCAATTTAAATTGGAATGCACAAGGATACAAAGATAGAATTATTTCAAATTAAGAAATAACGTCCGCGACGAATATTGTGCGACTAAAATGTAGCACAAGAGAGCATAATTATAAGTTACACAAAGGTCAGAATAGATGGCGGACATGTCTAGGACAAGGATGTGAAGTTTGTAAGAAAGTAGTGGCTAGTGTAGTGCTCCAAGTATCAAAGCAACGGTAAGGTGCGCTAAGTGATATAATTATTGTAAAATTAAATGTCGTGTCATATTTCCAATTGGATACAAACTAGCCCTAATTTCTCTATCTAACCAAGTAGGCCTAATTTTGGGTGAGGGGGTTTATAATCTACCCAACTTATAAACAGTTTCACCCTCGAAATTAAAATAGGGCATAATTTGTTAATTCTTCACATTCGCATATAAGGCAAGTCAATCACAATCTCTTACAAGATTTAAAATATATTCTAATCCATCGCAATCACTTTCCAAATTAAGGTAACCTCTGTTTAATCAAAATTTAATATATTGTAATCTCTTCTCGATTTTTAAATCCTTAACATCCAAATTTAAATTGAATCCATAACATCTTCAATATTTAATTAACCCACATAAATTTTCACATCACGATCTCCAACTATCATAATCTCCCCAAAAAAACAATTCTAATCCAATATTATTCCTATTTTCACTTATGAATTTTGTATTCTTTAAATTTTTAAATTCAATTCACATCCTCAATATTTCAAATAGGTGATGCAACAATCAAAATTTAACTTTTAATTCAAATCATCAAATTATAAAATTTAAATCTAATTCACCAATTGTTCAAGTCTAAAATTCTATATTTATCCTCAAGATTTAAATCGATGATTTACCTTCAATATTCAAATTTTGAATCATGTACTTAAAGTATAAAGATTTGGTCCGACATATCAAGATTTCAAAATTTATTAAATCCTAATCATCTTAGTCATTCATAAAAATTTCCAAAATTAAAATGACTTAAATCTCTCAATTTAATCTTACTTGATCGCTTGATCATAATCAAAGAATCACCTCAACTTGATAATGCGACTTCTACCCAACTTAGAATTTACCCATCTATCACATAAGGCTCTTACATTTAAGAAAACTTATTCCTCAAATTTACTTAATCATGTTACTCAATCCTCAAAAGTTTAACACCAAATATATCATATATGATATGCCTTTAATTACAAAAAATAATTACCAAGTATTGTGATTGGCCTATGGGGTATATCTAGTACTATATGTATATCAAACTTATACCAAGCACGAGGTTCGTCTTTCCGAAATAGGAAAAGACGGAAAACAATAAATAAGAGTTCAAGGGAGAGGTAATAGAATAGAAGTATGGAGATCAAGGTGATTAGAGAATTCAAAAGAAAATTGTCAAGGCAGTTATGGATTAAAATCCTATTTTGGTAATTTCTATTCACATGTTCATATCAGTACAGTTATATAGTCGATACGATATGCTCGGACGTGTCTAGAGGGCAAGTACATTCGTCTAAGAAGCTAAGTCAATTTTATCTCAATCCACGTAAATTAGTTATGCGAAGGGCGAACCAAGCGCACTAAGGCTAGCTAGACCTTAATACACTGATTCTGAAATATATTAGTATAGTACTCCAATAATATATGTCATGAACAAGCTCGATAAAGAATAAGCTTGCAAAACTAGGCTATAATAGCAGCATAAGTCAAGGTAGTACAAAAATTATAGATACGCTGGATTATGATGAGAGATGTTACAAAATAATTCAAGTTCACAAAAAGATAAGACTCTACAATCTCTACAGTTGTCATACTAACTCCTTGTCGAAGTCTCTAGTCGACCAAATAGGGTATGGGCCTCCAAGTTCTATAGTCTCGATAAACACTATTGTCTTATGCTAGCATATAGTTAATGCCATTCGGTTATACTTCATCAATGGGTCAAGAGTGTAACACCCTGTTCCGCTCAAACGGATTGCCGTCTCAAACGGCAATAGTGCAACTGTCCCGACCCGCTTTGCCTCAAACAAGAAGCAAAGGATATTCAGACTTGCCCCTACAGGAATCCGGCTTAGGCTTTCAGAGGCTTGCTCAGGCGTATCGCTCTACCGAGGCGAATCATCGCTAAGGTGGGTGGCTACGGTGAACTTGTCTTTGCTTAGCCAGCACACATAAAATCTGGAATATTCATGCTAGTCGCTAGGTGATTCACCCCCTGCATGCTAATAAATCTAATGCACCTAGCTAAGGGAATAATCCCAACCTGTATTGCTTGCTAGAACATGGAAAATAAAATACTGCTTATATGTTCAGACCCTCGTATGCTAAGTTCCTTAACGGTTTCACCTCTCAGCTTACCTTCGGGTCCGAGCAACGTGCCTGCTTACGTTCCTTAGAAACGCATGCTTGTTTGCTTGAATGTTGCCTTGTTTTCATCCAAACCCCGAAAAACTACTAAGTAGTCGTTTCGTGCCTGAATAAACCTACAAGTATCTGGGACCGTTAGGTCACCATGGCAATTCCCGAACCAGGGAATCTGTACCCTGAATGAATGAGTCCCTGAATCACAGCTCGAGGAGAAAACTACTGAATTCTGACTCAACAAGTTCTATATATATATTCTGTTTCGAACTCGTTCCATACCGGACCTGTTCCTATATATATATTCTGCCTCGAACTTGTTTCTGTATCTGACCTGAGACCCTGACTTGTATGTCGCGGACAACTTGTAAAAGGTGATCTTCGGATCTCGTTCCGCGGGCGGTCACCGGGGCACTGGGGCCGACCCGGTCTAGACGGAACTTCTGGTAGTCATCTGTTTCGGCGGGATAAGTGCAAGGCTCTCCGTTTCTGTATGCTTGCACTTCATCCTCGACCCTGAGACTACGTAGTCGTCTGTTTCGGCGGGATAAAGTGCAATGCCCATCGTGTTCATTGCTTGTACTTTATCCTCGACCCTGAGACTACAAATCTGGTCCTTTATGGCTATGCCAGCGACTTCTGTTCATATAGATAAGTCATCCTCGCTTAGCGGCTATCCGCGTGCGAGTCACTGCATCGTATCAAGAACAACTGAACACCTGAACGATCATGTTAAACGACCCTCGTATTTGCATATGCTATGCCTCCTGAATGCTTATACATGTCCGTGTTTTAATTAACAATGTTTGCCTTGGATAGGGAAGGAGATGGTAAGTCTCGCCGTATTTCCTCAAACATCGCACGGCGCACTGCCCGACACGTTAGGCTATTCAGTATTTGCATGAAACTGATCCTAAGGCAACCAGAAAGACTACTTAATAGTTGTGCACGGAACCTGTATTACGTGTTTGGATTTGTCGAGCGGGCGAGTAGCTTTCCCACCAGTGCATTCAATGTACTGATAATCCACCAGTTTGTATGCAGGGTGCGGGAGAACCTCGTTCGGTGCGGATGCCTCCAACGTGCGTGCTAAGGCCAGGAGTTCCCTCTGAAGCCTTGCAACGGTGCATCCGGAACAGAAGCACATATACAAGACAATGTTGGAGCGTCGCCTGACCATCGTCTGTACAATCATTCCACAATTGTAGCCACTTGGCATGCTTTATGTTTCAGAGAGAGAGGCTTGAGCGACTTGTAATCTCGGCTATACGCCGCCTGTAACACATGTTTATATCAATAAAAAGAGCTTGCTTTACTTCAACTTATGTTTCAATGCTTCCGCTATATTTGTCGACTCAGTGAACCTGTTATCGATCGCCTATGCGTTCATAACTCTGCTGCACTCGGACAATCTGTGCGACTTTGTGGCTTAGAACTCTTGCCGCCAGCCAATGAACCATGGCCTTGCACGGGCGTGGATCACGCTCGTGCGGCATCACGCCCGGATGGGTTAAGCGATCGTTCCGCGGGAGCGCTGGCGAGGGTGATTCCCGCCTAGCGGGAATGGCCGATTGCCTGCGGAAGATCGGAGCGTGACAAAGAGGACTAGGTGATACTGGGTTGTGAGGTATACTACCTAACTTATAACAATAAACTAATACTGTAATTGCCTTGAGGGGATTCTTCAGAATAACCTGGTCCTTGTAAATAAAGTAGAACTCTTGTTAGGGTATACGAAGAAAAGATCTTGGTACTTATTAGGGTATCCTCTCGTATTATATAGGTAGTGGTCATCTTAAATCTTAATCATAGTGCTTATAGAGCAAGTGTCAATAGTAAGAATGGAGAAGTTACTGGCCTCAAGGGAAAAGAGGATATAACTCGTATCGAGGTGTGGTACAAGTTACGCGATTTAAAACTAAGGGATAATCATAAAATTATAATCTAAATGATACTCAACTATCTAGTTCTAACTACCAATCACATAATTAAAAATTCAAGATTACAACTATAACCTTAGCAAACTATATATCCTAACATAGAATAAAATCACTTGGTCTATAATTAGAGGTGTCAAGTGGCACGAGTTAAAAGATGAAGAAAAGAAGAATATAATTTAGTCGTCGCGCAATTAGCGAACGTTAAGGTCGCAGAGGAACAATATATGAAATTAAAATAGAGGGCTCTAGATAGCATCATGGTTTTCCAAGGGAGAAGTGGTATGCTAGTTACTATGTTCGAGGTATGATCAAGAAAAAAGTGTTGATTACATTCCTCTAGGCTTTCTAAGGTGCTGTCTACTAATAATAAGACAATGATCTAAGTTTATAGTTCTAATATTATCTCACTATAAAAGTTAGGCTTAGTCCTAATGTTCAACCTCGAATTTCTATTGGTTCCTCAATGCTAGGGTCAAACAATATGGTCAAATTTCTAACTAACTCTAGTAGTGTCTATACTACTCTTAAGTCATTCATAAATATATCAAGGAGTGATGGTAAATTAATCTATAGGTAAGAGACGCTAGGGTTCATTAAGTATTCTAACTTAGTGATGTGTCAACACTATAGTTGTACTCTTGATAGGAAGGTTATTCTACTTATTATCTAACAACAGGGACTTCTATATTCTAGGAGAGGCTATACTCAAGAACTATTAGGGAAGCACATGAATCAAGCAGGATGCGATTATTTAGATAGAACATATTGGAAAGAGGATGAGTTACAGTAAATTGTGGATGAGATCCTATACTCTATTCCTAGGTGCAGGCTTGTTCGGTACAGTAACGTAACCGAGACAATATGCTCTCGACCTGCATGGGCCACAACAAAAATATGTCACACCCCAGTCCCAAAATACGTAGGACTAGGACACGTAAGCATGCCAGCCGCATAGATATGGCAACTCCAATATATGAAAACCAAAACCCATACGTACGCTGTAATATGAATATTAAACCCACAAGTGATATAAACATATGTCACAAGTCACAGGGTATAATCTAAATCTCATCCACAGAACC
Source organism: Iris macrosiphon (assembly GCA_036927795.1). Taxonomy (NCBI): domain Eukaryota; kingdom Viridiplantae; phylum Streptophyta; class Magnoliopsida; order Asparagales; family Iridaceae; genus Iris; species Iris macrosiphon. The sequence continues at coordinate 53,147,663 of JAYESA010000016.1, read as the reverse complement.
ATATATAAATAATCAACCAATATCTATGAAGCCAGATCTCAATATATAGTATCTAAAAAAGACGGTCGGATGGAAACAAATCCACTGTCGAACTAGAATATAAAAGCAAACATAACATAAGTACATCACCAATAATCACGAGGCTCGAAAGGAAGACCTCCTCAAATATAAGCAACCAGTCCGGTCTGTGCTCCTGCGAATACTCATGAACAACTACACCTGGAAGGGGCCAGGTCCTCAGAAGGACATAACAAGATACATAGAAGCATGCCAATAATGTACTGAAATAAATATCCAATGTGTCGCCTAACCGTCTAAGTGAATGCAGTTTAAGAACAACTTTCCCAACGCGTGGGCTATCTGGCTAAAATGGGATTGGCATGGTTCTCTTGGAGATCCAGGGGCCTATAAAGCATATCGTCTTTTGAACGGCAGAGGCCGCCTGATAATAATATAATATATAGTGGTCATCATGACCGCGCATCTCCGGCGGAGCGTACGGGTTACACAAAGAAAGTGCAACGGAACCCACACGCCTTAGTTGTTGTTCTCCCTACCCCATGCTCTAAGCATGTCACATCCATGATACGATAATACCTCTAATAACTGCCAAGTCTACTAGCATGCAAAGTTTCTAACAGCAGTTATTCCTAACGCACGGTCCACACGTATAGGAGGCCAAACCCTGCACTGAAGTCCGTGATCTTTATGAGACTCACAACTCGTGTAAAAACTGTGTCACGACCAATAAAACCTAATGATGCTTCATGATAATGGGGCAGTCTCATAAACAAGGTCAATGCATATACATAATAAAAACAATCACGACGACACCGTCGTTGCACCCAAGTTTCCTTGGACGCGCATTTTATATAACAGTTAAAATATATGAACTAAAGACAGAAAATAAAGATGCATGCAACATATAGAATATGAATAATAGTACAATGACAAGGTATACTTACCTGCTCTGAAAAAGAATGAAGTCCCAACTCAAGGCGTCGTCCGATCTACCCGTCACATAAATTAAACAAGTTAGGTTACAAAAGTGAGTGAATAGGTTCCTCCATTTTAATCTATTTTAATTCTGAATTAAATAACCTAAAATAGTATTTTAATCTTATTATAATCTGATTTTATTGTTAAACTCTAATTTTGGTCCCCAAAAAGTCAACTTTACGGATTTGTGATCCGTGGCACGCAAATCGAGACGATCCATTGACCAAAAAGTCAACCAACTCAAATCCTAGATTTGTGTGTGAAATCCTATAGATTTTAATGCTACATGAACGCTGGAATCGACAATTTCATAAAATCATAAGTCGGTAAAGAGTTATGGCCACAAGGGCGCACAAATGACAGTTTTTGGTGGTTTCCTATTTATGTCTACGTTGCACGAATTTTACAGTAGATTAAAATTGCATATTAAATTCTACATTTTTTTTATGTAAGTTCATAATGTCAGATTTTCGAAACTTCAAACGGCTCATAATTCCGAGTTCGGGATCTCTCGAAATCTTGAAAATACGAAAATATGTCTGATTTCGGACAACTGACACTTTCAGAATATTCTGGAAAAATAGGTTCCAAAATTACTGAAATAATTTATATATTCAGAAAACTAACATTGATCTAATTCTAATAAAAAAACTGGAGCGCATTTGGAGTCTGGAGCTAGGAGATATCATCTTTTTAAGTCGTCATAACTACTAGAAAATGAGGCTGAATTTATGACGAATTTGACTGTTTTTGGACGAAAAAGTGAGGAGTTTGGGGAATAAAAATATGAAAGATATAGGTATTTATAATGGTGGAGACTACTTAATTGTATACGACTAGGATTGGCTAATTTGGATATGATTAGGATCAGTTTAAATAAGGATAGGATATGCATGAAGTTACTTTCCTAGTAGGCTCAGGATTTGAATTAATTTAAAAAATAGAGTTTGAGGTTATCTCAATAATTTATAATCTTAAATAGAATTAAAGATAATATAAATAATTTATATATAATATTATTTATATCTATTAACACTAAATTAGCATATATCTAATATTAATACTATATATATCCAAATAAATCCTAAATAATTTCAAAAATCTAAATAAATTTCTTAAAATTCTAAATAAATTATAAAAAAATATAATTAAATATTTTAACCTAAAATAAATATTTGGTAGGAACAATATGCAAGTATGGTCTCATAGTAAACTATGGAAGTCCTATAAATTTAGGTTCCCTATGTTTTAATTACCTAAAATTCTAGAAAAATCTCCAAAAATCTAAAATAGCCTAAAATAAATATACTAAATAAAATATTTTCTAATTAACTAAGAGAATACTCTAAAGAAATTCAACATCTATAATAAATATAATAATATAAAATACACACAAAATACCTATTTTGGGTGGTAGGTTTACAGCTATCCCGGTGAAGTGGTTCATTCTATTATCCTTGTTCGGTGTATGGGTGGATTACTGTACTGATGATAGGTTACGAATTCCAGTTGATGATGCATATATTAGTAGAAGTTGGATGTTACACTACAGTTGTTGTTTAGTTGATGCTTTATACTTTGTAATCGTGTGTTGGTACTGCACGATTCCTTTACCCTGATTATTTCTATTTTTATATATTTCTTGTCTTGTTTCTTGTTGGATTTTGTTTACCCGTCCTTAAGCCTTCATTTATGGTACTTGCTACTATTGTCACGCCCCGATCTCCCGCAGGTAAATCGGCCGTTCCCGCTAGGCGGGAATCACCCTCGCCAGCGCTCCCGCGGAACGATCGCTTAACCCATCCGGGCGTGATGCCGCACGAGCGTGATCCACGCCCGTGCAAGGCCATGGTTCGTTGGCTGGCGGCAAGAGTTCTAAGCCACAGAGTCGCACAGATTGTCCGAGTGCAGCGGAGTTTAGGAACGCATAGCGATCGGTAACAGGTTCACTGAGTCGACAATATAGCGGAAGCATTGAAACAAAGTAAAGTAATCTCTTTATTGATATGAACAAGTATTACAGGCGGCGTATAGCTGAGATTACAAGTCGCTCAAGCCTCTCCCTCTGAAACAGTAAAAGCGTGCCAAGTGGCTACAACTGTGGAATGAATGTACAGGCGATGGTCAGGCGATGTTCACAACTTATGTCTTGTATATGTGCTTCAGTCCCGGATGCACCATTGCTTCGGAGTGTTGTCCACGCCTAGCACGCACGTTGGAGGCGTCCGCACCGCACGAGGTTCTCCCGCACCCTGCATACAAACTGGTGGATTATCAGTACATTGAATGCACTGGTGGGGAAGCTACTCGCCCGCTCGACAAATCCAAACACGTAATACAGGTTCCGTGCACAACTATTCAGTTGTCTTTCTAGTTGCCTTAGGATCAGTTTATGCAAACATTGAACAGCTTAACGTGTCGGGCAGTGCGCCGTGCAACATGAGAGGAAACACGGCGAGACTTACCAACTTACCATCTCTTCCCTGTCCAAGGCAACATTAAGGCAACATTGTTAATTCGAGCAGAGGCATGTATAAACATTCAGGAGGCAAGCATATGCATACACGAAGGGTCGTTTAAACATGATCGTTCAGGTGTTTAGTTGTTGCGATGTAGTGACTCGCACGCGGATAGCCGCTAAGCGAGGATGACTTATCTATATGAACACGGTCGCTGGCAAAGCCATTATGGACACTAGTCTTAAACGAGAGTAGTTTGCAACAAAAGTACAGTGGGTGCTACAAGCCATCTCGTTTAGTACAGTAGACTATACAGTAAGTTCAGCCATGGAGCGGATGGTATACAGCGAAAGAACGGTAGGTGCTGCACACTATCTCGTCCAGTACAGTTGGCTGAAATAGTGGAGTTCCATCCGGATAGGAGCGGCCCCAGTGCCCCGGAGACCGTTCGTGGAACTATGCCTCGTTTCCGAGTTGTCCGCGACATGCAGGTCAGGGTCAGGGTCAGTTTCCCCTTCACTAGATACTCGAGTACTGTAGAACAGGAGTACAGTGGTACAGTGGTACAGTAGAATAGTATAACAGTAGTACGGTAGTGCATGATTACAGGAAGTGCTTGAATCATGATTCTGTACAGTGATTAACTTGTCTTGATGCATTCCTCTGGTTCGGGGCTGCCTGGTGACCTAACGGTCCCGGATACTCGCAGGAACATTCAGGCACGGAACGACTACGTAGTAGTCTCCCGGGGTTTGGATGAAAACACGGTAACAATCAAGCAGACAAGCATGCGTTCTAAGGAACATAATCAGCACGTTTGCTCGGGCCCGAAGGTAGTCCGAGAGATGAAACCGTTAAGGGACTTAGCATGCGAGGGTCTGGATATAAGCAGTATTTCCTTTTCCATGTTCTAGCATAGCAATACAGGTTGGGATTATTCCCTTAGCTAGGTGCGTTGGATTTATTAGCATGCAGGGGGTGATTCACCTAGCGACTAGCATATATGATTCCAGGTTTTATGTGTGCTGGCTAAGCAAAGACAAGTTCACCGTAGCCACCCACCTTAGCGATGATTCGCCTCGGTAGAGCGATACGTCTGAGCGAGCCTCTGAAAGTCCAAGTCGGATCCTGTAGGGACAAGTCTGGATATCTTTGCCTCTTGATCGAGGCAAAGCGGGTCGGGACAGTTGCACTATTGCCGATTGAGTCGGCAGTCCGCTTGAGCGGAACGGGGTGTTACATCCTACCCAACTTAGAAAAAGTCTCGTCCTCGAGACTTACTAGGGACAAGCAGTAATCTAGGGTTGAGGCAATCCTAGACAAGTCGTTTGTACTTGTTTCATTTGGATATTTACTTGCACAAGCTTCGAAATCAGCATACCGCTTAGACTGGATCGTGCACACCTTCGACATGCATTTCTAGTGTGAACACGTCAACCAGCTTAGTGATAGCGAAGTCTCAGCACTCGAGTTTCACCTTTTCTTAAGTCTTGGATGGTGCACTAGTTCAAGGCGTCCCTCGAATAGATGCATTCAACCAAACTTAGGGTTAGTGAAAATCGGACAAGCTACTAGCGATACTCTCAAGGGTTCGCACAGGTTGGCACAAAGGCCACTCGCAGCATACAACCAGACAAGCAAGCATATCATTCAAAACGTATTTTGAAAGTATTTAGACTTATTGTTGGAACATCCCATTGAGGCATTGAGAGAGAGCGTGCACATAATCCACGAACGAGCTTTCAAAACAGAGATATCGAATCGAAGTCCAAAGGCGTAGAAGCCAGGCTCTGATACCAACCTGTCACGCCCCGATCTCCCGCAGGTAAATCGGCCGTTCCCGCTAGGCGAGAATCACCCTCGCCAGCGCTCCTGCGGAACAATCGCTTAACCCATCCGGGCGTGATGCCGCACGAGCGTGATCCACGCCCGTGCAAGGCTATGGTTCGTTGGCTAGCGGCAAGAGTTCTAAGCCACAGAGTCGCACAGATTGTCCGAGTGCAGCGGAGTTTAGGAACGCATAGCGATCGGTAACAGGTTCACTGAGTCGACAATATAGCGAAAGCATTGAAACAAAGTAAAGTAATCTCTTTATTGATATGAACAAGTATTACAGGCGGCGTATAGCCGAGATTACAAGTCGCTCAAGCCTCTCTCTCTGAAACAGTAAAAGCGTGCCAAGTGGCTACAACTGTGGAATGAATGTACAGGCGATGGTCAGGCGATGTTCACAACTTATGTCTTGTATATGTGCTTCAGTCCCGGACGCACCGTTGCTTCGGAGTGTTGTCCACGCCTAGCACGCACGTTGGAGGCGTCTACACCGCACGAGGTTCTCCCGCACCCTGCATACAAACTGGTGGATTATCAGTACATTGAATGCACTGGTGGGGAAGCTACTCGCCCGCTCGACACATCCAAACACGTAATACAGGTTCCATGCACAACTATTCAGTTGTCTTTCTAGTTGCCTTAGGATCAGTTTATGCAAACATTGAACAGCTTAACGTGTCGGGCTGTGCGCCGTGCAACATGAGAGAAAACACGGCGAGACTTACCAACTTACCATCTCTTCCCTGTCCAAGGCAACATTGTTAATTCGAGCAGAGGCATGTATAAACATTCAGGAGGCAAGCATATGCATACACGAAGGGTCGTTTAAACATGACCGTTCAGGTGTTCAGTTGTTGCGATGCAGTGACTCGCACGCGGATAGCCGCTAAGCGAGGATGACTTATCTATATGAACACGGTCGCTGGCAAAGCCATTATGGACACTAGTCTTAAACGAGAGTAGTTTGCAACGAAAGTATAATGGGTGCTACAAGCCATCTCGTTTAGTACAGTAGACTATACAGTAAGTTCAGCCATGGAGCGGATGGTATGCAGCGAAAGAACGGTAGGTGCTGCACACTATCTCGTCCAGTACAGTTGGCTGAAACAGTGGAGTTCCATCCGGATCGGAGCGGCCCCAGTGCCCCGGAGACCGTCCGTGGAACTATGCCTCGTTTCCGAGTTGTCTGCGATATGCAGGTCAGGGTCAGTTTCCCCTTCACTAGATACTCGAGTACTGTAGAACAGGAGTACAGTGGTACAGTGGTACAGTAGAACAGTATAATAGTAGTACGGTAGTGCACGATTACAGGAGGTGCTTGAATCATGATTCTGTACAGTGATTAACTTGTCTTGATGCATTCCCCTGGTTCGGGGCTGCCTGGTGACCTAACGGTCCCGGATACTCGCAGGAACATTCAGGCACGGAACGACTACGTAGTAGTCTCCCGGGGTTTGGATGAAAACACGGTAACAATCAAGCAGACAAGCATGCGTTCTAAGGAACATAATCAGCACGTTTGCTCGGGCCCGAAGGTAGTCCGAGAGATGAAACCGTTAAAGGACTTAGCATGCGAGGGTCTGGATATAAGCAGTATTTCCTTTTCCATGTTCTAGCATAGCAATACAGGTTGGGATTATTCCCTTAGCTAGGTGCGTTGGATTTATTAGCATGCAGGGGGTGATTCACCTACCGACTAGCATATATGATTCCAGATTTTATGTGTGCTGGCTAAGCAAAGACAAGTTTACCGTAGCCACCCACCTTAGCGATGATTCGCCTCGGTAGAGCGATACGTCTGAGCGAGCCTCTGAAAGTCCAAGCCGGATCCTGTAGGGACAAGTCTGGATATCTTTGCCTCTTGATCGAGGCAAAGCGGGTCGGGACAGTTGCACTATTGCCGATTGAGTCGGCAGTCCGCTTGAGCGGAACGGGGTGTTACAACTATTGGCATGACCAAACCTGGATTGTTCCCAGATTTCCTGTGACCGACCCTATGGATCTTCCAGACCTGGCTTGGAGGATGCGCTTTAGTTTCCAGATCATGTTGGGAACTGTGTGGGCAAGTACTCTCGTCTACATATTTTCCTGCTGTAGACTTCCTGATTATCATTAGTATTTTTAACCATTGGTCTTACATGATTTCTAGTTGATATCATTCTTGCTGCTTATTTCATTGTGGTTGCCTGTGGATATGAGATCAGATTTAAGCCATAGATTTATTGCATGCTAGGATACCTAACATGACTGACATCCGTGACCGTCGTACGACGTATTACACCTTGTACGAAGTAGTTGGCCATGTTCGTCCATGTATTTATCCAGTATTCTGGGGGCGAAGCTTGACAATTATTTAATGCATTATAATTACTTATTAATTTTTTTGGCAATAATTTCACATTTCCAATACACTATCCAAGTCAATGTGAAATTGACAACAACATGCTTATGTAACAATCAGTAGTTCAATTTTGTACGATTTTGTACAAGCCCTAGTAAATTGATAACTTCATATGTGCGTGGTAGACACTAAACCATTATGCACCAGTAACCAATAATTAACAATGTGATATGCAATTAGATTTTTATATTTTGACTGACCTTGTTAGAGCATCAATAATATGGTTCATCACAATTTTCAGAATATACATTCAGAATGTATGGGCTCATTTTGTAGAATAACAAGACTCAATTGGAACCCCATGATGATTTTGTCCCAAACACAGGAGCAATAGTCTGGGTTTGAAAATTTCTACACTCAAAATGTATGAGCTGATTTGTAGAATATTGAAGCTTAATTGGAGCCCCATAATGGTCCCAAACCATTTTGGTTTTGAAAAATAACTGAGACACGAGGGAGAAAAATAGTTCAAATATACCCCTAACCTATTTTCTATTATTTCCACATCGGTCCAATCTATTTTAAATTAAAATTTTATTATAAGTTTGTATTTATGATATATTTTTTCAGTCTCATATATTGAAGATGCTAGCAGAATGAGTTAGTGAGTCTTACGTAATCCGAAAACAATGAGCGTGATAACCCTTTTTTGAATAATATTAGACATCGTTTAGAAATTATACATGAAAAAAATCTTTAGCTCATGCTTCATACTATCTTTCTAACATTCATCATTATTATTATTATAGTAATAATAATTATAATAATTATTATAAGTGGAGTACACATGTTGATTATAATTGATATTTCATTGACGAATAAAGTACAAAAAAATATCGTAAGATTTATAGTTGTAGCAAAAATAAGACTCCATAGGTTTTAAATAGATATAATCGTCATTTCATAAAAAAAAATTGACATCCGTTAATAGTCTAATCCAATTTGAGCATAAATTGAACCAAATTAAAAAGTGGAGACTTTTTTTAAACAACGAGTCTTTTTTTTACTAAATTATGGTTCTTAAGAGGAGTTTTTTTTTTTTGTACTTTACCCGCATATTTTTTCTTTCACGTGAAAACCAAACACTGAAAGTCAATTTCTGACAACTATATACACATTAAGTGGGCCACTTCTGCGTGTGTTCCGTGAGCCGAACAGGCCCTAAAAGAAACAACAATCCAAACGAAGCCTAAGCCTTAAACAATTTGGCCCAAACCCTACCTGAACCCGGCCTGTTTTACACCCTATTAGGGTTCTCTTATTCTATTCATCTCTCAGCAGCAGCAGCAGCAGCAGCGGCGGCGGCAGCAAAAACCTAGGGTTGTTTGAAGGACTGCACTTCCGCCATGGCCGAAGAGGAAGCGCAGACTCTTTCGTACGTACAAGAGACGGTGCTGAAGAAAAGGAAGAACAACGAGGAGTGGGCTATAAAGAGGAGGGAGCGAGTGGAAGCGCGGAAGCAACGTAACAGAGACGACTTGAAGCATGCCATCAAGAAGCCCGAGCAATTTGTTCAGGAATATCGCGACAAAGTAAGCATCTTCTTCTTCTTCTTCTTCTTCTTCTTCAAAAGCCTTCACTTTGTTAGGTATTTTCGGAATCATTTGTTGATTGCGCATGAAACGAGTAGAGAAAGATTCAAGTTTGAAGATTGGTCTGATTCCAGTAAGAATGATTGTTTTTTGGGAGGTTTTGTGTGTATTTGTATGTCAAAACAGGTACCATGTTTTTTGGGAGGTTTTGTGTGTATTTGTATGTCAAAACAGGTACCATGTTTTTTGGGAGGTTTTATGTGTATTTGTATGTCAAAACAGGTGCCATGTCTGTGTCACCGTATCCTTACTGTGTTGTGTCCTTACCCGTGCAACATAGATATAAGCATATATTTTCTCAAAAGTTTGCGGTGGGTTGGAGGGTGTTGCGGGGGCTAGTTCTGTAAGTATTTCAGAATTCCGAAAAGCTAAAATAGACTTTTTTTTCTTTTCAAAATTAAGGTTTCAATTATTTGAAATTTTCAAAAGAATATACGCAGCAGCTGTTGCAAATTCACTACTGCCCGCTGCAGACTGATGCGACCCAGTAGCAATATGAATCAGCGCCAGTTGTTAGTTCCTGCAAGTTTTTCATTTAAACCCGCCGTGCTAACTTATAGTATCACTTGTAAGTGCTAACTTATAGTATCACTTGTATGTCATGGAGTTCTTATTAGTTTATGTGAATAGTTATTTTAATATGTTCTTTATTGAATTATATTCTTCTGTAGGTTTAAGAAATAAGTTGTCATATAGTAGTGCTAGTTTGGTTCCCTTTTGAATTGGAGGCCTTGTTGTTTCTGTTGTCATCTTGGCCAAAACAACAAATAAAATTTGTTTGGTTCCAATGGTTTGCCGTTTTCACTATGCAAAAATGGCCGAAAACGGAAAGCTTTAAACGCTCGTGAAATCACCATTTGGTGTTTGCCATTTGAAATGTAATGTTACCATTTCAACTGGAACCAAACTAGCTCATTGAGCAATGTGTAGAAACAGATTGTGCACAAGTCTTACAGTTGTGTCAGATAAGTGTCCAAGAGATGGCCCTAATAAAGTTAGTATGCAATTACGGAGAAGTTTTGGCAAGTGATCTATGATGTGTCTATGGAATATTGTTCTAGGGAGGTGTAAGTATAACACAAAGTGTTCATGCTTACATTGATTTTAGATCAGTGATAATGCTATATATGTTCCTGTTCTAATGTCACTTCTTGACTTGCAGGAGTTGGATCTTGTCCGAATGAAACAAAGACTAAGGCTTCGAAAGACGTCACTTGTTGACCTTAAGTCTAAGTTACTTTTTGTGATTCGCATTCAAGGGTGCGTTGCAGAGATTAAGCATATTGCTTTTGATGCTCGATTTTGATGTTTCGATCTCTTTGTGAATGATATTTCCACTTTTCTTTTCAGCTCAAATGACATGCATCCTAAGACCAGAAAAATTCTCAAACTGTTAAGGTTGACACATATCTTCAGTGGTGTATTTGTCAAGGCAAATGAAAAAACATTGAAATTGTTACTCTGTGTGGAACCGTTCGTCACCTATGGGTAACTAAATAAATAGTTACCAAAAATTTACTTGGAGCTCATATTTTGCCGGTACAGTTTTGTTAACGTTGATTTGTGTGCTGAAAATTTATTATGTGCAGCTATCCTAATATGAAGAATGTGAAGGATCTAATTTATAAGAAGGGCTGTGGTATAGTAGACAAGCAGAGGGTTCCCCTGACAGACAACATTGTTATAGAACAGGTATGTCGTTTATGATAAGATGGATTCTATAAATACTACAATATATTTTCCAAATTGCCTTTTGCACATAGTGTATGCTTTTTCATAAATAATATAACAAGAGTATTACAAGGTAGTCAAAAGGCGCAAGACGTACTCGAGGCGCAAAAGCTCCATATCGTCCGAGGCGCAAGGCGCATTTAAGGCACGAGCCTGAGCAAAGTGAGGCGCAAATATAAAAAATATACATAGATAAATAAATAAATTAGTAATGTAGGAAATAAAACCAAATAACATATTAAAACCAACAAAAATGCGCCTTAAAATATAACCAAGTGAACTAGCAAAGCAGCAGTAACAGTCAACAGAACTAACAAGAGTTTGTATTATCCCTACCACGCTTTTAGTAAATTTTAGTTTTTTCAGTTAAATTGTAACCAACTATTTGTACGAGGTAAGGATTATCTCTCCGCCTCAATGATTTTTTTATAAATAAAAGAAATCATAAGGCACACATTTTCTTGGTTGTGCCTTGCAGAAAGGCGCACCTAAGGCGTGCCTTGGATGTGCTTGGAGAAATGGGCCTTGTCTAGTGAGGTGTTGCAAACATCTACAACAACCAACATCTTCTCGACATCCCCTCCTCACAGCAACCAACTCCTCGACGCCCCCCCCTTGCCATGTTGTCCTTGCAAGTTGCAATAACCACTTCCTCAATACTTGATTAATCTATATATTTTTGATAATTTATGACTATCAATAGGTTTATTTATGCATGCTCTTTTTTTGTCCATGCGCATGCCTCTACTTTGCGCTTCCGGCTCCGGAGGACCTTGACGCCTGAGAGCGCTTTTCGCATCTGACAACTATTATTTGGAAAAACCCTTTGTGCCTAGTTTTTAGGCTCCGGAAGACCTTGATGCCAGATAGCGAAAAGCCTCTGACAACTATGATTGGAGCAATGAATAGAAATAACCTAGTAGGCATTATTGTTTCAAATTGCATCTGTCATTACATGTCTACATGTCTTGTATAACAAAGGGACTGTTTTCCATCTGAATAAGGATTTTTCTTGCTTGATATGCAACCAATATGTTATTCTTCAACTAGTTAGTATTTTGCTTTATTAGTAAATGACAATGGTCTTAGTAGCATAGGTTCTGGCTTTGTTGTCAAATGTTAAATTTCTATGCTAAATAAATCAACAGAAGGTGAGAGCATTGCAGATTGTTATAACGGAGTGTGCATCAAGTATGTATTAAATTATTTGCTTTGTTTTCAGGTGTTAATTACTATGTTAAATAGATCATCAGAAGGTGAGAGCGTTGCTTGAGGATTTTTATCTAGGGGACCGAACCGAAATTTATGAAAACCGAATTTCAACCAATCTTGTTTTATTTAAAACCTAATCGAAATAATATATTGTAAAACCGAACCGAACCAAAACAGTTTGATTTTTCAGTTAATTTGGTTTTTGTATACTAGACCGGACCGTAGAAGCCAGAAGTGGGGGCGGAGGAACGCGACTACTCAATGGTAGTTAAAGGCACGTCTTGGACGCGCCTTGCATAAAGCACTGCAAATGCGTTTCACACCTTACTAGACAAGACGTCTTTCTCTTGGCTCACCCAAGGCGCGCCTTATGTGCGCCTTTTTGCAAGGTGCAACCAAGAAAATGCGTGCCTAGACGCACCTTATGGTTTTTTATTTATACAAAAATGTTTGAGGAAAGGAGATAACCTTTACCTCATACAAGTAGTTGGTTACAGTTGAACTGGAAACACTAAAATTTACTAATAGCGTGGTAGAGACAATACAAACTCTTCTTAATTCTGCTGATTGTTACTATTGCTTTGCTAGTTCACTTGGTTATGTTTAAACATATTTTTATTAAATTTAATGTCATTTGGTTTTATTTTTTACGTTACTAATTTATTTATCTATGCATATTTTTATTATTTTTTGTATTTATGTCTTGCTTCGCTCGGACGCTCGTCTTAAGTGCGCCTTGTGCCTCATGCGATATGGACCTTTTGCGCCTCGATTGCGCCTTGCACATTTCACTACCTTGCGACTACTTAGAAGAGACTAAAGTTAGGAGCGTGATGGTAGTATGCGTTATTAATTTTTTTATGTTTATTAATTATTGTTATCAAAACATATAAATTATTTTAATATTTATTAGAATTTATAAAGTTCAGTACAAAGTTACAGAAAGATCATTTGCATATTGATTTTTTTATGATGTCAAGGTAAGTAATTTTTAGTTTTTTTGTACTTTGATAAACTTGTATTAATTTTTTTTAACATTTTTTACAAAATTTGTCATCTTTTAAAATTATGTTCATATTATGAGAAGCGCTCATGTCGTCGGAGAAACGTGCTCCAGTCGTTGGAGAAACGAGCCTCCCGTCATCGGGGAAACGAGCTCTCATGTAGGAACCGTCGACTCGAGGTTCTTACTGAGATTCGTTGACCTCCTAGGAGTTTCTGGCTTCTAAGGACCGGACTATGGGTTAATTTGGTTTTGACGGGTCCTTTGCATAATAGACTAGTCTAGAACTTACACTAACAAAAGTTTCAGTTTTAGAATAAAATTTAGTAGTCAAAGTATAGATGAAGTAACAAAATACTCAATTTCTCCAAAACGTCATTGAAACTTCTATCAATATATAAGATTCGGTCGAGATCGATATGTATTGGCCACATTGAATCGGTTTTGGGGCCTGCTACCGACCAATACTGAAACTTGACTCTTTTCTGGTCAATTCAACAAAGAAAAGCTTACAAAAAACAAAGAGATGTGGAAAAATAGTGTCGACATGACACTTTGTAACCATTCCTTTTGTCAAAGTTGTATAGTTATAGATTCACAACATCCATCATTCTCAATATTGTTCTCATCAAACTAACATGACATAACACTTAATACATATTATGCCTAAATTTATGAATTTTTCTTAGTTTTTAATTATAAATATTTTTAAATATTGACTTTCCAAAAAGAACTTTGATACTCGAATATGAAACCTCCGAAACGCCCAAAATCACCAATACCGGTACTCATGATAAGGATCCGAAACAATTCAGATACCAATACTGCTAACCTTTAATGCCATTTTTCAAAGAATCACTTGAACAAATTAGACAAAAACCTAACTGGCATCAATTATAAACTTCTCGCTTTCACTTGAACTAAAGAGACCATCTTCAATGAAATTGTCCATACAAGGAATGTTATTATTTTCTTTTTCCTCATCAAAAATATCATCTCTTCTTCCTTGTCAATATCCAATCGGACCACTTTCTTTTTCATGTTCATGAAAAGAGGCAAAATAAATAGGTTTTATATGTTAAGGCCCTGCCTATGTTGCACAATTCTTTTTTGAGAAACAGAAATAACCCAAAATACCCCCTAAACAAATCTGGTCCTTTGGGTCTGATTGTGCAATCTGGGTCCAGTCGTGCGATTCACGATCGGGATCCTGTGATCCAGACCCAATCCGACGATACTAGGCTGGTGCCAACCCGGATTGTGTTGGGTCAGATCCAACCCAGATTGTGTGATCTACGATCTGGATAACACAATTTTGACAACACGGAGCATAATGCATCAAGTATATCCTTAGCTCATGACAATCGTCTTCCAGCTTCTTCTCAGAGTCAAGACTGATAGTTTCCTGTCTTTCAAATGTTAGCTGTTCTCTACTAAGATTTTCAAAATTTTGAGGGCTATTTCCTATGTGCTTGTTTGACACTATTCGTTGTCAAAAGATAATTCATTGTGGTAGATCTATATAGTCTGTAGGCAAAAAGCTACTGTAGCTTGGATGAAGGCAATTCACAGAGTATTAAGAGCGTCGTTTGAGGTTTAGTGTACTCGAGATCTTTAAGGTTTTATCCATATACATCCTTGACTATGTAGATCGTTCACACATTAGAAATAGTAGGACAGGGATGCGGAGTTTCCATTGGGAATGAGTTGCATAACAGATGTACCACTCGAGAGGGGAATGATGCCTTTAGTGTAGAAGTAACTCCCATTTTGGTCAATTTTGAATTGTCTATGTGCATTGTGCACTATGTTGCATGAATACGGATAAGGACGAAATACAGATACAATATATGGATGTTTTCAAATAGGTACAAAAAGTAGTCGTGTTGTTGCATGAATACAGGTATAGACATGATAAGGATGCATACACCATTTTCCTGTATCCGTGCAACACAGATGTGCAGAGAAAGCAACAGATCCTTGGTGGTATCAACGGGTTTTTGATAGTCATTTTTCTGTTACTGTTGGTTGTTTCTTCCCCCCACGAGTTAGGTGTTTTTATCTTTAATGCTTCTCTACCACGAAAGGCACAATATAACCACCTGTCCACCTCGTTGTGTGAGGACAATAGAGCACATTCCTTGCATTCAATTTATGTTGGGGGTGTGGAGTTCTATCTCATGTCATTAATTCTGACACTTATCCTGTAATGTTAAAAAATAAATAAAATCCTATTGTTCTTCTGGATTTATAAACTCTTCTACTCAAGTTGACTTTCCTAGCAAGTGATGCTATTAATCAACAGAACTGTTCCAATGGTTTTGGCCTCACCCATGCAACTTAAATAGTCGAGTTGACCCGTGTTTCCCTGTGAGTATTGGTATTTTGGCCATTTTGTCTCAAGAAAGTGGTTGCTCAGAAATTTATTTTCCGAGTCGTGGGCAAGTTGTGTATCCATCATGATTTACTTTAATAACTTTTGCCTAAATGTTATCATTTTGTGAAGTATTTTAATTGCCTGTTTCCCTAACATGTCCACATGTTTCAAAGTTCTAAATGTTGAGGCCCCTCTTTTATAAGGCTGGCAGATAATTTGTCATTTGATTGTGTGCAGTTTTCCTCATCAACCACATAGGAGCTCCATCATTTTAGTCTCTATTGAGTAAACCAGCGTTTTTCTTACTGTTGTTGCTATTCCAAACTGTTGTTATTGCTGGTTAATTTTCTGCAAAAAGAAAATTGCTTAGATTTCTATCCTGCAAGTCAATTTTCAAGTTTTGAGGAGTTCCTTGAAAGTCTGCCAAATGATTTGGACTCCAAAGTTATTGTCCTTAATTCTGCAACAAAATGCTCCTCTTAGCAGATGATTCCTGATAAGTTGATTATAGTAGTTCATACAATCTGTCACTTTTGTTTACATAGGGAGTGTGAACTCTTCAAAAATCAGTGGCTTGTCCATATTGTTTTGTGTAGGCGACATGTTGGACATCCCAAATACACTAGGGCACATATATGATTTTCTGAAGAGTGCACTGAATTTCCTGACACCGTTATGTTTTTAGTATCTATCTTAAAGAATCCCAGACTTTTCCTTCTCAATCACCTCTGTGAGTACTAGTAGGCGACATGTTGGACATCCCAAATACACTAGGGCACATATATGATTTTCTGAAGAGTGCACTGAATTTCCTGACACCGTTATGTTTTTAGTATCTATCTTAAAGAATCCCAGACTTTTCCTTCTCAACCACCTCTGTGAGTACTAGCTGCAACCAGCTGACTAGTATTTTACGTAGCTACTTGTAAGTTGCTTTGCATAGTTAAGTTCAAAGATGTTATTTTTCTTGGGTAGGATTTTCCTTGGGAATGATTACCATAACTGTTTTCTCCGTGTTCTGGTAATGTTATGTTGCTGAGGAAGTATTGAATGGTCACTAAGAGTTCTCCTTTGAATGGTGGCCAAATTCTTTTGAAGAATTGCACTATGAAACTGTCTGGATCTAGAGCTTTAATGGATAGCTGAAACACCCGAGCACATCAATGGACAGGGTGCTAGGAGCTTGTAACTTTGATCTTCTGTGATGTAAGTACATAGTGGTGAACGAAAGATTTTCTTTTGCCTGTTGAATTTCTGCAGTCATTGGGCGTAGGCCCGATGTTTTTGCAAATTCATCACGTCCTCTAATATAACTCCTTCCTTGCAACACATTGCCTGCAGAATCATTCAATGCTACATCCTTCCATTCTTTCTTTTTGACGGCCGTTGCACTTTTAATAGAAAAAATAAATCTTGTTATATCCACAGTTGGATTTTTATGAGAGCAACAAACCCTATGATTCTGCCTTCTTGTATAGAGTCTTGATTCAAACTCCAAAGTTAACATTGCTTCAATATTAGTATATTTTCTTTAATTTTGTCAAAGTTAACTGCCAAATTTTTGTCAATTTGATGGAAAGGTTGTGAAAAACGCTAGGCACTAGGCGGGCGGGCAGCTGCCGCCTAGCGCCTAGTCCGCCTAGGTGGCTACCTAGGCGGCCGCCTAGATCTAGGCAGTTCAATAAAATAAAATAAAATCTAAAAAACCTACAGAAAATTGTAGAAAAAATCCATAAAATTATAAAATATGTATAGTCGAGCGTCAGGGGGACTAGGCTGGCCGCCTAGGCAAATGGGGACGGGCACCAGGCGCCTAGGCGGCCGCCTTTTAGAACAAAGTTTGATGGTGCAATTTGGTGGAGCCAGACAACAATAAATATAATTCAATGTTCTTGGCTTGAGTCGATTACTATCAACTCTGAAAGTTCTTCTCGTTTATATCATGGAAGATGTCAAGACTGAAAACCCGAGGGTTGTAGTCATGGCCTGTGTCATTTTATTAAGTGAAGCTGGATACAACATCTAATAATCATTACAAAGGACCCTATCTAGTGTCTTAAATATACGATCCTGTAAGTTTATTATGGATGCTTCAAAGATTGTCTCAAATGTAGCTGAATAGAGGACTGGCCCTTGGACATTTCAAGCTAGGAATTCTTTGTGTAGTTGTGTTGGCCTCGTGGCAACACCAAGGAAAAGAATGACAGTCAAATCATTAGCTCTTAATTAACCCTTATTCTTTTGCTTGCCACTGTTGATCTGCAATTGTGGAGTCTTAGTCTTTATCTTGTGGCATTCCATAAAATGCCTGCCACAGAATATGCTTTAATGGAAACCTCATCTTACGCCCACTGCGGTGTCCTTGTAGCCGTATCTGATGTCGTATTCTTGCAGTGCAACATAGGCAAGCCCTCTGAAATAAGGCAATTATATTGGTCATCATGCATTTGTATTCTAGTTAATTTTGAGAATAGTTGTTGACATGATGATACTTGAATCTCAACTCTCTTTAGAGATTTACCCTTTCTTTCCTGTATGTACGTACTAACAATTTTCCCTCTTCCCCTTCTCCTTTCTATCCTCCACTTTTTGAATATAGGCACTTGGGAAGTATGGGATCATTTGTCTGGAAGATATAGTGCATGAGATCAATAATGTAGGGCCACATTTCAAGGAGGTTGCTAGCTTCTTGTTCCCGTTCAAGCTTAAGAAGCCTGAAAGACTTCATCAGATGAAGAAAAAACAGTTCAAGGATGGTGGTGATTCTGGTAATCGCGAAGATCATATCAATGAACTCATCAATAAGTTGAATTGAGGCAGATAAGGTTTTTTTTTCCAGCATGACGTGGCAGCGGAGAGATGTATTTCCTCCTTTTACTAGGATAAGGTACAACTAAGCAGCTGCAGATAGTGGAATAGGTTTTACAATTAAATGTAATGGACAAGATCTCCGACGCAATTTGGCATATGATGCTCTCTATTGAACTTTAAGTAGATGTACTTCCATTTGAAAGGATATATTGGTCAACCTTTTTTTTTCTTCCTGAATTGAACTGAAGGCACAGACGGAGACTAGTGAGCAGTGTAAAAAGTGCTTGATTTTGTTGAACACTTGAACAAGTTTATCTTGATGAGCCAATTCAAGCTGCACACATGGATATATCTTATTGTTCTAAACTTGTTTTAGTTTAATATTTTAGTTTCTAGACGATTCTTGAAGTGGTAACATACACGATTATAAGAAACGATGAGCCGTTCAAGCTGTTTGTAAATTATCAACATTTAATTATAATAAAATGCAAAAGATTATAATTATAATTTTTTTCTTTCATATAATTGAATCTCTCTTTATATATATAAACTTATTAAATACTTAGTTATATTTTAATTACAATTTGTTATGGATATATATATATATATATATATATATATATATATATATTCGAACGAACAAGGGGTAGTGTTTTGTGTGTGTGTGTGTGTGTGTGTGTGTGTGGTGGGGCGGGGGGGGGGGGGGGGGGGGGGGGGGGGGGGGGTGTGGGGGTGGTTGTGGTTGTAAAAGGTAATTATATTCATGAAAATAAAAGAACAAAAATACAATGTCCACACTCATCCCACAATAACACACTTATCACCCCCTTATACGTCAGACATCCTGACATCAACATAGCTACGCATCCATCCATTCTAACAAGATTCTTCTGATTTCAGCCTCAATATTATACATAATACCAATGGGCGGAGTAGCCTCTCCTTAAAATATTCTTTGGTTTCGCTCACACCACACATGCCATACAGTCAAATGTAGCCGTAGCGTAGCCATACGTAGCCAAACTGGTCACCTCCTATTTTGATTGATCTCCTCCATATTTGCTACCACCCCCACTTTAGCATCTCTCATCTCAACTGAAATTTTGATTTTTGAAGGCTCCAAACAAACTTCGTCATCCGACACCCAAAGAACAAATGATCAGCTGACTCATGTTCACAATTGCACAAAATACATAAGTCCGATGGGAGAAGAATATCAACGATCAAGCGTGAGCAGCCTCCTCATGACAACTTTATACAAGCAAAACTAAAATTTGGTAGCCACTCCCTTGGTCCAGACAAAAGAATACCAATCCACCTTAATATGTGTATGTCGGACCTTGTCATAAACTGCAGCAAATCTGAAGTCACCAGTAGAGGAATCCCATTGCCAGAAATCATCTGCCCCTTGTTAATCGATCTCCATCTACTCTATTTCTTCCTTCACCCGATGACTGAGGTATGGTATCAAAATACACCATTTCCCTAGCTGAATGATATAGCTCAGCTGGGCTTGTCGACCATATAAGTGGTAGATCGAATCCCCAACTGTCTCCAAAAGGCTACGATGATTCATCTAAGGTTCAAACCAAAGACTTGTGTTAACCCCCGATTGAATCACTCTAGATATACATAACTTCAGTCGTTTCCTTTGTAGAAGGATGTTTTTAAAGGTTACTGAAAAGTTGGGATCAACTGCTTGTTCCCAGAAAGAATTATTACTCAAGTAACGATTCTTCATCCAAAGAGCCCCCATAGAATTACCTTGTAAAAATCTCCATCCCAGTTTAAGCATGGCTGCCTCCCGAAGAGTTACTAATGAACACAACCCCACACCGCCTTCCTTCCTAGGCTAACATAAATCCCTCTATGCTATGGACTGTACCCCACCACGCCATACAAACGTTGCACATAACTGATCTATGCGTTGCAAAATTTCGCATATGAATCGCCTGCATTCAATACATAGTCACACCTGTGATGACAGTCCGAACTAGCTCGATCCTTCTCCCAAATGATATAGACAGAGCCTGCCACCCTTCTAATCTCCTCTGAAGATATTCTATGATAATGGCACAATCCACTGCCTTCGCATACTGAATAGATAACGGTAGGCCAAAATACTTAACTGGAAGAACTCCCGTATCCATATCAAGCCTTGCGTTCCACTCATCCTTCTGAGCACAAAAGCGACTATAATAGGCTTTACTCTTCTATTTATTCAGCTGAAGTCCCGATAAATCACCAAATTGACAAAATAACTCTTGTAGACTTGAGATACACTTCTGTGATGCTTGAGGAAAACTAATAAATCGTCTGCATAGATCAAGTGAGAAACCACTGGAGAAACCTTCTTGTATAGAGGGACAATTGATTTTCGAAAAACAGCCAGATCCATTAGAGAGGTGAAATACTCCATCACTACTGTGAAAAGATATGGCGATAGAGGTTCTCTCTGTCTAGTCCTCTATTACTTTTGAAGAATCCATATTGTTAGCCCTGGAAAAACACTTAGAAAGGAGTTGAGATACACTCCTATATCCTGCTCACCCACCAAGAATCAAATCCCATGTAACCCAATATATTACATAAGTACTCCCTATTAACGGCGTCATAAGCCTTCCACAGATCAAGCTTGACACAAGCCTTATGCCCACCCTTCTTGTTAAACCCTCTCACCATTTCATGCGCCAACAAACAATTCTCAGGTATGGATCGCCCTCGAATAAATGCAGTCAGATTCTTGAAAATCAAGCCAGGCATAATATCTCGAATCTGTCGACACAACAAACTAGCAATGATCTTGTAGACAAAGTTGCAACAAGCAATTGGTCAAAAATCCGACAGAGAAGAAGTCCCTTCCTTCTTAGGAATCAAGATGTTGAAAGTATGATTAAGTTCCCGTAACAACTTACCAGTATTAAAGAAATCAGATACCACCTCCATAATAACCCCTTTCAGATTAGGCCAACGAGTCTTGAAAAACTTTGCTCCAAACCCATCCGGACCATACTTTGAGCAATCTGCCTGTTTGATAAACTCCTCAACTTTTTCCTCAGAAACATGCATCCGAAGCCTAGCATTTCTTCCTCTGTCACCAAAGTTGGGAAGGACGACATATAATCATACTAATTATACAATGCTTTATAAAAAGCTACAGTCTCTCCTTGAATATCCTAGGGAGATGTCAGTACCTAGCAATTCCGATTAATAATTTGCAAATACAATTTATATGCTGACATGCCCGAATCAAAGCACAATAGAACTTGAAGCACTTATCACCCAGCCTCAACGAATTGCACTTTGCCCTCTGTTGAAGGTGTACAACCTCCTGAAATCTAAGGTGCCAAACCTCATCCTATATAGTACATTCTTGTGCAGCCAAGCGTTCGTCATCTAGCTTCTTCTGTAATAATTCACTACCAAAATAACACATTTTAGCGACGTAAAAAATGTCGCTAATATTAATTAGCGACGTAATTAATGATATTTTTGCGTCGTCGCATATTTCATGGTCGTTGACAACAAAAATGTCAGTATTCGTCGCTATAGCGACGTAAATTTGCGACGTGCCGACGTCACCGAAGTACTGACGTTCAGCGGCTCGACGTCGGTACATCGGCGACGGTATACAGTGTCGCAGAACATCGTAAAATCAGCGACATTAGCAACGACATTTTGCTACCACAATGCTGACATGGCAGAAATTACCATGTCAGCATGGTAGCGACGTTTAGCGACACTTAGCGACGTCCTTGTTATCTTTTAGCGACTGAAATGTACCCGTCGTTAGACGTCATTGGACGTCGATGAACGTCGCTATTTATGAAAAAATAGTACTAATGGTATCTTTACTAGGATGTTCAAATGTTATGAAAGAATGGCTATTGATTATCTTTTCAATGCACAAGAGATACTTTGTGAATTGTTAAAATTCACAAAATACCCCAAGGGCACATAAAATGTAATCAATAACCTATCTTCCTAACATATGACCATCCCAATAAAGATACCATAAGTATAAATTATTACAACCATATTACTACCATAAATATTTGTTAAGATACCAATATTACAACCATAAATTATTACAACGATATTACAACAATTTTACAAGAAATAAAAACACCAATATTACAACGCGCGGTTGCCGAGGAGGCCAGGGAGGCTGTCGGGAGGGTAGGCCGGAGCAGTAGGGGATGAGGTGGGAGTCGTCGGTGGCGGCAGAGAAGGAGGCATTAGAGCGGGAGGGGAGGCGGAGCAGAAAGGGGGGGAGTGAGAGATGGCAGCGCCCGGGCGGAGCAGGAGGGGGTGTGCGAGTTCGGCGGCCCCGACGGAGCACCTGGGGGGGTCAACGTCGGCATCGGAGGGGAAGGGGAATGGGAGTGGGAGATGGGAGAGGGAGGGGGTCTTGGCGGAGGGGAGGGGGAGGGGAGTGGGAGTTGGGAGAGGGGTGAAGAGGGTTATTTATAGGGGGAAGAGAATTAGAACCGATCAGAATTTCCATGATTTTAGCGATGCCTCATGTGGATGTCACTAATCGTCGCAATATTTGAAATTGCGACATCCAGCGACGATAAGCGACATTTTGAGGCAGGAATCAGAATTTGAACCGACCGTGTACATCGGTGACGATATACAGTATCGCTAGACGCCACTAAATTTAAAAGTTTCGAGACGAAATAGTGGGGAAAAATAAAAAGTCCAAATCCTATATGAAATAATTTAGCGACGTCTAATATATGAGTCGCTATACGTCGCTATTTTTTAATATTCTGTGACGTACATGTAGAAACGTCGATGAACAGCGCTGTATTAAAAAATATAGCGACATCCGACAACTTCTCGGCGACGTCCATTTCCATAATATTAATGGTAGTCGCTAGACGTCGCAAAATATCGCCAATAGTGACGCATGTCGACATTATTTTATTACGTCGCTAAAGACTATAATATTAGTGACGTTTTCATCTGCAGGTGCTAAATACGTCGCTAATTTGAATTATTTTTGTAGTGATTCCTGCACACACCACAATTCCTAGTCTTTGGTATTAAGCATAGATCTGGGCCTACCCCGATACCATAATTTGAGGTCCCTTTTGATAGACTTCAATAAATTACAAAGCCTATACTGAGTATTTTCGGATACCACATCTCCTGCTGCCTTTTGAACTACCTCAAAGTACTCGTCCATCAAAGACCAATGCTTGCAATATCTTAATGGTTTGAACTTCACAACCTGGGTATTTGAAAGTCTGACCACAATTGGAGAATGGTCACTAGTACCAGGATTCAGACACTCAGCATGACTATAATGACGGAGTTGCATCTTCTTCGTGTTACTTTCAGAGTTATCGGCATGAGAGCCTCTCTTGATCCTAGCTTTACCAAAGATTATTGACTATCTCCGATCTTCCTTGGTGGAACGATGAAGTAGTCATCTTCGTAGGAGATCTATGACGTACCTGCCTGCGAGGGCACTGAGACTAGTATTGATAGAGGATCATAGGCATTGAGAGCCTCTAAGAACTCTATAGTAATGTGATCAACGTTGAAGTAGTGCGAAGGCATGCCCTTTTTATTTACGCAGTACATATTTTTTCCCCTTCAAGGGGATCAACATTGGTCTTTGCCTTAGGCATAGCCTTGGTCAGGTTTATAACATAGAGTCGCCTTAGGCTTCGAGATATTCTACCCCCAGCTATTTTGATAACTGGAGGGCCATGAGTAGAACGTTGTATTTTGCTACGTTGTTCGAGCTTGGTTCTATGATAGAATATACGCGATGAATCAACAATTTGTCGAGGGAGACGAGTACCACCCCTACTCCTGCGATAATGTGTCCTTTGGGTCCTATCCTTGATGCGCTGTAAAAGAATACTTGCAAAGGTCTTACTTTTGTCATCGTGGTAGACTCCAACACTTTGTCTGGAATATCTTGATACAGCTTTGAGGTTTCAGGAACTGGGTGAGCTGCGAGGAAGTTGGCCAGTACTTGGCCTTTGATTGCCTTCTGAGGAACATATACCATGTCATATGGGCATAATTATATTGCCAAGGTAGCTAGGCGATAATTAAAGGTACTGGGCTTGGTCATTAACTCTCGAAGTGGGTTGACCCTTAATATGACGTGGATCATTTTCCCATCACATAGTGGTGTATCTTTTGGATAATGAATACCAAAGCGAGACATCCTTTTTTTACATGGTTATATCTGTGTTCAGCGCCGATCATCATGTGGCTAAGATAGTATATGGCATGTTCATGACCTTCGCTACTTTTCTGTGCGAGTAGGGCTCCCAAAGAGTGGTCTATCCTGGACATACATTAAAAATGATTTCCCTACTACTGGAGCTACTAGAACTGGAGGGCTTGTGAGATATTGTTTGATATCATGGAATGATCGAAGCTGCCTGAGATTTCGTGGAGGACTCATTTCAAGGCCAACCTTGACTTTGTCAGAGTCTAGATGGATACCTTTGGATGTTATAACAAATTCGAGAATTTGCCGCTGGAAACTCCTAGAAAGGACTTAGTCGGATTTATTATAACAGGTGTTGACGCATTAATTCAAACACTGTTCTTAAGTCTTGGAGGTGGTCAATTTTGAACCAACTTTTAACAATTATGTCGTTTACGTAGCTTTCTACCATCTTGTAGAGATGTTTATGAAAGATCGTGCTCATGGCTCGCTGGTATATTATACCCATATTTTTAAGACCGAAGGGCATCACCGTGTAACAGTATACCCCTAATGGTGTTCGGAATGACGTGTATTTTTTGTCCTCCGGGAACATCTTGATTTAGTTATAACCTGAGAATTCGTCCATGAAGGACATGCACTGGAAGCCACAAGTATTGTGGATCATGATGTCGGTAATTGGGAGAGAAAACTCATCCTTCGGGCATGCTGAATTCAGGTCTCGGTAGTCTATGCAGAATCATAGCTTTCTGGTCTTTTTTGAAACCAGGACAATATTTGCTCCCCAATCGGGGTGTTGCTCTTCGCGAATGAAGCTGCTTGCTATCATCTTCTTGACTTCGGCCTCAATGGCATCCATAACATTCGAACGAAAATGTCGTTGATGTTGTTTTACTGGTTTTGCGTTTGAAAGAATATTTAGCTTGTGTATGGCTATTTGTGGGTCCAGACCAGGCATATCTTCGTAACTCTAGATGAAAATATTAATGTATTCTCTTATGAGATGTATGAGAGCTTGCTTATCTTCGTCGGATAAACTTTTGCTGATGAAGATAGGTTTGGGAGATGACTGATTTCCTAGATCAACCTGGGTAATATCGTCTTCGGTAGGTGGCTCGAGCTGTTCGAAGGTCAATTCCTATTGCGACTCCAACTGTTGTATCCATGGATCATCTTCGAGGATTTTCGATGATTGGTCGTCGTTTTCACTCCCGTCTTGTGATATCACGTTGACAGTTATCTTTTTCTATGTCTTCGGAGGTTATTGGAGGGGTAAAATATCCTAAACCTCTACGTGTCCGCTGGTAGTAGTAGTCCTCAGCTTTGCCTTTTGGAGCAGAGTGGCGGAGTGGAAGGCGTCGACCTTTGCCATAGTTGAGGCCTTGGCCAGACTTCAGGTCATAGGCCATCTTGCAGATGATGTCTTTAGCTGCCGGACTATAATGATGGAGTTGCATCTTCTTTGTGTTACTTTCAGAGTTATAGGCATGAGAGCCTCTCTTGATCCTAGCTTTACAAAAGATTATTGACTTGTCTCCGATCTTTCTTGGTGGAACGATGAAGTAGTCATCTTCGTAGGAGATGTATCATGTCCCTGCCCGGGAAGGCGCTGAGACTGGTATTGACAGAGGATCATAGGCATTGAGAGCCTCTAAGAACTCTATAGTAAAGTGATCAACGTCGAAGTAGTACAAAGGCATGCCCTTTTTATTTACGCAGTACATATTTCTTCCCCTTCAAGGGGATCAACATTGGTCTTTGACTTAGGCGTAGCCTTGGTCAGGTTTATAACCGGAGGCTGATAATTAAGTATAGAGCGATCTTTACGATGATGATTGATGATGAGAGGCTCTGTCTCTTGAGCGGTTTTGGCGATGTCCGTCATTAGTAGAATCTTGGTTCCCTTTTCGCGAGCTGACTTACGACAGTCAATTACAAGAGGCTCCTCGATGATTTTGTAAGCGATTCGGCTATTGATGCAGATGATGAGCAAGTCCTCATTAGTTGAAGTGGACACAATTTGTTTATCTTCTTCATCGTTCTCGGTATTGAGATACTCTGGCGTATAGAGGATTGAGTCAGAGTCGTAGGTCTCGACTCCTTTGATGGGATCGATGTCAGCAATTTAATATTTTACTACCCCTTGCTTGTCTACGAATTTGAAACCTTGATGTAGAGTGGAGGGCACTATCAAGTTTTCATGTATCCACGGACGTCCGAGCAAGACGTTATAAAATACTTCGGGGTCGATGACATAACAGGTGACTTCAGTCCGAATATCCCCTATCTGGCATTTAAGACGTATATTCTCCAAAGGTATGCTCCTTCTAGCATTGAAAATGCAAATTGTCATGTTTGTTCCTGACAGGCAATGTATCAGGATTCTCAAGGCTTGTAGAAGACTCTTGGGAATGATACTAAGTGATGAGCTTGGGTCGATATGTATTCGGTTCACATTGATAGAGTCGATATAGTCGATGTAGTATAATGGTCTGTCATCGCCATTACTTTTTAGCAATATATTCTCTTGGTAGAAGGTTATATTAGGGATGTTCTCCATGATACTGTGGCAATGAGGTTATTTCGTGGGGTCATCATTTGGCATCTTAATCTGTGTCAGACATGTGTTAGTGTGTAATAACGCCTCGCTTAAGACTTCACGAGTATCCTTCGAGAGACGAAGGAGCTCGAAGATATAAAGCCGTGGTGGTGTATTGGGAAGCTGTGCCAATATATCGAAGTTGTATGGTTTGTCAAGTCTTTGAGAAAGATCCTTCCTCAAGTGTTTGTCGAACCGAAATTCTTTCTGTTTTGCTTTGTCGATTGCCATTGGCCTCGAGGGGCCTACTTTGGAAACAACTGGGGCTGTAGGAGTGGATGGCGTTGGAGCATCATTTTCTTAAACGGGCTCGTAAGTCGGTAGATAGGTTTTACCAGACTTGGTTTTTCTGGACATTACTTCATCCATAACAGCAGCAAGGACCATATGGCATGGAATGTTCTTTTTTGAAGATTTAGAACCAAGAGAAGTGCTTTCTCGTTCCAATTCTTTCAGGAGGTCGGGGTGAACCCACATGATTTTACCTTGAGGAGTAGTGAGGGGGATCAATCTTCTTGCTTGTGTAGCTTGTCCCGACTGTTTATAAAGTCCACGCGAGCTCGTAGTTCCCGGATAGCTTCCCTGGTATTATCGGGAGGTGTACGAGCAGATGCATTGGAGGTCGCCGGATCCTTGCTTGTTTGTTCTGGAGCCCTTGTTTGTACTGGGACCATACTCGCCCAGATATCTAGCAACGACTACGTTAAGGTCTGCATCAAGGCACTCATGCCATGCATCATTGCTTCTAGGGCATCGAGGCATTTCTGATCACTTTTGCCCACTTTGTTGTTGTCCCCTGCCATATATGCCGACATTATATGTAGGGGGTGAACGGTGTCATAGACCCTTCACTTCCTGCTTTATATTCCTGAATTGCGCTGTCTTCAGGGTAGGTTGGCATCATTACGTCATCTTCAAAATTAGGAGGGTTGCTACCCCCACCTTCAGATGTTGTGCAGAGCTATTGGGGGCGATCAGCCCTTGGTGTACCGTCGTTGGTTCCCCGAGAATCGTTGTCTTCACAGAACATCGGGTTGGCACAAATATCAGGAAGGTTGCTACCACCGGTTTGCAAAGCTACATCAGTCCTCGGGGGAATACTATCCTCAATTTATGATGTGATATCTTCGCGTGATGACCTTGACTTTAGGCGAGTGCCCTCGAATACCTCTTCAGTGGACATATTTGGTTAGTCGCCTTGCGGCCGATCTTTTGACATACTGGTTGAGACGGGGGGGGGGTTGGATGAACTTGCTTTTGAGTTTTTCCTTACAGAAGGAGATTTCCACGTTGAGCAACATGAGGAAAAGGGCCGGTATTTATCACTCAAGTCTTGATTTTGTCTTCTGCTGTCCTGCTTTGATGAAGCAATATGCTGCATTCGGTCAAATACCGACTGTTTAGTGGAAGATTTGTCCATGTTTAGACAACATCAGTTGATTATGACATTGTGATAATGGTGTTTGTTTGGAAGTGCCTATCGCAGCACAAATTTTTCTCTTCTTACGTTTTTGGTTGATTGTATTGCGTAGATCTAGAGCGAGGAGCAAATGAGAAAGAGCAAAAGGTGCTATATCATGCATCTTCACTGTACGCGTATACTCTTTGGAGAGCAGTTTTTGGGTGTTGTCGATGCGTGCATAAGTGCGTGATCCACTTTCTCTAGTGCGTGTGATTCCTCGTAGAGATATGTATTCAGTTAGCTGGCTCCGATTCATCTACTTCATTTGTACGCACGAAGGCTTACTTTCCGGAGGAGGGTTGAGCGTAGTGGAGATAGCTTCTCTTTCACGCTTTGTACAAGGAACATAATCCATGCGTGGATTATGGGGGTTATCGTATACCTACGTGCTTGGGCTCTGATTGAGTCGTGCTTTGTGCTGACTATAGAATGGTTCGATCTTCTGGCTAAAGATGACTCCTTTGGCTTCATCATGCCTTCTTTACCCAAAGGTGAGTTGGTTCAACCAGGTATGTTGTGGCGAGATCCCCTCGATTTCTTTCCCTCAGAAGGCATGCTCGTACAATTAAGGATCGCGTCTATGCTGTAGACGGGAAGTGCCGGAGCAGCGTCAACGATTTGTCCTTCGTCGGTGAAGTTTGTCACATTCTTTCCCTCATCACAAGAGACATCGGGGTAAGATATACGATGCTTTGTTAACCAAGTCTTGACGACTTTCGTCAATTTCCTTCCCTTCGTGGGCATACTTGTAGTGCCCATTCCCCCTTTCGGGGAGCGCGGCTAAGGAAAACTTCGGTATCGTTTGATCGGGATAGATTGAATCAAGATCCTTTCCTCGTTATGGATTGGTTTCTTTGGAATCAAGTTCCATATTCAATGGATCATGTCTCAAGGATTGGCACAGCGACAGAGTTACGAGGGACCTTTCTTTTGCGTTGGTTTCATTGCTCATTTTCGATGCCGTTTGGTTGTTTCGTAGTAGTTTTATGACTTGCATTTTCATGAACGATTTTGATGGATTTCATGGTCTTCTTTCTTTGAACTTCATATTTCATATCAAACTCTGGAAGACCGAGGCATGGAGATATTGATCGTCAGTTGATGCGTGCAGGTGATCGAGTAGGCGATGCGCGAGCGGAGTACAAAAGATCTTCTCCTTTCTCTTCCACGATTTACCAACTTGTGAGTATCCTTACTTCATTTAGCTAGCTCTTCCTTCCAAGTCTTCACTCTTAATAATCTGACTCTTGCATTCCAATCAACGATACCATAAAAATAAAATGAGAAAAGATAATAAGAAGTAGACTTAAAACATTCAATGCTTGTCACACACAAAATATCGAACGATCACCTTATTGCGTGCTTGTCCGCTATGCATATATATTTTTATTCTTAGTTGTAGCTAGAACTTATTCATTTATAATTGTGTAATGGGTAGAACATGTTTGCAATATGATCACTTGAGCAGGTAGACTATACTGTTTGCGAGGAAAAGTTTTTATACGAAACTTTTGTGTTACAAATTGTTAAAAAATACAAAAGAAGATCCTAAACACGAATCTAAGTACAATTTAATTTTGGAGAAATATAGCTATAGAGATATGATCTGCAAATGATCACTTTACTCCTTGGACCACTAGACAGTTAAGAAATGAACACGACGACAGAGAAGTGTAGGGAATGCTATGAACAACTTGAAGAGTTGAACAACAAGAAAACTTTGGCATAATGGTATGAGAAGATTCTGTTTCTCTCACTCTGCTATTGAATTTCAAAGACTTAAAGATTGCTGCGAACAACTTGGAGAGTTGAACAATAAGAAAGCTCTGACACAATGGCACAAGAAGCTTCTATTTCTTTCACTTTGCTCTGAATTTCAAAGACTTGAGAATTCTAGCCCCTTTTTTTGTCTCTTCGTCGTGTCCCCTCTTCATAGTTGCGAAGAACCTGTATTTATAGAGTTTATGAGCGGTTATTAGAATATGCGCACACTTTGGATAGTCAACACTATTTTATCATTATACGTGCACTTTTGGTGGATTAATATCCCACATTTTGAATGAGTGGGTGCAAAACTTGCTGCCTGCTTGACACGTAGCTTCCTATACGAGGAAAGCATAGGTCATGGGGGATAGTTGTTTGTACACCTTTTACGAGAAGTACGACATGTATGACACCCATTCACAACTGCTCACTGTTGTTTAGGATAGTATGTGCACTTTAGAAGTCATCTGGAGACTAGCGCATTTTTGAAAGAATGACACTGCGATACACTTTTGAAGGAGTGCCACTGTGGCATAATTTTGAAGAGATGGCACTGCGGCACACTTTTGAAGGAGTGGCATTGCGGCGCACTTTTGAAAGAGTGGCACTACGACGCACTTTTGAAGGAGTGGCATTACAGTACACTTTTGAAGAGATGGCACTGTGACACACTTTTGAAGAGAATGGCACTGCGGCACACTTTTAAGGAGAATGGCACTGTGGCGTACTTTTGAAGAGAATGACACCGTGGTGCATTTTTGAAGAGAATGGCACTGCGGCGCACTTCTGAGAAGAATGACACTGTGGCACACTTTTGAAAAATGGTACTGTGGCAAAATTTTAAAGAGAATGGCACTGCGGCTGGGTCGCTAAACGATAACCTAGGTCTTCGTGTCGTATCTCCGCTGTAATGATGAACTCTGACTCTTCGATTTCTGCCTTTGTCAGCTATCAGTCTGCTACATTAAATATTGAGAGAGAGTAGATCGTTTGTGTGCCATCCTTTGTAACATTAAGAAAGTGTGCCACTTTTCTAGTCTCTAAATAGTGCGCCATCCTTTAAAATTAGTAGACAGTGTGCCAAAGTAGAGAAATGCACATCTTTCTTCTAGAACAAGTAGAAAGTGCGCCATTCTTCTACTGTTGGGTTTATTTATAGAAAACTATGCTATCTATCTGAGACACACTTTTTATGCTTCTGCAAGACCCCCTTCAAACTTTTTGAATTCGTTCAGATGAATTCAAAATTACTTTGAATTAGAAGCATATAGGTTGTTGAGTTATTTTGTGCGCGCACTTTGGATAAAATCCTAGCGGATTTACTGATGTGGCTGTCATGCACGTATCTTTGGCTTGCTTCTTTGATTTTGACGCGTCTTTGAGGAGACGCAGCGGCTTTTCAGGAGAAATTTTTGAGAATTATGCTAACTTTGGCATGTATTCTCCTACAAAGAGGAGAAAAACTTTGCTAACATTCTCAAACTTATCTCTTTCTTTCTGTTAGACTTGAGCATGACCATTGTTAAGTGTGCGCCTATAAAGATGACCGTAACAGTATGGCTCTATTGGCTTTGTTATCTGCCAAGAAGACACAAGAGGAGACGCTTCTCAATGATGGGTGGAAGGTTCGTCTTGAAGTTATTGCCGCTGAGCTCTTTGTGTGATAGAGCAAGGAGGGATATCATAGGCGTCGTCGTTCATGTTGAACTAACGAATTACCTAGAAGATTGTTCGTTGTCTTCAACCCCAGCTTGCTGGAATCACCCTCTTAATATGGCCCCTGTGCTGGTTACAGGGTTGGGATTATAATTCCAACCGGGGCTTCTAGCGGTGGCGTTGGATGGAGAGAGCGGAACATCTTCCGTTCAACTCGACATATCCTCTATCGAGTCTAGACAGAAATGGAGCTGTGCTAATTTAAACAGGCCCAGTTCTGTATAGCATCCTCGCCCAAAGTATGGATTTTTTTTTCATATACTGTGGTTTGCACTGAGGCGCCAATTTCTTCTGCGCCTATATCTTCCGCATTGGGAGCTGACGGGACATAGATATGGGGATGGCTTTATGATAGATCCCTATCATATAAAAATTTGGGTGTAATAGATTTTTATATGTATAATCATAATTTTAGAATAAAAATCTAGTTGTGATAGATCTCCATTATATGTAATCATGATTAAGCTTCAATAAAATTTTAGCTTTGACTTCATTGTGCTGCATATGTGTTGCTGACTGAAGGCTTTGGTCAAAGTGAGCGACTGAATATGTTGACTTTACCTTGCCATCCTACTACGCGCATAAATGCGTTATATGGTTTGTTCACACATTCTTACAATTTGTCTGGTAATGCGCACTATATAACATTTTTTATCAATCAGACGAATGTGCGCACATGGGAATCCCCGGACCAACATTGTCCTTTCTTCATAAAGAAGTTTTATTTTACCTTAGTGATACTTTCAAATCGAGACCCATTGTATATATATCTGCTCAGAGGTATTATGGACATGGCAGGATAATTCTGTGGGAGAATTTGGTGGATGTATCACTCGAGGTATACTTGTGCTGAGTACAAATAATAAAATTTTATAGGATACAATACTATCAAAGGTGATGTGAACGTGATAGTTTACTAGTTTACTCCACCAGGCAAGAAAAGAAAGAGTAGTTCAAAGGCGAACTATCATCTCCTCTTTAGGATATAATAAATAAAGTATGATTCAGAGATAATATGGACGTGAATCACATTATACTTATTGACTGGTGAGTAAACATATGAGATTATTCCCAACTGGGGATCAAGAATAGGATATCCTTAAAACAGTTGGGCTTTAAGAATGGAATATTTTGGTTGGGGAGAATAGTTTAGGTGATCTCAACGAGACTGTTCCGTTGGATCTGAGTATTGTCCGGCTGGAAAACTTTGAGGACCTATTACCCATGTCTTATTAAAAAAAAGAATACATGTAATAGTTCGACAGGCCGTGTAGGCTATGAGTTTATGGGGATTAAACAAAATGTGTCTTGCTTTAATCCACTAGAGATGGAGAAGAATATGTCATGCATAGACATAATACTTCTTGAAGAATTTACTGTTGATAGGCATCATTATCAAATCTCCATTAGGCTTAGCCAGCCTGTAGGCTTCGCTGGAGAATACTATTTCCACCACTTAAGTACCTTCCCATTTAGCCTATAATTTACTTTTGCTCTAATGGGTTGTGATCATAGGTCTCCTCACTAAAAGGACCAATTCACTGACCTAGAATATTCTTTCCTTGACCTTTCGATTAAAAGCGCTTAAAATGCGTGCTTGGTATAGTTCAATACGCTGTTGAACGTGCAGGCACTTTTCATCCAATGCTTCTAATTCTTGTAGGCATAATCGATCATTATTCTCTACTGTTAGCTCATTAGCAATATCTATTCTGATAGAAGGTATCTGAATTTTGAGTGGAACGACCGCTTCATATCCATATACTAGAGAGAATGGTGTATAACCAGTTGAAGTTTGAACTATCGTACGATAAGCCCATAAACACTCTCCGAGTTTCTCATTCCAATCGCATTTGTTGGATGAAACAAATTTTTTTTAGGAGTTTGATTATGGTCTTGTTGAAGGCTTCTACTAAGCCGTTGGCTGCTGGATTGTAGGTCATAGATGCTACATTCAGGATCCAATTCTTGTCACAGAACCGATAGAATGTTTAACTGCAAATTGTGTTCCGTTGTCATGTATTATTCTCCGAGGAACACCAAAATGATAGATAACATAGTGTTTGACGAAGTTAATTATGTTGGATATTTTAACTTCGATAAGCGGGACTGCTTCTGCCCATTTAGAGAAGTAATTAGTTATTGCAAGTATAAACCGATATCCTCTAGAAGAAGAAGGGCTGATTGGACCAATAATATCCATTCCCCAAGCTTCAAAAGGCCAGAAGGCAGTTGTAGGGTATAAGAACACTGCTTGTTGGTTGATAAAATTAGCATAAATTTGACATGATCTGTATTTTTGGGTGTATTCTACGGCATCTGTCACCATGGTGGGCCAATAATAATCCATTCTCCTGAGGCAGTCTTCTAGTTTAGGACCTGGCTGATGTGCTCCACAGATGCCATCATGAGCCTCACGGAGTGATTGCCTCACTTCAGGGTTGGAAAGACAATGTAACAATAATCTATCATAAGAACGACGATATAATGTCTTAGATGAGGCATCATATTAGAATCAGAGTGATCATCTTTTGATGGAAGTGGCTTCTTTCGGATCTTCTGGAAGAATCCCATAAGCAGTGTAATCTATAAAAGGGTTGCTCCAATCTTTATCCATGGAGGTTGAAGTTATGACGTAACTCTGTTCAATGTGGAAGTTATTTTTTGTGCAGAATAACTCTCATCCTATTATCATAATTAAGTGTCATCTCTTTAATGGAACAACCAATAATGCTGCTAGGCTGGCCAAAGCGTCAGCTTCCATATTCTATAAATGAGGCACATGTTCGATGAAGAATCATTTGAAAGTTCAAGCTAGTTCGATCGCCGCTTGATGATAAGGGATGAGGTTTTCATGCCGAACCTCGTACTCTCCCATGATCTGATTGACTATCAGTTTAGAATCTCCATTGGCTTCAAGATATTCTATGTCAATTTTTTTAGATAATTGGAGGCCGATGAGTAAAGCATTATACTCTGCCACGTTATTGGAACATGGTTCACAGAGAGAATATGCTCGATGAATGAGTAGTTTGTTAGGAGATACTAGGACTATGCCAACTCCAACTACTATGTTGCCTTTGGATCATATTCTTGATGCACCGTCATAGAATAGCTGTCATGTGTCATCTCCCATTGCTATATTAGATTCTAAGACTTCATCTGGGATGTCATCGTAAAGTTTAGAAGTTTTCGGTACATGATGAGCTGCCAGGAAATCAGCTAGCATTTGACTCTTCACTCTTTTTATGGGACATATACCATGTCATAAGGTGATAGCAACATTATAAATATAGCCAACCGAGAATTGAGTGTGCTCGGCTTGGTCATCAATACCCGCAGAGGATTTACCCTGGATATGACATGTATGGTTTGACCTGACACGTAATATTGTATCTTCTGAATAGTAAATATAAAAGCGAGGCATTCTTTTTCTACAGGATTGTATCGATGTTCAGCACCGACCATCATGCGACTCAGATAATAGATCGCCTGTTCATGGCCTTCGTCACTTTTCTGTGCAAGAAGAGCTCCTAAGGAGTGATCCATTGCTCGAACATACAACAAAAAAGGTTTTTCTATAATCGGAGACACCAGAACTGGTTAAGTATCGTTGAATGCTTGTTGACATCCTTCATTCTAGACAAAGAATACACCTTTCTTTATTAACTGAGTGAAGGGTCAACATCATCCCGAAAGATTGGAGATAAACCTCATAATGTATGCCAAACGACCTTGCAGACCACATAGTTCATTGAGATTATGTTGAGGCTGCATTTCGAGGATAGCTTTGATTTTATTGGGGTCAATGTGAATACCTTTGGAAGATAGAAAAAATCTAAGAAACTTGCCACTGGTCTCCCATAAAGGATTTAGTTGGATTCATCTTCAACTGGTGGTGGAGCATGAATTCGAACACAATCTTCAAATCTTGAAGGTGATCATTTTTATAGCGACCCTTGGCAGCGATGTCATCTACATAGTATTCTACTATTTTTCGTAAATGCTTCTGTAAAATTGTACTCTTGGCTCGTTGATATGTTGCACCCGTATTATTTAAGACGAAGGGCATGACTGTATAACAGTAAATCCCTGTCACTACCACATTTTAGGAAAAATGGTATTTTAGTAATTTCCTATTTAAATAAATATTGTGCATGGTAAATAATTTTTGTTGTATTATTTAATTATTGTTAGATGTTATTTAATTATTTTGGACTTATTTTAGTGGACCCAACTAGTTTAGTTTGGACCCATGGACCAACATGAATTAAATAGTTAGACTTGGCCCATTTAGAAAGCCCATAGTTAAGGAGATGGATTAAATTAATTAAGTGATTAGACTAGAAGCTTCCTTCCTTAATTATTTCTTCATGAGAGGCCCCAAGGGGTACATTGGACATTTTACAATTGCTTGGGAGAGGGGCAAGGCCGGCCTATATTAGAGGGGGGGAAATTTCTCTCTCCTCTCATTCTCATTCCAAATCTAAATCTAGAATTTCCCACTCCCAAATTCCTTCCATTCCCATTCCAATTCCCCACCAAATTCATTCCAAATTCTTCCCAATTCACCATTAGAAAGTTGAGAAGCAAGGATCTAGAAGGAGAAAGTAAGGATCTACAAAGAGGAGCAAGGATCTACAATTTGGAAGCAAATTTATCTCAATTGGATGTTTCATTGGGAATCCATCTCCCAATAGGTATAATTCAGTTTTTTCCATTAAAATAGCTTCTAAATCTGAGATTTAATCATTTAAAATCAATCCATATGTATCTACTACCCATAGAACTTTGTTTTATGTTCATAGGAGACCCATGGAGAAAGTTATGGTGCTTTTTGTGTCAATTTTGTTGGAATTCCGAATTTATATTTTGTTGTGTGTGTCAATTGATCCTATAGATCAATTGGGCATGTGCTTATGTGTTTGGGGCTTATGTCGTATCCATATTTGGGTACATGTGGTTCGTATCCAAACTATTTGGTGATACATGTCATTTTGGGGGTTTTCCTCCGACACGGGGCTTTGTATATGTCGTATTTTGACACGGACACATAGATCTACTTTTGACACTTTGATTTATTCATAAATATTATTTGTGACTTGTTTGTGTCCTTTGGGGTGCAATTGGTTGTGTGTTGGACTCGTGTCACATGCGTATCCTAGATCTAGTGGGATACGGTGTGATACTCTCCAATTTGGTGTGTTTATGTGTAGATCTAATTATTTATGCTTTAAATTCTTCATTTATAATTAGTAAATATATATAGATATTATATATTATTTTAGTGTATTTATTATGGTATTTATTGTAGCATAGATCTATAGATATTTCTAGGTGTTCGTGTTCTAATGTGGTGTATAAATATATGTATGTAGCTTTCTTGCATGCAAATATATATGTACTTATGTTAATAACATAAATTATACATAAATATTTTATAAAATATATTTATGTGTTTAAATGTGTAATTATATTATTTATAATTATTATGTAATTATTTGGATATTAATGAATATGTTTTTATGTGTGCTTCTAGCCATGTAAAATACGTACATATGTGCATGTGTTTGGTATTTTAATTTTGTAAGTTTATATGTATGTATATATAAGTATATAGTTATTAAATTGTTTATATATATATATATATATGCATTTTGATTTATATATATGTATATATATAGGTGTTTTGTGAGGTATAATACTAATAATAATATATTATTCTATTTGGTTTGTATATACATTATTTAGAGTGTGCATTATTTGTATTATTAGTATTCTTGTGCGGGTATCTTTTGGGATTTAATTTTGATTCCTAAATTGTTGTATTTTATTTTCTATATTATTTATAGATTTCTTGTGAGGTTGACCTTGGTTTGACCATGTTTGACTTTAGTTGACTTTAGAGTTGACCATAGTTGACTTTTGACTTAGAATTTATTTATTGACCTAGAAGTTGACTAGTTTGACTTGTTCTCTTTCCGGGACCTTGTATTAATGTGGTATTCCATATCTAGGTCTTCGAGGCACCGAGTCAGACATCTGTGAGACTGTTCTTTGGACTTCAGGCGAGTACATTCTCTGATAGTTTCTCATTTATGATATCCTCTATGTTCGTTGTATCTAGTGTAGATTTACATGTTTCTCTCGACACTATGGTTACACGGATTGGTATATCCGGATCTCGTCATGAGATGTTATTCCTTGGTATATGGTGTATATAGTGCAAGTATTGTTTCATTGGTTATCTTGTACATGTACAGATACCGATTTTCGGAAGGAGTCGCTCTCTTCTTGGGAAATCTAGTGCCATAACATACCGTGGTTGGATCTATTATACCAGTTGGGGGTGGGGAGTATTAGTATAGATATGTGATCAAATCCCTATTGAATAAAGTACTGGTAAGCGAATAGTGTTGATCATGCACCGCACGTATGATTAGCCAGGCCGCATTGTATCTTGCCCAAGCCGATCACATGTTAAGCTAGTACTCACACACTTAGTCATTAGTATTATTGTTTCATTGGCATATTGTTCATTTTTGTATTTCTTTCCAGTATTTTCTTATTGTCTATATATCTCTTGTATCTATTTTGTGCATCTTGTTTATCCACAGCTATTTACTGTTACATAGTTTTTATCATGGATTAGAACTGCTGTTAGAGATGTACTCTGCTCCTTTCCTGACTGGATATATTTTTCCAGATGACACTGAGGAGTACCCTACCTATTATGGACCCCAGGATGTTGTGGGTTTAGATTCGGAGACCCTGGCTCAAGAGGGACTTATCCCAACTGAGACAGTTGACCCTGGAGTGTAGCTTTGTAGTATGATAGTATTCTTTTGTACTGGATTTGTCTCCAGCTTATTTGTTACTTTTCAGACTCATTGATGTATTATTTTAAACTCATGAGTTGTATGGTGACTATTCTATTCTTATCTGATTCGTGCTCATTCTATCTTAGTTCTGTGATTGAGTATTCTATCATTATTGGTGGTTCATTACTTTAGATAGACTATCTAGACAACGTTCTATCGCCGATTCTGCGGCGTAGGCTGGGCGTTGTTTCCGACTAGTATCCTTACATCGGGTACGGGTCGTGACACGTTTTTGGTGGTGGCCTATGCAGGTCTAGCTTCATAAATTATGTGATGTCATGGTAGTGCGACAACTTAGTTGTACTACTGCGAGCCTGCGATAGGATATAGGATATAGGCTGAGTTACTCAATCACATCTAGGAAATTCTTTTGATTCAACTATTCTCCTTTGACATTGATACTTGAACCCTTAAACTTTCCTTTCCTTGATGTCTTACATCTTGTGCCATATTGATTCTCATTCCGTCTTTTTATGAGACATACTCGGAGATACTTGCGGAGGCACGCAAGGTTGAGGGGGATCTGGGTTTGAAGACCAAGAGAGACCGTGATTCTTTTCTGGGGGCCAACGGCAGTGCAGTATCTGCCAAACGTCCTCATTTCCAGTCCAGACCTTTCCAGCAGCCACAGCAGAGCCAGACTCCAGCTAGAGCGCCTTTTCACCAGGTACCTCAGCAGCAGAGACAGTTACAGCAAGCTCCATGCAACTTTTGCAAGAAGCCCGGCCACATCTGGGAAGTTTACAGGAGGAGGCTAGGAGTTTGTTTGTATTGTGGTACTGAAGGGCATCAATCGAGGGAATGTCCTCGTCGTGCAGTTCAGGGAGCAGCTCCAGCTCCGAGGACACAGACGAGACCACCTGCAGCACAGCCGAGGGGACCACTTCCGACACAGCAGCAATATTTTGTCCAGCATCAACAGCAGGGAGGTGCTCGGCAGGGACGAGCGTTTGCTATGACCGTCGAATAGGAGGAACCCACCGGAGATGTTATCGCAGGTTCTATTCTTCTTGATTCCATTCCAGCTTTAGCTTTGTTTGATAGTGGTGCTTCCCATAGTTTTGTATCTGTTTCTTTTGCTCTGAAGCATAGTTTGGTAGCTGAGTCTTTGCTTAGGACTTGCAAGATCATGACCGGGGGAGGCATTATCCTGGTTAATGATATTTGCAAGGATCGAAGAGTTACTCTGGGAGGCCGGGAGTTGAGTGCGTGTCTACTTTTAATGCCACTTCCGAGCTACGATATTGTACTTGGGATGGATTGGTTGAGTAGGCACCGTGCTAGCATAGACTGTAGAGGAGGTAGAGTTTTGTTTGGTTCGCCAGGAGAGCCAGAGTTCGAGTTTGCTAGAGGAGCTGCAGAGCAGGGAGAAGGCATTATTTGTGGAGCTATGGTGGAAGACAAGAAGTTGCCGCATCCGTTGATAACAGAATTCTTGGATGTGTTTCCTGAGGAATTGCCAGGATTGCCACCAGATCGAGATGTTGAATTTTCTATAGACTTGGTGCCAGGTGCAGAACAATTTCGCAGCATGTCTATAGAGTAAACAACAGCGAGCTGGTCGAGTTGAAGAAGCAGGTGGACGAATTGCAGGATAAGGGGTTTATCAGATCGAGTTCTTCACCATGGGGAGCCACTGTGTTGTTTGTACCGAAGAAGGATGGATCGGTGCGTATGTGCATTGATTACAGGGCTTTGAATAATCTCACTATCAAGAATAAGTATCCTTTGCCACGGATTGATGATCTGTTTGATCAGTTGAGTGGTGCGAAGGTATTTTCTAAGATAGATTTGAGATCAGGCTACCATCAGGTGAAGGTGAAGCCGGAGGACATACTGAAGACTGCTTTTAGAACTCGGTATGGTCAGTTCGAGTTTATGGTAATGCCGTTTGGTTTGACTAATGTACCGACGGTATTTTTGAACTTGATGAACAAGGTGTTCCACCAGTACCTTGACAAGTTCGTGGTGGTGTTCATCGACGACATACTCATATACTCGAGGACACCGGAGGAGCATGAGGAGCATTTGAGGATTGTGTTGGATGTGCTGAGGAAGGAGAAGCTTTATGGAAAGTTGTCCAAATGTGAGTTTTTCTTGGACAAGATAGAATTCTTGGGGCATGTTGTGACTGGTGATGGTATTTCAGTGGATCCGAAGAAGATTTCAGCAGTGGAATCTTGGAAGACTCCGAGTTCGGTAGCAGAGATCAGGAGTTTCTTGGGATTGGCAGGCTACTACAGGAAGTTTGTGCAAGATTTTTCGAGGATTGCCGAGCCGATGACCAAACTCACAAGGAAGGATGTGGAGTTTGTTTGGACGGAGGATTGTCAGGTTGCTTTTGAAGAGTTGAAGGAGAGGTTGACGTCTGCTCCTATTTTGACGTTGCCATCAGGGTCCGGAGGTTTCACTATTTATAGTGATGCATCGGGAAAGGGTTTAGGTTGTGTTCTTCAGTAGCATGGGAAAGTGATTGCCTATGCATCCAGGCAATTGCGTCCTCATGAAAAGAACTATCCTACCCATGATTTGGAGTTGGCAGCCGTCATATTCGCCCTAAAGTTGTAGAAATATTATTTGTACGGAGAGCGTGTGGAGATCTTCACAGACCACAAAAGCTTGAAGTACATTTTCACGCAGAAGGAGTTGAACATGAGGCAGCGTCGGTGGTTGGAACTGATGAAGGATTTTGATATCTCTTTGCAATATCATCCTGGGAAAGCCAATGTAGTTGCCGATGCTTTGAGCAGGTATCTGGTAGCTATGTTCTTAACGCAGGATCGATATTTGTTGGAGGACTTGGAGAGCTTGGGCATTGAGGTGATTGTTCCTGGGTGTGCTATACAGATGTGGGGATTACAGATACACTCAGATTTGATGGACAGGATTAAGGCAGCACAGTATGATGATGTATCTTTGAGGAGTATCAGAGCTCAAGTGAGGGCAGGATTGGAGGATAATTTTACTATTGCAGAGGATGGATCGTTGAGGCATGGAGTTAGATTGTGTGTGCCCAGTGGGGAGTTGCGTGAGAAGGTGTTACAGGAAGCGTATCGCTCTCAGTATTCCATACATCCAGGTGCTAACAAGATGTATCGGGATATGCGAGAGAGTGTGTGGTGGTATGGCATAAAGAGGGAAGTGGCACAGTTTGTATCCAGATGCTTAGTGTGCCAGCAGGTGAAATCCGAGAGGCAGAGGCCAGGAGGTTTACTTCAGCCATTACCCATTCCAGAGTGGAAGTGGGAACACATTACTATAGATTTTGTGTCCGGACTTCCACGATCTCCAGGAGGGAAAGACGCGATTTGGGTCATTGTTGATAGGTTGACCAAGTCGGCCCACTTTTTGCCTTTCAAGGTGGATTTGTCTACGGAGAAGCTGGCAGAGATGTATGTGAGGCAGATCGTTAGGATACATGGAGTTCCCATCAGCATAGTCTCAGATCGGGATAGTCGTTTCACTTCTCATTTCTGGAGGAGTTTGCAGGAGAGTTTGGGCACTCAGCTCAGGTTCAGTACTGCATATCATCCCCAGACAGATGGGCAGTCAAAGAGGACTATCCAGACTCTCGAGGATATGTTGCGCACTTGTGTACTAGATTTCGGGGGTTCTTGGGAGGACCATCTCCATTTGGTAGAGTTTGCTTACAACAACAGTTACCAGGCCAGTATAGAGATATCACCTTTTGAAGCTCTATATGGTCGGAGGTGTCGTACTCCTTTGTCTTGGGACGATGTTGGAGAGAGAGTTTTGCTTGGGCCAGAGATGGTTGTGGATGCAGCGAAGAAGGTTCAGTTGATCAGAGACAGACTTCGAGTGGCGCAGGACAGACAGCGGCATTGGGCTGATAGCCATCGGAGACCTTTGAAGTTTGAGGTATAGTTTAGATTTTATTTGTGCTTGTTCTTGTTTGATTATAGATTAAGTTCTTAAGATGGTGTTTTGTTCTAGG
Source organism: Iris macrosiphon (assembly GCA_036927795.1). Taxonomy (NCBI): domain Eukaryota; kingdom Viridiplantae; phylum Streptophyta; class Magnoliopsida; order Asparagales; family Iridaceae; genus Iris; species Iris macrosiphon. Next base: position 53,104,666 of record JAYESA010000016.1, on the reverse strand, counting down.
TGGGTGGTTTGGTGTTTCTGAGGATTTCTCCGACACGAGGCACGATTCGCTTCGGTGGAGGTGGAAAGCTTAGTCCGCAATTCATCGGACCTTTCACTATTCTAGAGAGGGTCGGTGCAGTTGCTTATAGACTAGACTTGCCACCTGCATTGGAGGGAGTGCACAACGTGTTTCATGTGTCACAGTTGAGACGATACGTGGCAGATCCTAGTCATGTATTGGATCACTCAGAGATAGAGGTGGGCCCTACTCTTAGCTATCCAGAGCAGCCAGTTAAGATTCTGGATCGGAGAGAGAAGGTGCTGAGGAACCAGACTATTCCTTTGGTACGCGTCGCATGGAGGCATCACTCTCCGGGGGAGTCTACCTGGGAGAGAGAGGATGACATGCGAGAGCGTAATCCATATTTGTTTGTACCTTGAGGTATGTTATTCTCTAGCTATGTTCTGTTCATTGTTATATTTTGTTCATTAGTTAGTTGTGATTCTTTAGTTCTGTTCTGTGATTTTCTGGGGGTAGTTTTCGTCTTTAAATTTCGAGGACGAAATTATTTTAAGGAGGGTAGACTTGTCACTACCATATTTTAGGAAAAAGGGTATTTTAGTAATTTCCTATTTAAATAAATATTGTGCATGGTAAATAATTTTTGTTGTATTATTTAATTATTGTTAGATGTTATTTAATTATTTTGGACTTATTTTAGTGGACCAAACTAGTTTAGTTTGGACCCATGGACCAGCATGAATTAAATAGTTAGACTTGGCCCATTTAGAAAGCCCATAGTTAAGGAGATGGATTAAATTAATTAAGTGATTAGACTAGAAGCTTCCTTCCTTAATTATTTCTTCATGAGAGGCCCCAAGGGGTACATTGGATATTTTACAATTGCTTGGGAGAGGGGCAAGGCCGGCCTATATTAGAGGGGGGGAAATTTCTCTCTCCTCTCATTCTCATTCCAAATCTAGATCTAGAATTTCCCACTCCCAAATTCCTTCCATTCCTATTCCAATTCTCCACCAAATTCATTCCAAATTCTTCCCAATTCACCATTAGAAAGTTGAGAAGCAAGGATCTAGAAGGAGGAAGCAAGGATCTACAAAGAGGAGCAAGGATCTACAATTTAGAAGCAAATTCATCTCAATTGGATGTTTCATTGGGAATCCATCTCCCAATAGGTATAATTCAGTTTTTTCCATTAAAATAGCTTCTAAATCTGAGATTTAATCATGTAAAATTAACCCATATGTATGTACTACCCATAGGACTTTGTTTTATGTTCATAGGAGACCCATGGAGAAAGTTATGGTGCTTTTTGTGTCAATTTTGTTGGAATTCTGAATTTATATTTTGTTGTGTGTGTCAATTGATCCTATAGATCAATTGGGCATGTGTTTATGTGTTTGGGGCTTGTTTTGTGTCCATATTTGGGTACATGTGGTTCGTATCCCAACTATTTGGTGATACATGTCATTTTGGGGGTTTTCCTCCGACACGGGACTTTGTACATGTCGTATTTTGACACGGACACATAGATATACTTTTGATACTTTGATTTATTCATAAATATTATTTGTGACTTGTTTGTGTCCTTCGGGGTACAATTGGTTGTGTGTTGGACTAGTGTCACATGCGTATCCTAGATCTAGTGGGATACGGTGTGATACTCTCCAATTTGGTGTGTTTATGTGTAGATCTAATTATTTATGCTTTAAATTCTTCATTTATAATTAGTAAATATATATAGATATTATATATTATTTTAGTGTATTTATTATGGTATTTATTGTAGCATAGATCTATAGATATTTCTATGTGTTCTAATGTGGTGTATAAATATATGTATGTAGCTTTCTTGCATGCAAATATATATGTACTTATGTTAATAACATAAATTATACATAAATGTTTTATAAAATATATTTATGTGTTAAATGTGTAATTATATTATTTATAATTATTATATAATTATTTGGATATTAATGAATGTATTTTTATGTGTGCTTCTAGCCATGTAAAATACGTACATATGTGCATGTGTTTGGTATTTTAATTTTGTAAGTTTATATGTATGTATATAGTTATTAAATTGTTTATATATATATATATGCATTTTGATTTATATATATGTATATATATAGGTGTTTTGTGAGGTATAATACTAATAATAATATATTATTCTATTTGGTTTGTATATACATTATTTAGAGTGTGCATTATTTGTATTATTAGTATTCTTGTGCGGGTATCTTTTAGGATTTAATTTTGATTCCTAAATTGTTGTATTTTATTTTCTATATTATTTATAGATTTCTTGTGAGGTTGACCTTGGTTTGACCATGTTTGACTTTAGTTAACTTTAGAGTTGACCATAGTTGACTTTTGACTTAGAATTTATTTATTGACCTAGAAGTTGACTAGTTTGACTTGTTCTCTTTCCGGGACCTTGTATTAATGTGGTATTCCATATCTAGGTCTTCGAGGCACCGAGTCAGACATCTGTGAGACTGTTCTTTGGACTTCAGGCGAGTACATTCTCTGATAGTTTCTCATTTATGATATCCTCTATGTTCGTTGTATCTAGTGTAGATTTACATGTTTCTCTCGATACTATGGTTACACGGATTGGTATATCCGGATCTCGTCATGAGATGTTATTCCTTGGTATATGGTGTATATGGTGCAAGTATTGTTTCATTGGTTATCTTGTACATGTACAGACACCGATTTTCGGGAGGAGTCGCTCTCTTCTTGGGGAATCTAGTGCCATAGCATACCGTGGTTGGATCTATTATACCAGTTGGGGGTGGGGAGTATTAGTATAGATATGTGATCAAATCCCTATTGAATAAAGTACTGGTAAGCGAATAGTGTTGATCATGCACCGCACGTATGATTAGCCAGGCCGTATTGTATCTTGCCCAAGCCGATCACATGTTAAGCTAGTACTCACACACTTAGTCATTAGTATTATTGTTTCATTGACATATTGTTCATTATTGTATTTCTTTCCAGTATTTCCTTATTGTCTATATATCTCTTGTATCTATTTTGTGCATCTTGTTTATCCACAGCTATTTACTGTTACATAGTTTTTATCATGGATTAGAACTGCTGTTAGAGATGTACTCTGCTCCTTTCCTGACTGGATATATTTTTTCAGATGACACTGAGGAGTACCCTACCTATTATGGACCCCAGGATGTTGTGGGTTTAGATTCGGAGACCCTGGCTCAAGAGGGACTTATCCCAACTGAGACAGTTGACCCTGGAGTGTAGCTTTGTAGTATAATAGTATTCTTTTGTACTGGATTTGTCTCCAGCTTATTTGTTACTTTTCAGACTCATTGATGTATTATTTTAAACTCATGAGTTGTATGGTGACTATTCTATTCTTATCTGATTCGTGCTCATTCTATCTTAGTTCTGTGATTGAGTATTCTATCATTATTGGTGGTTCATTACTTTAGATAGACTATATAGACAGCGTTCTACTGCCGATTCTGCGGCGTAGGCTGGGCGTTGTTTCCGACTAGTATCCTTACATCGGGTACGGGTCGTGACAATCCCAATGGTGTACGGAATAAGGTATATTTTTCGTCATCAGGCCATATCTTGATCTAATTATATCCTGAGAATCCATCCATGAAGCACATACATTCAAAGCCACATATATTATAGATAATAAAATCAATGATGGGAAGAGAAAATTTATATTTTGGATATGCCGAGTTCAGATCTCGATAATCTACATAGATCCAGACTTTTTTATTTTTTCATGACTGAAACGACATTGGCTACCTAGTCTGGATGTTTCTCTTCTCGAACGAAGTTATATGCTATGAGATTCTTGACTTATGCTTCAATTGCATCCATCATATCCGGACAGAACCACCGTTGTTGCTGTTTCATCGATTTAGCATTCAGAAGAATATTGAGCCTGTATGTGGCTATTTGAGGATCTAGGCCAAGCATATCCTCATAACTCCAGGCGAAGACATCGATATACTCCTTTATTAGCTAGAGTAAAGTGTGTTGATCTTCTTCAAAAAGACTCTCTCTCTAGTAAAGATTGGTCTTGGGGAAGATTCTCCTCCTATATCAATTTGGACTATTTCATCCTCTATAGGTGGTTCACGTTGCTCAAACCGAAGCTCCCAATGAGTATCCATTTGTTGTGCCCATGGATCATTTTCGAATGATTCCAATAGTTCAACGTCTTCCTCATCTGGGGCAGTTGACACCATATTTACAGAGAAAGCCTGTTTGAATATGTCACCCATGCTTTCGTCAGAATTCCACAATGATGAGTTAGAGGAATAAGAATGTCTCTTCTTCTTATTCTGAACTTTCAGGACTTATTGGTGGTGTAACATATCCTAAACCACGACCAGTCCGTTGGTAGTAAATTTTTTATTTGCCTTTAGGAGAGAGGTGACATATAGGAGTCTGTATGCCTCTTTTATAATTTAGTCCCAAGTCAGATTTTAAGTTATAGCCTATCCTTTGTATGATGTTCTTGGCTAGTTGGCTGTAACGATACAGTTGTATATTCCCCATATCCTCATTAGAACCATCAGTCTGCGTGACTCTTTTGTTTTTAGCTTTGTCAAAAATTATATAACGTTGCATGTCCTATCTCGCTGGGACTATGAAGTATGTCTCTTCATATGGTTCATATGACGAACCATATTGGAATGGAGATGCCATGGGTATGGAAAGAAGTTCATAAAGGTGAAGGGAGTCTAAGAATTTTTTAGCAAAGAGTTCAACATCAATCTAGTGAGAAGTAAAGTCTTCTTTATTCATGAAATATAAATTTTTTTTATCTTCCACATAGTCGGCAGAATCTTCAGCCTTGACAGGAGGATTGGCAAGATTGATGACTATGGGTTGATTTACTGATATTGATGGCTTGTTACAATGAAGGTCAATAACAAGTGGTTCATTCTCCATTGTTTGTTGTTCATTGTATCGAAGGTTGATGACCAATGGGGATAACTTGTGCAGGTCGATGCCGAGTGGCTTTGAAAGAGTTGGACGAATAGTACTTCCTTTGACTCTGATTATCAGAGGCTCTTCTTTTGGAGTATTTTTAGCTTCATCATTAGCTTAATTAGCTTCCTTTTTCATATACTCCGGTGTATAGAGTGCAAAGTCAGTAAAATAGGCTTCGACACCTTTGAAAGGGTTAAGGCCAGCTACCTCTGTTTTGACCTCTCCTTTACTATTTACATACTTGAAGCATTGATGTAGGGTAGAGGGTACAATTTTATGCTCGTGTATCCATGGACGTTCCAGCAAAACGTTGTAGGATACGTCAGATTCAATCATATAGCATATGACTTCAGTACGTAGATCGCCTATCTGAATTTTTAGGTGTATCTTTACCTGTGATTTACTTTTTCCAGCATTGAAGCCTAGAATGGTAGTACTAGTAGCAAATAGGTTGTGCATTGGTATCTTCATTCCTCTCAACCAACTTTTAGGAATGATGCTGAGTGAAGAACCATGGTCAATGTGAATCTGGTTCACCTTGATTGATCTAATGTAACCGGTATAATACAGAGGCCTGTCATACTGATTATCTTTGAGTAGCATGTTATCTTACGTGAAGGTGATGTTAGAAATCTTCTCGATCACGCATTGGCATTGGCGACATGCTAATGGATCTTCATCAGGAGTCTTGAGTTGAGCTAAGCACGAGTCCGCATGTATCGGAGCTTCGCTCAAAGCTTCACGAAGTCTCCTTCGACAAATGAAGTAACTCGAATATGGAGAGCCGGACTGGGATATTGGCCAGTTGTGCCAATATGTTAAAATTATAGGGCTTTTCAAGTTCTTAGGGTATATTCTTCTTCAGAGGTTTGTGGAAGCGTACTTCCTTTTGCTTTACTTTCTCTGCCGTAGTAGGCTTCGAAAGACCATGTTCGGTTGTGACCGGAGCTGCAAGAGTTGGCAAAGTAGGAAGAGTGTCAGGAATATATTCTGGGACAGATTCATAAGTTTTATGATAATTTTTGCTGGACCTGGTACCAGTCATATGGCTTCTTCTCCGGGCATCGGATAAAGAAGTACATATTACAGGACTTGAGTTTCTTTTTATCATGCGCTTTCTTGGAGTGAGTCTGTGGACTGGTCTCATCGTAGCCTAATTCACTACGGGACTTATTGGTCTACCCTCAGAGTTGTAGAGGAATACGTCGTCCCTTGCCAAAGTTTAAACCTTCAGCTTTCTGGAAATCATATCCAATTTTTGCATTAGGCGTACAACTTGTTGGCTGTATTAATAAAATTAGGGGCAATCCTCATCAAGCACCTGAGTCGAGGTCGATGCTCTAATGGTTGCATAAGGAGGAGAAGAAATTTGTGTAGGAATACCTTATAAGCACTGAAGTTTTGTTGTGCCCTATATAGCGGAACGCTGCCAATCATGGACCATTGCCGGTGTATCAAGCGAAGCTTGCAAGTAGAGCTTGGTTGTGCCCTATATAGCAGAACGCTACCAATCATGGACCATTGCCGTTGTATCAAGCGAAGCTTGCGAGTAGAGCTTGGTGGGGCAATATTCAGATTTGAAATCATACATTGAGAGATACATCTTCTTGATGTTGGTCATGATCTCTGTCTGAATGAGAATCCGAAGAAATCTTATTGCATGATTTATACTTCTTACCCTTATTAGATTTTAAATTAGAAGATACTGGTCCCTGGTCCTAATCTGACAGCTGGTCGGGATTAATCCACATAATCTCAACATGATCATTAGTAAGAGGCACTAATTCCTCTGTTTGAATTCTATGCGGCAGAAGATTTATCACTTCCATCGTAGCTCGAGGTATTGGGATGACGTCATTCAGGACTTCTTGTGCTGAAAAGTCACCGAATTGAAGAGACACCATATTGACAGTGACTGTCTTTTCTTCGTTGTGAAGAGTGGTAACTTTAGCATCTATCAACTGCTGTATCTTTCTTTTCAAGTTATAACAAGCCTTGTTAGGGTGATTTACGTATCAGTGGTACAAGCAGTACTTCGGGTCTTCTGTTTTACCAGCCTCATTTGGTCGTCTGACTCCAGGCAACTGCTACTTGTTGCTTTTTATAAAGCATTCAAAAATGCTGGGGATATCGCTCTCATTAAGGAAATATTCTTTCTTAGGTCTAGAGGACTCTGTAGGATTTTATTTTGGAGGAGAGGTGGGTCGCTTTGACAGATTTATTGCCAAGGCCTCCTTTCGTTTGCTGTTACGATTATTCGCACTATTGGAGGGACGCTTTCCTTCTACATTAATCATTTGTAACCCTAAATTCTGTGCTACTTTCGTGTTGCCTTTAGCAGCTTCAACCCCAATGTGAAAGCCGTCCAGTCTTGAAATTGAGTTGGACATGTCCAGAGCCCTACTATAGGCAACAAGTTCTTTTTGCAAGTATCAATGAAGGCAGAGTCTGGAATACCGGGGAGGTAACTTCTGAGTTTCCTGCCTAAAACTCTTAACGAATTTACGAGCGGATTTCTTCTCCTTCTATTTGATATCGATGAGTGAAGACATCGTCATATTCATGCCTCCCTCGTAGAATTGTAAGAGGAAAAGATACTTCATATCATCAAATGAGGATATAAAATTATCATATAAACTACAATACCAATCATAGACTATGCGTGCCAAGCATCCCACAAATAATTTAGTAAGGAGAGCATCCTCTTTCTGCAAATGAGTCATCATTATATTGAAGTAATTGATATATTGGCTCGGTGATGTCCTACCTTCAAACAAGACTATCGATTGGGGTTTGTATTTAGGAGAGAACATAACATTATCCCAATACGGAGGATAAGGCTATTTTACCCTCAGCTTACGGTGTTGGTCTTTGTTCTTTAAAATATCGACTTGTGCACGCAACTCTCGAATAGCTTCGAGAAGATCTTCTGGTCGGAGTGGTGCGACTGATTGATAGGATCCTGGTTGAACATGAATTATCACCGGCGGAGATCCACCCCCAATAATGAGAGGATCAAGAGTTTATGCTACTAACTCTGGGTTATGACCGCTTCTGGATTTGAGTTATCCGACACAGGTGTTGTTCCAGGAGTAGACTGCACCGGTATGAATAAAGCCACTTAGACGGGTACTGGTATAACATAATGTTAGGCTGTCATCATTTGAGACATATTTTGTATTATAGTGTGCATGTCCTTGAGAGCGGCCTCTAGTGATTTGAGGCATTATTCAGTGGCTTCTGATGGAGAAGCGTTTGTCACTACCATATTTTCTAGGAAAGGGTATTTTAGTTATTTGGTAATTAATTAAATATTGTGCATATTAAATATTAATTTATTGTATTATTTATTTATTGTTAGCATGTTAGATTTATTTTTGGACTTGTGTTAGTGGACCAACTAGTTTAGTTTAGACTCATGGACCAACATTTAATTCTAGTTAGAATTGAGCCCAATAATTAGAAGCCCAATTATTAGGAGGATGATTAATTATGTTAAACCCATTAGACTAGAAGCTTTCCTCCTTAATTAATTTCTTCATGAGAGGCCCCAAGAGATATTTTAGACTTTACATAGTAGCTTGAGGGAGGGGGTAAGTGAGGCCTGTATAAAGGGGATGAAAACTTTCTCTCTCTTCATTTTTTATTCCAAATCTAGATCTAGAAAATTCCCTCAACCAAATCCCTACCAAATTTTCACCCAATTCCCAAATCACTATTGGAGGCTATTAGAGAATGGATCTACAAGAAGGAAGCATAGATCTACAAGGAGGAAGCATAGATTTACAAAGAGGAGCAATGATCTACAAGTTGAAGGCCAATTTTACTAATTTTGGAGGTTTTATTGGGAATCCATCTCCTAATAGGTACAATTCAGTTTTCCCCTTAATTTAGGTTCTAAATATGAGAATTAACCATGAAAAATCAATCCATATGCATAGGTTACCCATAAGATTTGGTTTTGTGTTCATAGGAGGCCTATTGAGAAAATTATGGTACTTTTTGTGTCAATTTTGGAAGAATTTCGAGATTGACATTTATTGTGTGTGTCAATTGGTCCTATAGATCAATTTGGCATGTGCTTGTGTGTTTGGGACTAGTGTCGTATCCATAATTGGGAACGTGTAGGTCGTATCCCAATAATTTGGTGATACGTGTTGATTTGAGAGTTTTTTCTCCGACACGGGACTTTGAGCATGTCACATTTTGACACGGATACGTAGATTTATATTTTACTCTTCATATTATCATAAATAATATATATGACTTATTCCTGTCCTTCGGGGTACGTTTGGATGTGTGGTGGACTCGTGTCACAAGCGTATCCTAGATCTAGTGGGATACAGGGTGATACGTTCCATGTATATGCAATTTAATTGTAGATTTAATTCTTTTGTATCCTTATTTCATGGAGAAGTATAATTATATATATATATATATATATATATATATATATATATATATATATATATATATATGTATATATATATATAATATTGTGTATATATATTTATGTAATATTGTGTCTTAGATCTATGTATCTATGTATATATTATATGTGTATATATTGTATGTAGCTATTCTTATATATGTACATATATTTATATGTGGTAGCATGTATAGATATATATATATGTAAATAGATAATTATTGTGGTTATATTGTGTATATATATTTATGTAATGTTGTGTCTTAGATCTATGTACCTATGCATATACTATATGTGTATATTTATTATGTAGCTATTTTTCTACATGTAGATATATATTTATAAGTGGTAGTATATATATATATATAATATAGTAGATATATTTATATGTGGTTATATATATAGTTATATTGTTATATATTTATATAGTGTATGATTTTATATACGTATATATATATATATATATATATATATATATATATATATATATATATATATATATATATATATATATATATATATATATATATATATATATATATATATATATTACTATGTAAGTGTATGTATAGTTATATGTAGTTTTATATGCATATTGCATATATATATATATATATATATATATATATATATATATATATATATATATATATATATATATTGTGGGTTGTATATATGGTATTTAAATATATATTGTATATATATAGATATATTTTTATTAGCGACAACAACGGGCAAAGCGTCGCAAATAGCAGCAGAGGCAAAACAACAGCAGCGGCATCAGGGAAACAGCGACAGCAGCCAGCGACAGTTACAGGAAACTGTCGCTGAAACAACATCATTATCAGTAGATTTATCAGAGCTTTAGCGACAGCAGCAGCGACAGTTGCAGAAAACTGTCGCTGAAGCAGCAGTATATCAGCATCAACAGTAGCTTCTGCGACGGTAGACAGGGGATTTTAATGAAAGTTTGACAGTTTTTAATATATTAGATATTAATATATATATATATATATATATATGTATATATATATATATATATATATATATATATGATAATTAATAGATATATAAATATGTTCCTAATTGCTATTTGTATTATAATATACTATATATATATATATATATATATATATATATATATATATATATATATATATAGTTGTAGCATATAATATTATTGGGCAAGTTAGTATATTTTAGTTATCTATTGTTATGAGTATCTTTAGTTATATATATTATGTATTTTTAGGTATGTATGTATGTACGTATATATGTATTAGTATTTAGTGTGTAGTTGGTAGTTAGAATTTATTCTATTTTACTAGAAGTTATATTGGATTGATATATGTATACATATAGTTATTGATGAATAGTTAGTATATATATAAAGATTTTGGCAATTACCTTGAGATACCAAGGTAAGTATCAAGATAATACCAAGGTATGAGTAGTAGGTATTGACATAGTAATAGGATAGTTGTAAACTAATTATGGGTGTGTATTAAGGTGACTAAAATAAGGTATATAGTATTGTATAAATATTAAATGCATGGTAGTTTATAATTATTGTTGGGTAGTTAGTATAAATAAGATTTTTAATTTACCTTGAGATGCTAAGGTAAGTATCAAGGTATTGGAGGATAATCAAGGTATTGGGTTTGGATATCAAGATCGAGGTTTAGTATTGTGATACCAAGTTGGTTCAAAACTAAATAAATTATTTAGCATTTGTAATTATAAATTATATATTTAATATTGCTTTATTATAGATATTTGATATTATCTATTGTTTGCGTATCCTGAGATACGGTATCTTAGTATCCTAAGATGTAGCTTGTATGGCCTAGATTCATAGTGTGTGAGCCCAATATCATTGAGTTAGACTCATGCAACCTTGAAATAGGTAGTTGACCATAGTTGACTTAGAGTTAACCTAGTTTGACATTTGACTTAGAATTGACTTGTTAACCTAGAAGTTGACTAGTTTAACTTATTTTCTTTCCAGAACCTTATATTAATGTAATATTCTATATATAGGTCTGTGTGACACCAGTACGGACACAGTTTGACATTTATTGCTCTGGATCGCAGGCGAGTACATTCTCTGATAGTTTCTCATTTATGATATCATCTATGTTCATTGTATCTAGTGTAGATATCTATGTTCTCTTGACACTATGGTTACACGGATTGGTATATCCGGATCTCGTCATAAGATATTATTCCTTGGTATATGGTGTATATAGTGCAAGTATTGTTTCATTGGTTATCTTGTATATGTACAGACACTGATTCTCAGAAAGAGTCGCTATCTTCTTGGGAAATCTCGTGCCATAGCATACCGTGGTTGGATCTATTATACCAGTCGAGGGTGGAGAGTACTTTTGTGTAGATATGTGATCATTACCCCTATTGTATCAAGTACTGTTATTGAATAGTGTTGATCATACACCGCACGTATGATTAGCCAGGCCATATATATTGTATCATGTTCCCAAGCCGATCACATGTTAAAGCTAGTACTCACACACTTAGTCATTAGTATTCTTGTTCATTGGCATATTGTTCATTATTGTATTTATTCCAGTATTTCCATATTATATATATCTTATCGTACCTATTGTGCATCTTGTATATTCACATCTATTTACTGCTACATAGTCTATATCATTGATTTAGAACTGCTGTTAGAGATGTACTTCGCTCCATTCCTGACTGGAAAATATTTTTCAGAGGATTCGAGAGATTGATGTCCGACATACTTTGGACTTCGACTTATAGATGGTGCAGACTTTGATCCACTAGTTCTAGAGTGTTTGCTGGAAGGTTTATCCAGATCACTAGTTTTCATAGTTAGGTTCTTTAGCATTTTGGTATTGGATTTGTTTTCGGCTTATAAATGTGATTGGATATTGTTTCTATTATTTTTATATATTGAATGGATAGTTATGTTAGATTTCCTTGATATCTTCTCGTGCTTCAGAATGTGATTAAGTTTTGAGTGAGATATTGTTGGTAGATTTTATATTATTGTGAGATATTTGGATAGTATAGTTAACCAAGACAACGTTCTTCCGACTTGCATCCCTACTTTGGTGCGGGTCGTGACAGCGTTTTGTTCATTATCGATGGCGTAAATGCTAACATCCCTGTATACGAAAGAAGGATTGGTAGAAAGAATCGTGTAGTCAGAGTCTACACTGTCAGTTTCAGAATCAAAGGGATTGCTACCCCTAGCCTCGGATTCTGAGGAATGGTGATTCTCGTAACGAACGAGCTCCCATCTTCGAGAACAAGTATTTTGATATACTCCTTTAAAGAAGTCGACGAGTTGGTCAAATCTTCTCTGGCTGGGTGTTCTTAAAGAATTTGTTCTTGATTGCCTCCTACCACGGGGAAGATATGAAACCATTATGCTGAAGCAAAAAGATGTTCGTCATCGTGCTCCGGGCTGTCAACTTGCTTTGTATGTTGAGGCTTAGGAGATATAGTGTAAGTCAATCGGTCAAACATATACCGTTTTGCTGATGCACAACAAAATTTGATTATAACTTTATGACAATTGCAATGATATTCATTAGAAAATATCGTTGTAATGTCAAGGGGCCCCTCTCCTTACATTTTTGTACGGTAAGCTTACGTAAATCAAAAGTAGAAAGAGAAGAGGAGGAAGAGGGAAGACTCTTCCTGTTTACATAAGATATATTGAATCTCCTGTGCACATTTTTGGTCCCTTATGTATAGAGTGAAGTGCTAGCTTGATTGGCAAGTGATTCTTCATATCTCGAGTTTTTGCTCTTCAGGGAGGAGAGAAAATTGTCTCTAACTGTCCTCTTATTCACACGCGCATAATTAGTATGTTGTATAGAGATTGCCTATATTTGGCGTATATTATGTGGTGTTGACAAAGTTGGCACAGTTTGTCTACACGTATTTAATTTTGTACGGAGGTCTTGACCTGGAGCATGAGTTGCGCATAAATTTCACTCCATTGTGCGCGTAATCAAGATATTAGGAGAATGGTTCTCTCTGACCAACACTTTATTTGTGTGCGGATTGGTTTGGACAGTGGTGTCCAAGCCTTGCTTGCCTTGCATATTATGACAAATATGCACGGGTTGAGGAGATTGGGTGTGGATCACCCTTTGCTCGAAATTACACGAGTTGTACAAATTGTATCCCTTGTTTAACACAAGGGATTCAGAAGCTTGGGTGTAGATCACCCTCTGCTTGAAATTATACGATTTGCACGAATTGTATTCCTTGTTTAATGCAAGGGAATTTTCCACCAAGTCATTGATCTGAACAAAATTGACAGGGGAACTCTCGTCGATCAGGATGCCCTTTCCCTTGTTGGCAGCAACTTTAGGATATACATGACGAGATTTGGGTACCCATACTTTGCGAGTTTTCCTTGACTTGAGTGCGGATGAGGGGTGAACACTACCCCCAGAATGGAGCATTTTTTCATATGCCTGTTGGTCGAACTTTATGATGAGCCGATAGAGCATTGTCGAGTTGAGCTATTGCATTCTCGTCAGAGGAGAAGGAGGTCCCCAACAGAGTCGCCATCTTTGTTTGCGAGAAAAAGTTTTTATACGAAACTTTTGTGTTACAAACTGTTAAAAATTACAAAAGAAGATCCTAAACAGGAATCTAAGTATAATTTGATTCTGGAAAAGTATAGATATAGAGAGATAATCTGCAAATGACCACTTTACTCCTTGGACCACTCGACGATAAAGAAATGCACATGACGATAGAGAAGTGTAGGGAATGCTACGAACAACTTGGAGAGTTGAACAACAAAAAAGGTCTAGCACAATGACACGAGAAGCTTCTGTTTCTCTCACTCTGCTCTTGGATGTCAAAGACTTGAAGATTTCTACGAACAACTTGAAGAGTTGAACAATAAAAAAGCTCTGGCACAATGGCATGAGAAGCTTCTATTTCTCTTTCTTTGTCCTTGATGGGACTGTGGCACTTTAGAAGAGAATGGCATTGCGGCGCACTTTTGAAGAGAATGACACTGCGACACACTTTTGAAGAGAATGACACTGTGGCGCACTTTTGAAGAGAATGGCACTACGGTGCACTTCTGTGGAGAATGGCACTGTTGTACACTTTTGAAGAAAATGACACTGTGGCACACTTTTGAAGAGAATGCCACTACGACTGGATCGCTAAAAAATAACCTGGATCTGCGTGCCATATCTCCGCTATAATGATGACATCTGACTCTTCGATTTTTGCCTTTGTCCGCTGTCAGTCTGCTGCATTAAATGTTGAGAGAGAGTAGATCGTTTGTGCGCCATCCTTTGTAACATTAAGAAAGTGTGCCACTTTTCTACTCTTTGTATAGTGCGCCATCCTCTGAAATTGGTAGACAGTGCACCAAAGTAGGGAAATACGTGTCTTTCTTCTAGAACAAGTAGAAAGTGCGCCATTCTTCTACTTTTGGATTTATTTATAGAAAACTGCGCTATATATCTGAGACGCACTTTTTATGCTTTGACATATACTATCAAAGTATGCCATGACGTTCATTTACTTATGTTGGCTTGCATGTTTCGTTTGATAACTTAGTTTATAGATGATGCATGGTCAAGGATAACTTGTGCACAAGGGGAGATTTCTATGAACGGTCATTGGGGCACTAGGACCGCTTTCACCTAGGTAGAACATTTGCTAGTTGAGGTCCTATCATTGGATGAGGAGGGATGTCCGCTAAGGGCTAGCTACCAACCCATCCCCTGTCCGACCAATGACCCACTATGTATATTTAAATAGTCCAAGCTAACTATGTCTTCATGGTAGGGAAGGACATGATAAATGTTTTGCAGATGGTTCAGACGATATAGGTAAAGGTCACCGAACGGTAACATATTTCGTTATGTCATTTACTTCTATCTTTTCTTGTAACTTAAACTAGGGCAAGATAGAAAGATCACATAATAATAATGTTGCATGTTCACATGAATCAAATCGTATCCGTAAAAAAATACCATATCAGCTTTTTTTGAAAATTTGTAATTACTTTGTGTACGTGAGTCATTTCAGAACAAAACTTGCGCCATCGAACTAATAGCATTACACAGGTCCTGTGACCCAAGTTAGGTTCGATTCTGAGAACGTTGACCGAACGCCAATTCGCGGGCCGCTCGGTCCCAATTGACGGGCGATTTCGTGATTCGCTCACTGAAATCCAATTATGGACATTCTATTGGGTTCGTATCATCGTTCTAGACTCGTGGATACTAGGTTTATAGAATTTGAAAAACTTTATCTCCGACATGTTTTTCGGTGCAAAGTGGGTCTTATTAGGACACCGCCTTGACCTGAAACTGCCATTTTGTCCTTGTGTCCAAAATGGACTTATGGGTAGTCAATCCTAGCTATTTATCAAATTTTAGAAATAATGGTGATATTATTTTCAGCATCCAGAGGCGTTCGTGCGGATTCTACCTCTTCGGGAGTAGTTGATGTATCAAGCTCGCTACCTGGACTTCGCCATACCACCCTCCAGGACCCAGGCAAGTGTACTTTGCCATCGTTTACAATTATTTTTGTCTTGTATTTATTTATTGGTTCTTGTTGCACCTCAATTTTTTAGCATCTATTATATTTTGACCATAGGACCGTAATTGATACTTAATGTCAGAGTAATATTCGGGTGCCGACGACCGTCAGCGGAGTCGAGTATCATTAGTTGCATCATCGTCGTGTTGCCCCGCTCGTGCTACTTCTTGCACAATACACCTTAGGTCACTTAACACGACTTGCATTGAAATAATCCATACTTGAGACATTCATTGTCACAACCCACAACCGATATAGGGGCACGAGTATGCAGGTACGTCCAGCCTACGCCGCAGTATCGGCAGTAGAACGCTGTCTAGGTCACAATACTATCTAATCAATCTAACACAAATATCCAACTCTATAAGGAGACACAGATATAACAATATAATATAAAATACTCAATCACAGAACTAAAGCACGATAAGATATCAAAAGAATAATTTAAATCATAACCACATAGTCTAAACAACAATATAATATCTAAACTTCAAATAATAAAACACAAGTCTCAAATATATGCCAGAAATAAATCCGGTACCAAAAATGCTAAAAGGAACTAGCTAAAATAACTGGTGATTTCGGCTAGACCTTCCGGTAATCACTCCTGAGCTACATGTTCCATATCTGCTACTCCCTCATGCGGTCCGTAGAAAGTCGGACAACAATCCTCTAAATAGTCATCTGGAAAAAAATATATTCAGTCAGGATAAAACGAGTACAAACCAATAGCAGTTTCAGTTAAATGATGAAGACTATAAAACAGTAACAAAGAGTGCAATACAAGATGAGAATAAATAACTAAAATATAACTGACAATATCAATATAGAAAAATGGATAAACATAACTATAGGGAATAAATAGACAGAGCAATAAATATACAATAGTGAATACGGTGTAGCAAAAATAATAGAGAGTATCTCAATGAATATGAAATAGACAGTAAAGAACTATACTATCTATGTGTTTAGAAGTAATATTGTTGTCATGTGATCGGCTTGGGAACTTGCACAATACGATAGGGCCTGGCTAATATACGTGAGGTATATGATTAACACTCATAGTACTTCCTCTTGCACAGTAAGGGTATGATCACACATCTAGCTTATAGTTCCCTACGCTCAACTATTACAGTGGATCAAAACCATGACACATCCCACAAAATTAACTTACACAGTAATAACTTGCACAGTAAGCAGGAAATACAATATCTCATGAAGGAGATCCATACTATACCAATCCGTGAACCATCGTGTCAGAAATCAAGTAGAACATCTCTAAGTACATGAATCATAGTAAATGTCATATAATAAAAACTATCAGAGAAAGTACTCGCCTGAGGTCCAGAGCAATGGATATCAAATAGTGTCTGTACTAGAGTCCCAGAGTCCTAAATATGGAGTATTAATGTTAATAGGTGAATTGAAATAATAAACATATGCATTTGATTCTAGGTTAGGTATTTGGGTTATTTCTAGGTCAAACTAGGTCAATACCTTACTAAATTAGGTTACACTAGCTGATACTAGTGATACTAGCTAATATGAACTAATACTAGGCCGTACTAGGTAATATCAAGTCATCCTAGGCTATTTCTAATAGCTATGATAAGCTAAATATCAATACTATATATATATATATATATATATATATATATATATATATATATATTGATTATTAAAACCTAGCCTATACTCAATACCTTGACCCAAATCCTAGATACTCAACCAATACTTAATACCTTGTCATAACCCAATACCTTGCTCACTTTTAATATCTACTCAACTACCTCTAGAACCACATTGATACCTGCATTTACCCATTACCTATTCTATGACACTTAAGCATCATGCCTATACCATACTCTATACCTTGCCACATTAATTACCCACACTGACTGCCACTGTAAACTGCAGTATTGCTATTCCAGATTGTAGGCAATAGCTGCCAAGATAATCCATCACACCTGGATACACATACCACTCTCATCACATGTACTCACTTATCTTTAAACCTGCACACAATGTAGGCCCTGCCCTACCATGTTGTATGCTACTGCTGCTGCCCACTACTCTTATTGCTATTGCTATTAGTCCTCTTTGAAATTAACAACAGACCTATACTTCCTTGTTTCCTTTACCTCATATCACCTTCACATACACCAACCTAATACCCCAACCATACTTACCTGTTTGAACAAATCACATATCCATCTAACTGAAAAGTCAATACTACTACTACAAAGCCCATAACTGATACTTATTAACCTCCAACCTATACTAGAACCCAAGCACTTAACTTGATCACTAACACCACACACTACCAATACACACCCCTTTAATACTTACACCACTTATCCCCACTAAGGAAGACAGTGATTTGATACACCAGGTCCCTAATATATCACTCTTACGTTGAGTTCCTCCACTGCTGGATTAACTCGAGCATATGTGATATTCCTCTCTAGAGTACCCCAACATAGCCCATAAAAAACAAGATCTCATATTGACACCTAAAATTGATACACACTTGTGAATCACTCACCCACCTAAACTTGTACCCGGTCAACCCTCAAACTCCCAAACTCAGTTGCTGTAACATGCCAACCAGAATTCTGTTCCTTGTGTTTGCACCTAGCTGTGCAGGCCCTCTTCTTAACATACTGCACACACTCACATAACATAACACACTCACATAACATAACTCACATACAACTCTATTCTGATACAAGCACACTTGCATACTCTGATACACATCAAACAGACACCTACACACAAGCACACACCCATGTATTAACACAGACACATCCTAATCCCTTAGGCACACATGGATACTTCCAAACTTGATACTTCCTGCATCCTAATATACTTCACACACCTCACATACACTTGACCTATCACACCAACACTAAACTAACCCTATTGTTCATGCTTGAACCCATACATAGATCCTCTGATACCATATCTCACTCACATAGAACACCCACAACCCCTGATGACACTACTATTACTGCTCTTATGTAGAATCTGCACAGAGACTACTCATTGCCCTGCTGACATACCCAAGAGTCCACACACTTAAATTATACAGATACACTCAAGGTGTAACTAATACTCCACAATACGCTTATCTAAGTCGCACAACCCAACATCTAATACAACTACTCATATACGACAATTTAGTGCAAAAGTACACTGTAATTCCTTGCCATCAACCTAGTCACCACACATACTACACCACATCAATGTCATGATACACATACACTAAACAAAAGTACCTATAGGCAACTGATACACTCAAAATACTTGATCCAAGTTTACCCTTATTCACTCTAGACCCAAGTCTCCTACTGCCCGACCACTGGTCCAGTCTGGACCCTCTCTCACTGTTGCTTGCCTCTTGTTCTTACCTGCACCTTGTTCAACCTAGCTGTTACTAAGGCAGTGTCTACCCGAGACCTTTCCAGCTCTAGCCTAGGTCTGCACATGCTTGTGCAGACCACCACTGCCCTCAACAGTAACTCCTACAACCAACCATTACTACAACAGTGGAAATACATTCAACCCATCAACCCACTGCCAACATAGCAGCACTCCAAAGCTCCTACACAAATTCTACCTCCACACTACACACAAAACACAATACAAAACCAACAATCACATAAATACACATGCATACCCAAATCTAACCGTGCGTATCATGAGATACCATGACACAACACCATGTATCCTATTTAGGACACATATACCCAATCTTTACTCAAAAAGGATACCAAAATTCCTTTGGGGATGCGTATCGAACACTTAGTGGACACGATTCATAATTCCTCCAAATTGAGCCCAAAAATATTATTCCACAAACAAAAAACTTAGATCTATCAAAAGGAAGGCTTCTAACACCTAGGACTAGCATTAGAAAGTCAATTCTACCTATTGTAGGATTTTTATTAGTCTAAAGGGTGTTCCTAACCATAAATGTAGTAGAAAATAGAGAATTAACTATGTTTTGAGTGACCTCCTTGAAGAATTCTGAATTTGGATACGAGAAAGACGAAGTGGACATGATCCTCAATACTTGGACTCCTCTTTAAGCTTCCTCTAGCAATGCCAAGCTCCTTAGCCTCATTAGATTAAAATGAGAGGGATGAGATTTAGAGTGGAGAAATTTAGGATTTGCTCTCAAATTTGGGGATGAACTAAATAAAAATAAATGGAGGTAATTCATGAATAAAGAGGCTTATATAGACTTCCTCTTAGGGTTAGGGTTAGGTTGAGAAAATTTTGAATTGACACAAATGTCCCTCTCATTCCTTCATTAACAGGATCAACTAATTCTATAGAAGAAATATTATATTCTTAAGTCTAAATAGATTTAATAGACTTAATCTAGTCATGACTAACTAATAACTCAAGTCAAATAGTTTAACCTCAATAACTAACTTATTCTCCTAAACTAATGAGTCAAACCATGACTAACTATTTAATTGAATTAATGAGTCAAGTTAAGTCTAGTTAGGTCTACTAATATCATGTCTAATTAAATAGTATAATCCATAACCAAATATAATACTATTTACAATATATATATCATGTACATTATAAATAAATAAAATATACACAATATTTATAATAATGTAAAATGATAAAAATACCCCTATTCTGGAAATATGGTAGTGACAAGTCTACCCCCCTTGGAAAAATTTTGTCCTCAAAATTTAAGATACCTCATCTCTCTTTGGCCAGTCATAACCTATTCATTAATATTTACTATGGTCAAACCCCCAACAATCAAGATCTAAGAAAGTCCTATCTACAATCATACAACATGCAATCTAGAGGAAGAAAACGAATATGCATAGTTATAGTCTCTTTGTTATGATATTATAGTCTTTGTCGGGGTGTACTATTAGTTACATTCTAGCATAAAAATCACTGATGCAAACTAAGGTACTAAGGAATAAATTAATCAATCAATCAAATAGATGGAAATGAACAGGAGGAAAGAACATAACAGAACATGCTAACCCATCACCTACAGCATCGGTCTCCTCGACCGTCATCGTAAATGCCCCGCCCTGCTGGGGTAGCTCCTTTTTATGGGTACTGAGCATTCCGCGGTTCCACAGGTGGCCTAACTAGACCCCTTTGATTTGGAGTTGCATCTGGGTAGGATATGGGACAATCACTCACTTGATGTCCCATAGTACCACAATGTAAACAAAGTCCAAGCCTCTTCCAGCAACTCTCCTAAAGGTGACCTAGTTTCTTGCAGAAATGACAAGTGAGAGCCTGCTGGGTCTACCTCGGAGGCTGCTGCTAATCCTGCTGAACACGAAATGGTGCTTGGTGTTGGTGGTGGTGATACTGAAACATCCTTGGTTGTTGCTTAATATATGGACGCTTGGTCGGTCACGCGCTACCGCTCGCATCTCTAAAAATATTGTGACCCCTTTTGGGCCTGAGATCCAGATCATCCTCAACAATCTAGACATCCATCAGAATACCCTCGAAGGTAGCGGTGCAACGACCAGAAGTGTGTGACCTGATCTCTATCATTAGTCCCTTTCTGAACTTTCGTGCTTGATCTCCTGGGTCTCGAATCATGGACGGTGCAAAATGGCTTAAACGACAAAATTCTGCGGCGTACTCATCGACCAAAATGTTCCCTTGGACCAAGTCATGAAACTAACTCTCCAAGGTTCCCAGGACCACGTCGGAAAAGAACTTCTCCTTGAAAAGCTCCTTAAAAGCCTCCCAAGTAAGTCCTTGAGCAGTAAATCTCAGCTTCGTGTGATACCTTATGAGTGCGATATCAAACATCTGAACGCTGGCTGCCTCGATTTGCAAGCTCTCTTGAATCTGGGCTAATCGTAGGTTCCTCTCCATATCCTCTAACCAGTCAATACTGTAGAGTATTTCTTCGATACCCTTGAAATCTCGAGGTGCCATCCTCTTAAAGTCAACTATAGTTCCTGGCCTCTGTTATTGCTGCTGGACAACTCTCTCAACTGCCTATAGGGCCACCTGGTGATCTTTCTTCATGCTCTCTCTCATCAGCTCAGTCTGCGCTTGGTGCGCCTCTGCCTGCACCTTCTGAGCGTCAGCTTGAATACGTTGTGTCTCCATCGTCACCCTCTAGGAA
The DNA here is from genome assembly GCA_036927795.1 of Iris macrosiphon. Lineage (NCBI taxonomy): Eukaryota > Viridiplantae > Streptophyta > Magnoliopsida > Asparagales > Iridaceae > Iris > Iris macrosiphon. The sequence goes on along the minus strand of JAYESA010000016.1, from coordinate 53,082,518 downwards.
TCTACCATGCCCTGGATCAAAGTAAAAACTTGTGCCCCATCAGCAGGCACACCTCCAGGAAAAGGAATCTGTGGTGGGGGAGGAAGGTCCTACGAAATGGCTGGAGCATCCCTCTGGAAAGGTTGGGGAGGAGGACCCCCGAAAGCTATTAAAACTCCTATGTGAACAGAAGGTGAAGGAATAGTCCCTGCCACTCCCTGTGTAGGAGGTCGAGAAGTCGTTGACCTCCCCGATACGGCATCTGCTCCCGATTGCTGTGATCTGGTCTTTGATGGCATCTTGAAGACAGATCGAAATAAAAAGAAGTCAATAAGGCACAAAATACGATATCATCAATGAAGGACAGTAATATTCAAAGAAAGTAATATTCAGAAGGAATAGCAATATTAATAGATTGACAATTTTTTCCTAGCTGTGATTGAGCATCCTCTCATACTATATCCTATATCATATCGTAGGCTCGCAGTAGTACAACTAAGCCGTTGCACTACCGCGACATCGCTCTAATTGTGAAGCTCGACCTGCATGAACCACCACAAAAATGTGTCATGATCCACACCCGATATAGGGGCACGAGTACGCGGGTACGTCCTGCCTACGCCTTAGTATCGATGGTAGAACATTGTCTAGGTCACAATACTATCTAACCAATCTAACACAAATATCCAACTCCATAAGGAGACACATATATAATAATATAATATGGAATACTCAATCACAGAACTAAAGCACGATAAGATATCAAAAGCAGAATTCAAATCATAAACACAAAGTCTAAACAACAATATAATATCTAAACTTCAAACAATGACATCCAAGTCTCAAATATATGCCAAAAATAAATTCGGTACCAAAATGCTAAAAGGAACTAACTAAAATAACTGGTGATTCCGGCTAGACCTTCCGGTAAACACTTTTGAGCTACATGGTCCATTTCTGTTACTCCCTCATATGGTCCGTAGAAAGTCGGACAATAATCCTCTAAATAGTCATCTGAAAAAAATATATCCAATCATGATGGGATGAGTACAACCCAATAGCAGTTTCAGTTAAATGACGAAAACTATAAAACAGTAATAGAGAGTGCAATAAAAGATGAGAATAAACAACTAAATCATAACTGACAATATCAATATGGAAAAATAGATAAACACAACTATATGGCAGAAATTAAATAGACAGAGCAATAAATATACAATAGTGAATACAGTATAGACAAAACAATAGAGAGTATCTCGATGAATATAAAATAGACAGAAAAGAACTATACTATTTATGTGTTTTAAAGTATTAGTGTTGTCATGTGATCAGTTTGGGAACTTGCACAATACGATAGGGCCTGGATAATCATATGTGAGGTGTATGATTAACACTCACAATACTTCCTCTTGCACAGTAAGGATATGATCACACATCTAGCTAGTACTTTTCCACCCCGACTATTACAGTGGATCCAAACCATGACACGTTCCACAAAAATAACTTGCACAATAATAACTTGCACAATAATAACTTACACAATAAGCAAGAAAGATAATATCTCATGACGGGGATCCATACTATACCAATCCGTGTACCATCATGTCAGAAATCAAATAGAATATCACTAAGTACATGAATTATAGTAATGTCATATAATAAAAACTATCAAAGAATGTACTCGCCTGAGGTCCAAAGCAATGGATATCAAATAGTGTCCGTACTGGAGTCCCAAAGTCCTAAATATGGAGTATCAATGTTAATAGGTGAATTAAAATAATAAACATATGAATTTGATTCTAGGTTAGCTATTTAGTTCATTTCTTAGTCAAACTAGGTCAATACCTTACTAAATTAGGTTACACTAGCTAATACTAGTGATACTAGCTAATATGAACTAATACTAGGCCGTACTAGGTAATATCAAGTCATCCTAGGCCATTTCTAATAGCTATGATATGCTAAATATTAATACTATATATATATATATATATATATATATATATATACTGATTATTAAAACCTGGCCTATACTCAGTACCTTGACCCAAATCCTAGATACTCAACCAATACTTAATAACTTGTCATAACCCAATACCTAGCTCAATTTTAGTATCTACTTAACCATATCTAGTACCACATTGATACCTGCATTTACCCATTACCTATTATATGACACTTACGCATCATGCCTACACCACACTCTATACCTTGCCCTATTAATTGCCCACAATGACTGCTACTGCAAACTGCAGTATTGCTGTTCCAGATTATAGGCAATAGCTGCCAAGCTAATTCCTCACACCTGGATACACATACCACTCTCATTGCATATACTCACTTATCTTAAAACCTGCACATAATGTAGGCCCTGCCCTACCATATTGTATGCTACTGCTGCTGCCCATTGCTCTTATTGCTGTTGCTGTTAGTCCTCTTTGAGGTTTACAACAGACCTATACTTCCTTGTTTCCTTTACCTTATATCATTATCATATACCCTACTTACCTGTTTGAACAAATCATATATCCATCTAATTAAAATATCAATACCACTACTACAAAGCCCATAACTGATACTTGTTAACCCCCAACCTATACTAGCACCCAAGCACTTAACTTGATCACTAACACCACACACTACCAATACACACCCCTATAATACTTACACCACTTATCCCCACTAAGGAAGACACAGTGATCTGATATACCAGGTCACCAATATATCACTCTTAGGTTGAGTTCTTCCATTCCTTGGATTCACTCGAGCATCTGTGATATTCCTCTCTAGAGTACCCCAATATAGCCCATAAAACTGACATGATCTCACACTAACACCTAAAATTGATACACACTTGTGTATCACTCACCCACCTAATCTTGTACCCGTCAACCCTCAAACTCCCAAACTCAGTTGCTGTAACATGTCCACCTGAATTCTGTTACTTGTGCTAGCACTTAGCTGTGCAGGCCCTCTTCTTAACATACTACACATACTCACATAACATAACCCACTCACATACAACTCTATTCTGATACAAGCATACTTGCACACTCTGATACACATCAAACGGATATCTACACACAATCACACACCCATGTATTAACACAGACACACCCTAATCCCTTAGGCACACATGAATACTTCCAAGTGTGATACTTCCTGCATCCTAATATACTTCACACACCTCACCTACACTTGACCTATCATACCAACACTAAACTAACCCTATAGTTCATGCTTGAACCCATACATAGATCCTCTGATACCATACCTCACTCACATAGAACACCCATAACCCCTGATGACACTACTCTTACTACTCTTATGCAAAATATGCATAGAGATGACTCATTGCCCTACTGATATACCCAAGAGTCCACACACTTAAATTATACAGATACACTCAAGGTGTAACTGATACTCCATAATACACTTATTTAAGTCATACAAACCAACACCTAATACAACTTCTTATATACGACAATTTAGTGTAAATGTGCACTATAATTCCCTGCCATCAACCTAGTCACCACACACACTATACCACATAAATGTCATGAAACACATACACTAAACAAAAGTACCTATAGGCAACTGATACACTAAAAACACTTGCTCCAAGTTCACCCTTATTCACTCTAGACCCAAGTCTCCTACTGCCCGACTACTGGTCCAGTCTGGACCCTCTCTCACTGTTGCTTGCCTCTTGTTCTTACCTGCACCTTATTCAACCTAGCTGATACTAAGGCAATGTCTACCCGAGACCTTGCCAACTCTAGCCCAGGTCTGCACATGCTTGTGCAGACCACCACTGCCCTCAACACCAACTCCTGCAACCAACCATTACTACAACAATAGTGGAAATACATTCAACCCATTACCCCACTACCAATATAGCATCACTCCAAATCTCCTGCACAAATACCACCTCTACACTATACACAAAACACAATACAAAACCAACTATCACATAAATACACATACATACCCAAATCTAACCGTGCGTATCATGAGATACTATGATACAATACCATGTATCATATTTAGGACACATACACCCAATCTCGACTTAAAAAGGACAAAAAATCCCTTTGGGAACACATGTCGAATACTTGGTGGACACGATTCAAAATTTCTCCAAATTGAGCCCAAAAATATTATTCCACTTGAGAAAAACCTAGATCTATCAAAATGAAGGCTTCTAACACCTAGGTCTAGCATTAACAAGTCAATTCTATCCATTGGAGGGTTCTTATTGGTCCAAAGGGTGTTTCTAACCATAAATAGAGTAGAAAATAGAGAATTACCTAGGTTTTGAGTGACCTCCTTATAAAACTCTAAATTTGGACACGAGAAAGATGAAGTGGACATGATCCTCAATACTTGAACTCCTCTTCAAGCTGCTTCTAGCAATGCTAAGCTCCTTAGCCTCCTTGGAATACAAATGAGAGGGATGCAATTTGGATTGGAAAAATTTAGGGTTTGCTCTCAAATCTGGGGATGAACTAAAAGAAAATAAATGGAGGCTATTTATGAATAAAGAGGCTTATATAGACTTCTTCTTAGGGTTAGGGTTAGGGTTAGGTTGAGGAATATTTAAATTGACACAAATGCCCCTCTTATTCCTTCATGAATATGATCAACTAATTCTATAGGAGAAATATTCTATTGTTTAGTCTAAATAGATTTAATCGACTTAACTTAGTCATGACTAACTAATAACTCAAGTCAAATAGTCTAAACTCAATAACTAACTCATTCTCCTAAACTAATGAGTCAAACCATGACTAGCTATTTAATTGAATCAATGGGTCAAGTCAAGTCTAGTTAGGTCCACTAATGTTATGTCTAATTAAATTGTCAAATCCATAACCAAATATAATACTATTTACAATATATATGTCATGCACATTATAAATAAAAATATACACAATATTTATAATAATACAAAATGATAAAAATACCCCTATTCTGGAAATATGGTAGTGACATTCATGGATACCGGATTCTGTATCAGAATATGGCTCATGACATGAGATAAATGATGTGATTAAATTTACATAGTTGACTCGATACTTAGTTAGTGATTGATCTTGCGTGTTGTGGACAAGAGACATGAGATACATGGGGAGGGGAGAACATACTCAGAATGTTAGGCTACCACTTAAATCATAGTTATCTTTGCCAGAGCTTCGATCATTCATAGTAGCTGCTGGTATCCTGGTAGGGTCTGTATGCACTTTTCATAGTTAATGTCATATTTATTGAGATCTACAATCACGCACATTGGTGGTCTAGCGTACGAGTGATGTTCTCATGTGCATTCACTTAGATGGTTACTATAGTTTATCCTGGAGTACCTGTACATTATTACTGGTTACATCTGGCACGCTATTTCTTGTACCTTGTTATTTCCATCTGAGGACATGGTTCCTTGCCATTTTGCAGCATAGACGGTCGTAGAGTTTTTGTGCATCTATATATGCGTATCGTCTGGTTATGTAGGTATTGAAATGAGGTACTTATCTCAATTCTACCTTAGTTTTGTTTACTTATTCTTATTGTTTACTCTTCTGCTACTATTGCCTACTTTTGTAGACTAATGCTATTTTTTCCGAGTCTATTCGGATAAGTATTGAGTGGGGTGAACACCATGATATATATTGTCCATTATTATATTTTTTTATTGTGGATTGAGGCATATATATATTTACTGTGTTATCTAGATAGCGACCATTATTGAATAACTTATACGTATTTGAGTTGGACTGGAGTCCACTTGAGACGTAGTAGCATGTCTACATATTCCAAGTCCTATGTATTTTGGGACTGGGACGTGACATATTTTTGTGGCGGCCAATGCAGGTCTAGATCATATTATTTTGGTAACGTTAGTGTACCGAATGATCCTGTAGTAGGATAAGAGTATTAAGATCTCAATCCATAATTGCTATTGAAACTTTCCTTTAATTTCTATTATCATCTTCGAACCTCAAAATTGCATTAATTCATACTTCCTTTAAACTTTTGTTCATTGATTCTTGTCTTTCCCTATTTCGGAGAGACGAATACTCGTGCTCGATGATTATCCAGGAGAAGATTCTCGTCTAGACGAAGAAAGCATACTTGATAGAATATTTGTAAGTATATGGTTATACCTGGGTAGGGCAGATTATGGTAGATATTTTCTAAATATTAGAGTTAGAATAGATTAAAGGTATGATGATTAGCATTAGTAGTAGGAATCTAAAACAAGATAGACTCTATCAATTGCCTAGATTAGAAGGGACGAGTTACTATTAGCAGTCCAAAATAATTTTTAAAAAAATCTAGTGAGATGATATTGATTAGTTATAGCCCATGATGATACAAGGAATTATAATATGAACTCGAGAAAATGAAACTTCAGGCTCTCACCTTGAGAAGATTATTAGGTACAAGAATTTTAAGTAAAATCCTTCTTGTGCCTTTCCATATTATGATAACAATAGAAAAAGAAAACTTGAGAAATATATTATGATTTGACATATGGCATGAATTATACCACATATTATAAGAACAAATTAACTTGGACGTAATGATTAGTAACATTATACCCAGGTTATAATCTGAGATAAAATTTGCGTACAACTACACTTGGATTAGAAGATTTTACTTAGAGGATATGCAATTTGAACTTTGAGGACATTGATGAATTTATGCTCATGATAAAGAAAATATTTCTAAAAAGGGTGACCATCTAAGTTTGGAATGGTTTGGACATATGCCTCTATTAGATAGACGGTTAGAATGGGATAACACAGTTGGATCTTATATATATATATATATATATATATATATATATATATATATATATATATATATATATAGTTCTACCCTAGTAGAAAATTCTAGAATCGGAGGGCAAATCCATGTTACCTAAGTTAGATAGAGTTGAATAGAGGTATAACAAGGTTGGTTAGGGGTGCGATAGATTCCTTAATTATACTGATCGAAGTAATTTGATAGAATATATAGTTGGACTTTGGAGGTTAGTATAGCTTCCTAATAGAAATGGGACCAGATGTATAACAGACCCTAGAAAGTATGACTTGAGATCTTTATCGATAGAAAAGATAAGCCCCATACTTAAATACCATACTAATGCCTGTATAGAATTATATCGCTACATTGAGTTGAGAAATATTACTTGGAAGATATAATCATAATATCGGGTTAGGAATGAAGTAAAATTGGAAAACGATTGTATGTCAGTAAAAATAACTTTCACGAGAAAGATATATAATTGATAGTTATGTAAGAATTGTGTGATATGATCCGAGACAAAGGTGAACAATAGTGTAAAGGGATTGTGTGGATTGGATGAGTTGTATAAGATTTATACATATATTTACATATACAGTAGCTTAGAATGAGTTCAGTAAATCAAATCATGACTGAGAGATTGTCTCAATAGGCGAATAGTTGTTAAGTGTTAGAATTGATCACCTGCCTAGTTAGCTTTAAATTACTTACCTAATTAGTAAGGTATAAGAAAGGTTAGGCTTACTTTTAATTTTGTATAGCGTACTATAGCTAGAAGGGCAAAATTGTTAGTCGTATTGTTAAGGAGATTTGATAACTATAGGAGTATAGTATAAAGTTTAAGGATTGAATTTGATTTTTCTAGCTTACGTGGGTAGTCATAAATAAGGAGTTCGGATTATAGTTAGATAGTTTTCCTTAGGTAAACTAGTACTTATAGTAGGTTAAGCCTTTGATTGATATCGATTAGCTAGAAATCCAAGAGATTATAGCTAAAGCAGCTATATTGAATTAAGGAAATATAATGGTTATGAAATAGGACGAGTTATAAAAACAGTAATATGATTACATTAAATTATTTTTTTGAGAAAATTTGACTTGCACCCCACTTTCTTTACCATTATACAAGGTGCATCATACTGCTTTACCATAATGTACGAATGCCCCCACTTTTGACGAAAACTATCTCCAACTCTCGGTCAACTGCTTTGACCAATTTTTTTAGACAAAAATACCCCTTTCATCTTCTTCCCAGCCCCTCCCCCACTGCGCCCCCTCGATGGGTATTTTGGTCAAAAATTAACGGTCAAAGTAGTTGACTGTTAGTTTCAGTTAAAAGTAGGGGCATTCGAATATTTTGGTAAAGCAGTAGGGTGCACCTTGAATTATGGTAAAAAAAGTGGGGGTATAACTCAAATTTTCTCAATTATTTTTTGAATAAGGGCAAGGATAGAGTTACAAGAAATATTTTTGAGGATGGAATTGAAGAGTGCCAAATGATAAATTGAGTCAAGGATTACAATAAAGATTATCTATAATGATGTGATAAGGATTACGGATACTATAAGACTTAAGCGAGTTGGGTGGCAGTTAACTCAATCTTAAGTTCAAGGCTCAAAGAAAGAATCATAAGGTTAGTTTGAGGAAATAAATGATACAATTTCTGGGATGAATGATAGGAATGTATATAATATGAAATTTTATGATAACACAAAAATAGTGGGTAGTATCATAGATTATTTGTTACAAGACTATGTTACAAGACTTTCAGTAGCCAAACAAGCAATGAAATAGTATGGGATAAGGGTCAAGATAAAATTCTTGATATTAGAATATAAGAATAAGATGAAGTGAGGCATCATTAAATAGATTGATAGATGGTACCGAGTGTATGAATTTGATTTGTGCATAGAAAAATCCTAGAAGTATAATTTTAGGGTAAACAGAGACAAATGCCAAAAATTAAATGTCATGTTAATTTTTCAAGGACCAAGGAGGGTTAGGACCTAGTAGATAGCATGCTCAGTATGTTAACACCATGTTGATGGAAGCGATATTGAGTAAACTAGGCCAAAAGAGGGGGTGATCATGTTGGAGTAAAGATATAATATTAATTAGTAATATAAGTTAGATTCGGGCTTTAAATTTTGCTAGTAGCATTCTTAAGAACCAAATGTTATCCTTGAAAACTAGGACATATATATATTAGTATGGGTAGGTATGCAACTTTTTCAGTCTGTTTGATCTTCTGAAACTCAAGATTTGTTTAGTAACTAGAAGTTGTAATTCGTCATAAACTGCACAACTATCTTTCCATATTATGATTACTTGTTTTATTTTCACAAGTCACAACCACGTGATTTTGCCGTGGCAACCATTGGAATTATGCGATTGATTAGAATCCTTGTTCACTCTCTAGTCGTGTGAAATTTCTATAACCAATCCCTTACAAATGCCAATATCACTGTGGACTACAATTCCCTTCTATTTAAATTTCTTGACCTAGTTATTATGACTTGATACTCTATAGGCCTACTTACTCGTGCCATAACCTTGAATATAATCCCGTGAAAACACCTCGTAAACTTATTATCCTCCTCTTATCTTGGTGAACCAATTCTTTGTTTACATGGTTCTTCGTTTACATGGTTCCCTCGATCTTGTCTGTCACGCCCCAGTCCCAAAATATATGGAACCAGGCCACGTGGCATTGGCCAGCTGACACGACTCCGAGGATATCCCAATTTAATGGATCCTGACGAAGCGTGCTACGCTGTCCTAAATCTAACAAGTCTAATATCATAACAGGCAATAACTAATCTCATCCACAGATAACAAGTGAATACTGAAATGAAAGACTGGAATATAAGGACATAGTCAACTAACATAGTACAACTGAAATAAGTCCGGTGGGAACAAACCTACTACAAATGTACTGATAGTCTGAAATAAAGTACTGAATGTCTGAAGTGAAAGTACTGATAAGGAGAGACTGGAACAACATCTAACTAGGTAAGGAGCTCCAGTCATAGGCGGGAGGCCTACCAATCTGATCAGGGGTAATCTGATGGAAGTACCTCAAGCTCCTCGTCGAGAGCAAACCTTGTCTCCACACCTGGCCCGTAAACTGTGGGATAAAAGGCCTCGTCCAGATCTGGAAGATAACCAGGTCCTCAGAGGGACGTAACAAGATACAAAATGCATGCTAGATAGTACTGAATAAAATAAAATGTACGGGTGTGCTAACCATCTAAGTGAATGCAATGTAAGGACAACTTCAGAACGTATAGGTAGGCGTAAGCATAACGTCCAACGTCCTCTAGAGTGTGGTATCTGCAACGTCCATCATTCCGAAGAATGAGGTATCTGTATATATATATAACGTCCACACTCTAAGGGACGTGGTATCTGCAATGTATATATACGTCCGTACCACTGCGAAGAGTGGGGTATCTGCAATAAAGGAGGTGGGTGTCCCATACGCCTATCAGTTGTCCTCCCCGCCCAATGTGGAAACACAAGTCGCATACACGACGTGAGAGTCCCGTATCTATATGCCAAGTCACAGCTAACTATATTACTCTAGATAACGTGCTAATCCTTGATGCATGTCGTACGCACCGATAGCGAGTCGGGTACGCGGACCCGCATCCCAATATGAATGTACCATCGCGAATACGTGTAAGGTGTCATGGTCTAGGAGGATATCAATATATCCTCACAGTGGTAGGTGAGTCAGCTAGCAACTAGGTCTAGTACACTACTCATCGACGCAATGTCGACTGCACCCGAGTCAATCTCGGATGCGCACAGTTCATGTATATTTGAAATATTTAACATTTAAATTTAAAGCAGTAAATCAGCAAGGTATACTTGCCTGCCCCGGGTAGCTGCGAAATCCAAAGCCCTGCTCCTGATGCCTCGGCAGTAGTGTCCAGCAATCCTATATAGGATATAGTAATGTCTAAATTAGTCGTTATAATACCACGACTAGGGCACACTGTCCGTATCTACAACTGTCACAGGGTCTGGGCTATATGTATATTTAGCTAACACTAGCATTTATCTACACACTAATTCATATTAAAATATATTAAATAAAATATTTGTTTATTTGTACAAAATAGTACTTATGTATAAATTCGTATATTCTAATAATACACATATTAAATATATGTACGTAACTGGGTAATATCATAAATATATATACATATAAATACATATATATATTTAGAAATAATTTTGTATAAGTACAAAGATACTCGTACTTATTTTAAATATAATATCATATTGAATATACACAATACTATAATATTTATTTATATACCAAAATACACATATATTATATATACACACATATATATCCATATATATTTATATATATGTATATATGCATATACATACTAGAGACTTAATACTTATAAGTATTTATATATAAAAATATATTATATATATATTTAATTACCAGAAATGTATTTAGACATAATTTGTATTATACATTTAATATTTTATATACTAAAAATACACTTACATACATACATACATACATACATACATTTTTAATATGAAAATATATAAAATATATAGTATTATTTTCTATACATAATCACAGAAAATTCATATTTTAAAGTATGGTTCATATACTGTACAATATACATACATACATATATATACTCATATATATATATATATATACATATATGTATATACTTACATACATACATATATACATACATACATACATACATACATACATACATACATACATACATACATGTATACATACATACATACATACATACTCAACTCTATAATACCTAAAATAAATTAAAAAGATTATATAAATATATATTATGAAATTTTACAGGGATATATAAATATATATATTCTGTAAAATACATAGAACATTAAATACATTTGAATACGCATTAAAATACGGATTATGAGAGATTTATATATATATAAACTTGCGACTGCAATAACATGTATAATTATTAAAAAAAACACATAAAATAATATACCTATTTGATCGACAGGTCGAGGGGGTCAAGCTGGTCAGTCGTCGCCGGCGGGGGTGGCCGAGCGGCGCTCCGGCGAGGCTCGGGGAGGTCGCGGGCAGCAGCAGCGTTTCTCGATTCGTCGACGCTGCGGGCTCGATTCCTCTCCGATGCGTCGATGCCTTCGGCCGAAAGTTTGTGGGGTTGTGGAGGATAGGCTGGGGGAGGCTCTGGTGAAGTACGGTGGCCGGAGGTTCGGGGGTGGAGGAGTACGAGGCTGCGGGGTCGTCGGCTATACTGAGCGGGCTGTGGGGGTTCCGATCGGTACGGGCGGTCGTGCGGGCTGCTCCGGCGTCGTGGGGGCCGAAGTTTCTGGTGGCAGGTGGGGTGGGGACTGGCGACGGTGGTCGTGAAGTATGGCGGCGGTTGGTGGCCGCTGGTGGTGGTGGTCGAGCTCGGGGAGGGGGGGTGTAGTATCGGCTGATGGTGGGGGTTTTGGGTTTAGATAGGTTTTAAGTTTTGGTTTTTCCATTAAATGAATAAATATCATATATATGTAGGAGAGAGAGTGAGGGGGGGCTGCCTAGGGATTAGGGCCGGCTGGACAATATATTTTTTGGGGAGTGGGGTGCTCATCATGATGGGTGGAGGGCTAGGAATAGGCCAATTTAAATGTAGGGCCAAGATGGGTTTCCAAAAAGGTGGTGTAAGTACATGTAAAATGGGGGGAAACCAAATGCCTACGGTTGGGCATTCCAATGCTTTTCTCCATGATGGTTTGGGCCAATGAGAGGGGGACACCACATTGCAATTTTGCAATTTAGCCCCTGAATAAATTGGTAATTGCACAATAACTAGGATTTAGGATTTAATGCAAGCAAACACCATGTCTGGTGTTCCTCATTGGTCGATGGCGGTGTTTGGTGTTTTGTATGAGGCTTGGGGGTGTGGATGTGGGTTTAGGTTGGATTTTAATTTAGGTTAGGTCTTCATATTAATTAATTCATAATTAATGTAACGGCGTTTCTAATTTAATTTAATTAAAAACCGGGAGTCTAAATTTGGTTGGACAAGGGTCATTTGTGTAGTAGGCTCAGTGTACAATGTCATCGTGGTCTGGGTTGGTCAAAATTGGTTGAGGTTGGGTCTCAATGTCAATTGGAACGGACAACGAACGTAGTTACGCAAATTTAAAAATTCGCGCGCGGACGTTTGTAACGACTTTTGTGCGTCTAAAATCTGGCACAAAAATTGGTATCCGGGGTTTGTTCCTGATTGAATATGATGGGTTTACGTGTCTAGGTCAGATACGTGGAATTGGTTTTAGGGCAACCGCTAAAGGGGTATCCTAAGAGAATCAATCATTGCACAAGTATTATAATACTAATATTTAAATCTTAATCATTTCTGGTAAACCCTAATTAGGCTAATTAAACTAGAAAACCCTAATTTCTGGTCGAGGGAGTTTACAACATACCCTCCTTAGAGCATTTCGTCCTCGAAATTAAAACAGACATAATAATCTATAATTTATCAAGCAATGCAACGAACATACCTAGGACCGGTGGAGTCTGTCGACATACTGGGAACACTCCTGAGCCTGATGTCGGTTCGATCCACACCTAAAACACTGTCCTAACTTTTTTCTGCATTCTTTCTGAATATGTCCCTTCTTTCTGCAATAGTGACATGTTGGCGGCTCTCTATGCGGACATGGCACAAACCTCTGTTGCGTCTGCACCCCTGGATGCCGGATCGGTCCTCCTGCTCCGTGGTGGACTCTGGCTGGTACGTTCGTGCTGGAACGTCTCGCTCCTCCGTCTATGGCTTCCTGGATCCTTGCCTCTGATAGACCCTTTTCATAAGAGATCCTCGCCTGAGTAGAGGTATACCTCTGCAGCTCGAAGGAAAGGCCGTGATGGAATCTTCTGGCGTTCTCTAGATCTGCCATCAGGCTCCGTCTCAAAGTCTCGGTCTGATGCCACTGCGCCTGCATCATAGTCTGGAAGAACTGCAACATCTGGTGTTGTCCCTCCGCTGGTGGCATCTGGGGTGGAAATGGCGGAGGTGGAGGTAAATCCTCTGGTTGTGCTGTAGGTGTTTCTTGAGACGTCGGCCTCTCGGTCTGCGGCATCGGCGTCACCCTCGAGGTCTGTCCCTCGAAGTGCAGTATCGGGATCGTCTGCGATGTCTGGCCCTCTGACTGCTGCGTCCTCTCGTCGGGAGAGATCTGATGCCAGTGCATCATCGGGGCCTGGGGGATCACTTGTGCCTGTGGCTGAGGCTGCTCTCCGGGTGGTCCCTGGGATGTCTCCTCCCTCGGTGCGGTGGTCGATGGCACTACGGCACCGTATGCCTTGCATCCACTGCACAAGTTCATCTCGCCGCAAGTGATGGAACTACATTAAAAGAGTACAGAAATCAAACAGGATACAGATATTCAAATAATTAGATACGAAAGAGGTTCAAGGACGATGATCAAGTGGATGAGACCTAGTAATTTCTATCCTATTGCAGGCTCGCTGGGCATGTTACCATACCACAAGCGATAAACATGACCTGCATGGGCCACCACTAAAACCATGTCACGCCCCAGTCCCAAAATATATGGAACCAGGCCACGTGGCATTGGCCAGCTGACATGACTCCGAGGATATCCCAATTTAATGGATCCTGACGAAGCGTGCTACACTGTCCTAAATCTAACAAGTCTAATATCATAACAGGCAATAACTAATCTCATCCACAGATAACAAGTAAATACTGAAATGAAAGACTGGAATATAAGGACATAGTCAACTAACATAGTACAACTGAAATAAGTCCGGTGGGAACAAACCCACTACAAATGTACTGATAGTCTGAAATAAAGTACTGAATGTCTGAAGTGAAAGTACTGATAAGGAGAGACTGGAACAACATCTAACTAGGTAAGGAGCTCCAGTCATAGGCGGGAGGCCTACCAATCTGATCAGGGGTACTCTGATGGAAGTACCTCAAGCTCCTCGTCGAGAGCAAACCTTGTCTCCACACCTGGCCCGTAAACTGTGGGATAAAAGGCCTCGTCCAGATCTGGAAGATAACCAGGTCCTCAGAGGGACGTAACAAGATACAAAATGCATGCTAGATAGTACTGAATAAAATAAAATGTACGGGTGTGCTAACCATCTAAGTGAATGCAATGTAAGGACAACTTCAGAACGTATAGGTAGGCGTAGGCATAACGTCCAACGTCCTCTAGAGTGTGGTATCTGCAACGTCCATCATTCCAAAGAATGAGGTATCTGTATATATATATAACGTCCACACTCTAAGGGACGTGGTATCTGCAATGTATATATACGTCCGTACCACTGCGAAGAGTGGGGTATCTGCAATAAAGGAGGTGGGTGTCCCATACGCCTATCAGTTGTCCTCCCCGCCCAATATGGAAACACAAGTCGCATACACGACGTGAGAGTCCCGTATCTATATGCCAAGTCACAGCTAACTATATTACTCTAGATTACGTGCTAATCCGTGATGCATGTCGTACGCACCGATAGCGAGTCGGGTACGTGGACCCGCATCCCAATATAAATGTACCATCACGAATACGTGTAAGGTGTCATGGTCTAGGAGGATATTAATATATCCTCACAGTGGTAGGTGAGTCAGCTAGCAACTAGGTCTAGTACACTACTCATCGACGCAATGTCGACTGCACCCGAGTCAATCTCGGATGCGCACAGTTCATGTATATTTGAAATATTTAACATTTAAATTTAAAGCAGTAAATCAGCAAGGTATACTTGCCTGCCCCGGGTAGCTGCGAAATCCAAAGCCCTGCTCCTGATGCCTCGGCAGTAGTGTCCAGCAATCCTATATAGGATATAGTAATGTCTAAATTAGTCGTTATAATACCACGACTAGGGCACACTGTCCGTATCTACAACTGTCACAGGGTCTGGGCTATATGTATATTTAGCTAACACTAGCATTTATCTACACACTAATTCATATTAAAATATATTAAATAAAATATTTGTTTATTTGTACAAAATAGTACTTATGTATAAATTCGTATATTCTAATAATACACATATTAAATATATGTACGTAACTGGGTAATATCATAAATATATATACATATAAATACATATATATATTTAGAAATAATTTTGTATAAGTACAAAGATACTCGTACTTATTTTAAATATAATATCATATTGAATATACACAATACTATAATATTTATTTATATACCAAAATACACATATATTATATATACACACATATATATCCATATATATTTATATATATGTATATATGCATATACATACTAGAGACTTAATACTTATAAGTATTTATATATAAAAATATATTATATATATATTTAATTACCAGAAATGTATTTAGACATAATTTGTATTATACATTTAATATTTTATATACTAAAAATACACTTACATACATACATACATACATACATACATACATACATACATTTTTAATATGAAAATATATAAAATATATAGTATTATTTTCTATACATAATCACAGAAAATTCATATTTTAAAGTATGGTTCATATACTGTACAATATACATACATACATATATATACTCATATATATATATATATATATACATATATGTATATACTTACATACATACATACATACATACATACATACATACATACATACATACATACATACATACATACATACATACATACATACATACATGTATACATACATACATACATACATACATACTCAACTCCATAATACCTAAAATAAATTAAAAAGATTATATAAATATATATTATGAAATTTTACAGGGATATATAAATATATATATTCTGTAAAATACATAGAACATTAAATACATTTGAATACGCATTAAAATACGGATTATGAGAGATTTATATATATATAAACTTGCGACTGCAATAACATGTATAATTATTAAAAAAAACACATAAAATAATATACCTATTTGATCGACAGGTCGAGGGGGTCGAGCTGGTCAGTCGTCGCCGGCGGGGGTGGCCGGGCGGCGCTCCGGCGAGGCTCGGGGAGGTCGCGGGCAGCAGCAGCGTTTCTCGATTCGTCGATGCTGCGGGCTCGATTCCTCTCCGGTGCGTCGATGCCTTCGGCCGAAAGTTTGTGGGGTGGTGGAGGATAGGCTGGGGGAGGCTCTGGTGAAGTATGGTGGCCGGAGGTGCGGGGGTGGAGGAGTACGAGGCTGCGGGGTCGTCGGCTACACTGAGCGGGCTGTGGGGGTTTCGATCGGTGCGGGCGGTCGTACGGGCTGCTCCGGCGTCGTGGGGGCCGGAGTTTCTGGTGGCAGGTGGGGTGGGGACTGGCGACGGTGGTCGTGAAGTATGGCGGCGGTTGGTGGCCGCTGGTGGTGGTGGTCGAGCTCGGGGAGGGGGGGTGTAGTATCGGCTGATGGTGGAGGTTTTGGGTTTAGATAGGTTTTAAGTTTTGGTTTTTCCATTAAATGAATAAATATCATGTATATGTAGGAGAGAGAGTGAGGGGGGGGCTGCCTAGGGATTAGGGCCGGCTGGACAACCTATTTTTTGGGGAGTGGGGTGCTCATCATGATGGGTGGAGGGCTAGGAATAGGCCAATTTAAATGTAGGGCCAAGATGGATTTCCAAAAAGGTGGTGTAAGTACATGTAAAATGGGGGGAAACCAAATGCCTACGGTTGGGCATTCTAATGCTTTTCTCCATGATGGTTTGGGCCAATGAGAGGGGGACACCACATTGCAATTTTGCAATTTAGCCCCTGAATAAATTGGTAATTGCACAATAACTAGGATTTGGGATTTAATGCAAGCAAATACCATGTCTGGTGTTCCTCATTGGTCGATGGCGGTGTTTGGTGTTTTGTATGAGGCTTGGGGGTGTGGATGTGGGTTTAGGTTGGATTTTAATTTAGGTTAGGTCTTCACATTAATTAATTCATAATTAATGTAACGGCATTTCTAATTTAATTTAATTAAAAACCGGGAGTCTAAATTTGGTTGGACAAGGGTCATTTGTGTAGTAGGCTCAGTGTACAATGTCATCGTGGTCTGGGTTGGTCAAAATTGGTTGAGGTTGGGTCTCAATGTCAATTGGAACGGACAACGAACGTAGTTACGCAAATTTAAAAATTCGCGCGCGGACGTTTGTAACGACTTTTGTGCGTCAAAAATCTGGCACAAAAATCGGTATCCGGGGTTTGTTCCTGATTGAATATGATGGGTTTACGTGTCTAGGTCAGATACGTGGAATTGGTTTTAGGGCAACCGCTAAAGGGGTATCCTAAGAGAATCAATCATTGCACAAGTATTATAATACTAATATTTAAATCTTAATCATTTCTGGTAAACCCTAATTAGGCTAATTAAACTAGAAAACCCTAATTTCTGGTCGAGGGGGTTTACATTGTCATTTTGTTATCCGTGTCATGCACCAATCGAATCCCTCTGTAACACCTTGCCCAGTTACATTCGACCATTGTCTTATCGAAGACATGATCTATATAGCAGCAGTATTGAATTGATAATAACTTCTCTTATAGAGTTACTAGCTCAATAACCCTATGGTAAAACCTATATTTCCTTTATTAGATTGTGACTACGGTCAAAAAAGCCTCATTATCTCATATCCTTTCTTGAAGTTAGATTTTCTATAACCCTTGTAAATAGGATCGTGATCATAGTTTTCACAGCCAACTTAATTTTTATAAGTTGGGTAGTGACTTGAACTCAGTATACCCTTGCTCTAGAATATGACGTCAAATTAGATCCCATTAGTAACTGTATCCCCATTCTTCGAAAGTCAAGATAGGACTTGCATATTTAATTTTTTTTTTACCATTTTACAATCCTTATATTTAGATTGCACCTTATTTTACTAAGAAACTCGATAACGACAAGTCGTAGGTATCTTTCTTCCGCAGTGAATTTATTACTCTTTTCTACCGTGTTTATTTTTTAATTTCGAGGAATTTTTTTTATAAGTTGGTTAGATAGTAAAACCCCCTCAATTTTTAATTTTTAATTTTTATTAATTTTTAATTTTATTTATAGGAATTTTGGTTAATTTATTTAGCTAATTAGATAGTATTTCTTTTGGATTTATTAACTCATATAAATTTTTATTTTTATTTATTAATTTCAAATATTTCACAAGAATAAAATTTTGGATGTAAAATTATTTATTAAAGTGCGATAGATTTTTTAGAATTTATTTCATGAACATATCTTTTTTAGGATTTATATATATATATATATATAGGTTTTTAATAAAGAAAAGAATAAATTAAATAATTAAAATAAAAACCCTAAAATATACCCAAACTCCCTCCCGACCCTATTGGCCATCCTCATCATTATATATATATATATATATATATATATATATATATATATATATATATATATATAAACCCTAACCCTAACCCTAACCCTAACCCTAACCCTAGAGTTTTCCATAACTCCTCAGCAGCCGCAGGAAGCCGCACGGCCGATAGTTTAAGAAGCACAGGCTGCCTACGACCCCGACTTCGTGGCCCTATCTCTCCCATATCGTGCGATCATTTGACGAACCGTCTTCTCTGGTATGTTCACAACATAAAAAAAATTTAATTCTCTTCAAGTATAAATTTTTTTTACTGCTTTAAATCGTTAGAAAAATGAATCAAAAGTTGGCAAAAAACTACGTGTTTCAATATTTTTGAAACTATCCAACTACCCAAGTTTACGTGCTATTTTCTTCAAAACCATCATTTATGTTAAAATTCATTTTGAAAAGATCTATAGACAACCTAACCGAGATTAATCTCCTTCAAATAATTTTAATTAATTAGATTTATATCTTCTGAAAATTTAGTTCAAAATTGACGAAAAACCTATTTTTGAAAAATCCAAATTCCCTGATACGGAATCCGTCCCGCCAAACGAGAAGAATTTGTCATGTACATATTACACCGAAAGGCACGTACAGTAAACATGGATGTGTGGCCTTCGCGTAATTTTACTTGGACGTGTGTGCATGCCAGAATCAAACCGCATCCGTAAAAAAATACCATATCGACCTTTTCCGAATATCTGTAATTACTTTGTGCATGCGAGTCATTTCACAACGAAACTTGTGTCATCAGACTCATAGCATTATGCAGGTCCTGTGACCCAAGTTTGGTTTGATTCTGAAAAAGTTGACCGAAATACCGTTTCGCGGCCCCACGGTCCCACTCGACGGACAATTTCGTGATCGGCTCACCGGAGTCCAATTCTAGACTTTCCATTGGGTTCGTATTGTCGTTCTGGACTAGTGGACACTTTGTTTGTCGAATTTGGAAACCTTTATCTTTGATACATTTTTTGGTGCAAAGTGGGTCGTATTAGGACACCGCCTTGACCCGAAACTGTCATTTTTGTCCTTGTGTCCAAACTGTACTTATGAGTAGTCAATCCTAGATATTTCTCATATTTGGAAATGATTATGATATTATTTTTGGCATCCAAAGGCGTTCGTGCATATTTTGCCTCTTCGAAAGCAGTTGACGTATTGAGCTCGCTACCTGGACTTCGCCATACCATCCTCCAGGATCCAGACAAGTGTACATTGCCATCGTTTATAGTTCTTTTTGTCTTATATTTATTTACTTGTTCTTGTTACCCCTCTATTTTTCTAGCATCTATCATATTGGGACCTTAGGACCGTAGTCGATACTTAGTGTCCGAGTTATGTTTGGGTACCGATGACCGTCAGCAGAGTCGAGTATCGTTAGTTACATTATCGTCGTATTGCCCAGCTCATGCTACTTCTTGCACGATACACCTTAGGACACTTGACATGACTTGCATTGACAAAATACATACTTGAGACATTCAGGGATACCAGATTCTGTGTTAGGATATGACTCGTGACATGAGATAGATGATGTGATTACATTTACACAGTTGACTCAATACTTAGTTAGTGATTAATCTTGCGCGTTGTTGACATGAGATACATGGGGAGGGGAGAGCATACTCGGAACGTTGGACTACCACTTATATTATAGTTATTGTTGCCAGAGCTTCAATCATTCATAGCAGATACAGGTACCTTGGTGGGGTATGTACGATTTTTTATAGTTACTGTCATGTCTGTTGAGATCTACAGTCACGCACGTTGGTGGTCGAGCGTACGAGTGATGTTCTCATATGCATTCACTTAGATGGTTACTGTAGTTTACCTTGGATTACTTTCTGTACATTTATAGTGTTTACTTCTGGCACATTATTTCTTGTACCCTGTGACGTCCCTCTGAGGACCCGGTTCCTTGCCAATTTTGCAGCATAGACGGTCGTTGAGTTTTTTGGAGCTGCAGATGCGTATCGTCTGGTTATGCAAGTATTGGAACTAGGTACTTATCTCATTTCTACCTTAGTTATGTTTACTTATTCTTGTCATTTACTCTTTTGCTGCTATAGCCAAGTTTTGTAGACTCATGCTATTTCTTCCGAGTCTATTCAAAAAAGTATTCAGTGGGGTACACACCATGATATATGTTTTCCATTCTTGTATTTTATTTTATTATGGATTGGGGCATAGATATATTTATTGTGTTATCTAGATAGTGACCATTATTGAATAACTTATACGTATTTGAGTTTGATTGGAGTCCACTTGAGACGTAGCTAGCATGTCTACGTATTCCAAGTCCTACGTATTTTGGGACTGGGGCTTGACAGCCCGCGCGACACCTCTTTTACTTTGAGTCAAGAGTTTGTAACAAAGATGTACATTATCAATAAATAGAACTTTTATTTGTTTCAATGTTTGTTCTTCAACTTGTTCACTCTACTGTTGTATTTCTATATATATCATTATGCCTAAGCCTTATGCGGGTGCGCCTTATGCTCGCACGATATCACACCTTGGATACATAGCAGTGAATTTTCCGAAGGGAGGACCGAACCAGGGCCTAAAAAATTTTTGTACACCGTAGAACTAAGGCCAATCACCTCGAGCAAACCAAGCAATACCGTAGAACACTCAAGGCCAGGTCTATACTCTGATTCAGGAAGAGGCATTCGCTTTAAACACGGTGGTGTCAGGTATATTAATTTTCAATAATGTACCTACTCGAGTATTATTTGATTCTAGTGCCACATATAGTTTTATCTCGACAGATTTTGTCGCCGAACACAAATTTCCTATGACACCACTAAGTCCAAACCTTAGCGTCAGTACCCCGTCGGGCATAGATTTGTTTGCTCGTTCAGTCTGTAGAGATGGCTATATTTATATCGGAGGAAAGAATTTATCGCTCGATGCGATAGTCCTAGACATCATGGACTACGACATCGTTCTGGGGATGGATTGGCTCGGTGCTTGCTCGGCCACCATCGATTGTGTGGGAAAGAAAGTCGTGTTTCGTCTACCCGGAGTGACCCACACCCGGATGATTGGATACGAGTATGTAGCAACGTTAAGCCTATGCCACAACATCGATGGTAGAACGCTGTCCAGATCAACAATATTAACTATCAATATCTCATAATAATATATATCATAACCTGTCATTGATATCTCAACTGCATAAGGAGGACAAGATGGCAATATATATGATAATACTCAATCATAAAAAATCTATAAGAAAGATACATGACACGAAGATATAAGGTAATAATAGTCTGAAAGTCACAAGTCTAGATAATCATCAACATCCACATCAAGTCTAATTAGGTCTAGCAATACCAAAATAAGTCTAGGAATCAAAATAGTAGCATGTCAATAGTCTAAGATACTGGAGACAAATCCAGTACAAAAATCCATAATAACACTACGCTAAATAAAACTTAGTCTCTCAGGAACTCTGCAAGGTAGCACTCAAGTCCAACTGAACAGTCTCCACTATGGTATCTCCGGCTCAACTCCTAAAAATATTAACCAAACAGGATGGAGCGAAGTACATAAACTAATAGTAGTTCCATTTAGATTGACAAAGGCTATAAAACAGTAAGTAAGAAAAATACATGATTAGAAGTAATAATGGAATCATAAGCAACAGGTAAGATATATATCATATCACAGACATGTAAAAAATAGTAAGTAAATAGGTATATGATAGTATCATCATGTAGTAATTGAAATAGAGGAATAAAGTAACTATCTAGGTGTTTTGAAACATTAGTTTATTATGTGAAAGGATTAGGATAAGTATCAGGCTCAACCATATATGGTTAGCTATGCGTAGGTGTATATATAGGGTTAGGCACATCCATATATGAGGTGTGATGCACAGGTATATAAGATCAGGCTACACCCTACGTGAGACATTGGGTCAGCTATGCTCAGGTATATAAGACCAGGCTACACCCTATATGAGGTATTGGGTGGGCTATGCGCAGGTTTTGGGGTATGATGATATAACCAACTAATATCTCCCCGCCCCGACTAATATAATGGATCCAGATCATGACGTCACCTGACAGGGATCCAACATAGTAGTTCATGTACCATCATGTCAAGAATCAAGTATAACACTACTAGTACAAGTATCATAGTAATTATCAAAATAAAGAAACTGTCAGAGAATGTACTCGCCTGAGGTCCTGAGTAAGGAACTGCAAACAGTACTAGAACTGGAGTCCAAGTCTCCTAAACATGAAATTCTATGTCAATAAGTGATTTGGAACAATAAACATATATAATTGAATATAGGTTAGGCATTTGGATATTCTAGTTCACTTGGTATCATACTAGGTTAATACTACGGTTATAGTCCATATTTATCTATAGAGTTGACTTATAGGGTTAAACTAACTAATACTAGCTAATACCAAGTTGTCTCTAGGTGTCCAAGGTCATACTAGGGTATTCTAGCTTATAAACTATAATATCTTAGCAATATGCTAATATCAAGTATAGCATCTTAACCATCTCTAATACCTAGACTCACTAATACCTTACCCTCACTAACTTGGTATTACCAATTACTAATACCTTATACGTAGGTATCTAGGCATCATGAAAAATATATATATATATATATATATATATATAAACCTATACTTCTTCTCACCATGATTCCTGGGCATCATGATACCACATATCTAAATATCATGATACCCAACTCAATACCCACGACACACCTTCAACTTGGCACTTGGTAACTCTAATACCTCAGTGCCCAATATTAGAATATATTCTATGAATCCATGTCTCCTTGTATATAACCCAATAGTAATAACACCTACACTTAGATGTGCTATGCTAATCCCTCACTGTTATCATTCACTCTCATACCCACACTGAATCACCCTCTCGATACACATTTGGTATCACTCATATCTAGTATTCTGGCCTTAAGTCCATATCTCAAACTTACACACACACACACACACACACACACACACACACACACACACACATATATATATATATATATATATATATATATATATATATATATATATATATATATATATATATATATATATATATATATACCTGTAAACAGACTCTCTCCCATATCCAATACCCTCTGATACTGTAAGCACCATGATTTTCTAGAAATAATTTTATTTATTTATTAATGTTGGTATTCTGAATTTTTTGTCATTAAGAAATTTTTTTATTTTATTTTTATCTAATTATAATATATAATATAATTGAATTTATAATAATGTATATTTAATTAATTATTAATATTGTACAAAAAATATATTTTTGGGTGTACAACTATTATTAGTGTATTGTATAATTTGTTTGGAATTTATTGAGATCCAAAACTATTTTTAGTGGCCATGTATATATATATATATATGTATGTATATATATATATATATATATATATATATATATATATATATATATATATATTAAATAAATAGAAATTAAAACCCTAAAACCTAAACCCTACCCAAACCTAAACCCAAACCCAAACCCAAACCCAAAACCAATTCAACTTCAACCCCTCTCCTCACGTTCACAAGAGACCTCTCCCCCTCATATATATATACATACATATAATAAAAACCAAAACCCTAACCATAATCACCATCCCACGACTTCACCACTGCAGCCCCGCCGCCGGCGACTACCCACCGCCGACAGACCACAGTCGCGCCGCCGCGCCGCTGCGCCACCGCCCCGCTCCGGAGCAGCGTGTCCGCCCTCCCGCGCGAGCACATACAACAGCAGTGCGACCCTCCTTCACGTGCATCCTTCTCCCTCCTCGCTCGTTCGATTTGTGTTCCGTCTTCGCCGGAATGTTCACAACCTAACCCTCTAGGATTCTATTCAAGTGGAACAAATTTAGTCACCCCGGTTTGATCGAAAAATTGACCGAAAGTTGGCCGAAAAATTATTCTAAAATAGTTCAGATTTTTAGTCCAAGTACCCCTGTTCTTGTCCAATTTGCCACCAACTCGTTAATTATTTTTAAAATATAATTGAAGGGACTTCTTCACAATATAACCAAGAATTTTATTGTCCTTTTAGTTTTTATTAGCTTACTTTAATGGTTTAAATTATTCTTGTTCCAAAACGACAAAAAATTTGTTTTAAAAAAAACCTAAAATCTTGCGATATGGGGTGTGTCCCGCCAAATGAGACGACTTCATCATGTGCAAGTTATACCGAAAGGTGCATAACATAAATACATACGAGTGAACTTTCGCGAAACTTGATTTGGATGTACGTACACACCAGAATCAACGCGTATCCGCCGAAAAGTCCCGTATCGGGCCTGTTCTGACACTCGTTGTAACTTCATGTGTACTTGTCATTTCGTAACAAAAGTTGTGCCATCGGATTCGCAACTTTACGCTTGTCCTGTGACCCAAGTTTGGTTTGATTCTAAGAACGTTGACGAAATCCCGTTTTGTGGACCCCACGGCTCTACTTGACGAACGATTTTGTGACCGGGTCATCGAAATCCAGTTTTGGACATTCCGTTGGGTTCGTATCATCGTTTTAGACTTGTAGACACTAAGTTTGACGAATTTGGAGAATTTTATCTCTGGCACATTTTTCGGTGCGAAGTAAGCCACATGTGGACCCTACTTTGACCAAAAACTATCAATTTTGCCCGTGTCCAAATTGGACTTATGGGTAGTCAATCCTAGCTATTTTAAGTATTCTGAGAACAATGGTGATGTTTCTTTCAGCATCAGGAGGTGTGCGTGCAGATTCCACTTTTCTAGGAGCAGTTGACGGAGTTCAGAACCCAGGCAAGTATACCTTGCCATGATGTATCACAGTTTTTTGTCTTTATTATATTATTTAGTTATTTTATATGATTGATGTGTGTGTTTACCCTAGGACCATGAGACGTTGCTTATCGTCTAAACAAGATTCGGGTGTCGA
Organism: Iris macrosiphon; assembly: GCA_036927795.1. NCBI lineage: Eukaryota > Viridiplantae > Streptophyta > Magnoliopsida > Asparagales > Iridaceae > Iris > Iris macrosiphon. The sequence continues at coordinate 53,056,387 of JAYESA010000016.1, read as the reverse complement.
CGCCGTACGCGGAGTCGTGTAACGTCACTTAGAGAGTTGATCGCACGATCCTATTTTTACGTGCTTGCTTTACCAAGTATGCCATACCCTAGGACACTTGACACTATTTCATGTGACATAATCTTTCTTAAGTTATTCAAGGGGATTCTGTAAAGGTTTACAAGATTCATGATATGAGACTTGCATATTATATAGATATCATTATGACTCGTTGTACTAGCTAGAGGTCATGATCTTGCATGTTATGGACATGAGACGTCGTGGACATGAGATGTGAGATTATATTTAGTAGGGAGAGTCTTTATCGTGCTCTGGACATATTTTACTATTACTATTTGAGTGTACTATTAGCATACGAAAGTGTCCATTGGGATCTTTCATGAGTACCAACCCAATGTATATACAGCTTCCTCCTGGTTCCCCATACGGAGCCTTGAGTGTACTATTAGCATACGAAAGTGTCCATTGGGATCTTTCGAGAGTACCAGCTCAGGGTACGATACCATACTCTTATTTGCATATCACATAGTGGGTTACAATAGTTTACCCTTGAGTATGTGGCAATATACTGTTTTACTTTTGGCATGCTGTTTCTTGTACCTTGTTACGTCCCTCTGAGGATCTGGTCCCCTTCCAGTTTTTGTAGCATAAACGGTTATGGAGCCTTTGGAGTTGCTGATGGAGTTGCTTGTCTTGCAGGCATTGGTACCAGTACTTATATCATTTCCACCGGAGTTATAGTTATTTATACATATTGTTTATTTATCTGCTGATGTAGCCTAGTTTTATAGACTCATATTTCTTTCTCGAGTCTATTCGAGTTTGTGTGTTACTTACTGGATGGCCGACTTTAGCACATGTAGCTCATTCTTATGTATTCTGTTCATTGTGGATTGAGGCATAGATATTTATATTTACTTGATTATTTAGATAGTGACTATTATAATACAGCTTATACGTATTCGAGTCGGACCAGAGTCTGGTCGAATGCGTAGCTGAAATGTTACGTATTCCTAGTCCTACGTATTTTGGGACTGGGACTGGAACGTGAGATATTTTTGTGGTGGCCCATATAGGTCCTGATTAAATTATTTCGATTACTTTCCAGTACTGAGCGAGCCTGTAATCAGGATTAGCAGTATTAGTATCTCAATCCACAACTGATTTGACAATTTCTTAGCATTTGATTATCGCCCTTGGACTTCATAATTGTACTCGTTCCTTCCCTCGACATCCTTATTATTATTTATTATCTCTCCCTATTTCAGAGAGATGGACGTTCGTACGCGGTGTTTCCTCCAGAAGCAGATCCTTGTCAAGGCGAAAGAAGACATGCTGGATATAAAGTTTTGAGAAGATGGTTACCCTTAGTAGGGTAGATATATTGGTTATTCCTATATGCTAGAGCTAGTGTAGATTGTTAGCATAAGAATTAAATATAGTATTGAGTTTAAGGATTAGTTTTATTACCCCCTCGACTGCATCCCTATCCTTCCTATCAAATTCTTATCTTGTGTCGCATATATGGCCTCGTACTTTTGCAACAACGATCTTTCTAATTATAATAATGAGTAGATCCTTTCTCTTTCCCTAGTTGTGCCTTAATTACAAAATCAATCCCTTAGTTGGTACCACTCCTTGTGTTAATATCCATATCACCATAGGTATCAGTTCTTTTCTACTCTAATCCCCTTGATCTAGTCACCATGACTCAATTCTCCAAATACTTACCTAATCGTGCCTTATTCAACCATGTAGACTTATCAAAAATTCTTTTTGTCATGGCCTAAATTTTTGTCTCTTCGTCATCAATGTCAACCAATGATCGAAGCCACTCTACCACATTGCCTTAGTTAGATCTGACTCAGTCATTTTTTCTGCCTTGTAGAAGCTTGACCTATACAAGAGCAGTAATGGCTGGGTAGTAATTTCTCTTATAAGGTTGTTGGTTAATAGTACCCTAGTAGTTTCTAGGTTCCTTTAGAAAATTCTTGATTATGGCTAGTAAATCATAGAATTTTTGTAAGCTTAGTTAGAAAATAGGCCCTTCCAGAAATTTTGTTAGCAAGACCATGACCTTAGTTTTAATACCAACTTAAATTTTATAAGTTGGGTAGGTGGTCAGCCCCTGATTTTAGTGTAGGATTATTTCTAAAAATTCAAGATAAATTTAAATTATTTTGGTGTTAATTAGGTTAATCTCAAACGGATTAAATTACCTATTTAATTTCTGTATCCTTGATACCCTTTGTTTTGGCTCGGATATTTGTAGCACAACACTATCCTTTCCTTTTCAACAACTTCCATCCTTATGACCTAGACTAGTCCCTCTACACCTATGATATGACTATCACTCATAAACTGGCCTTTCCATATTTTGTTTTAGTCGTACGACATTTGCGACGTAATTGTACACACATGACACATAGATATTCTTTTTCTGTTGCGGTCTATTTTAATACTCAACACCGACTCAATTCTTCCGGCAACCTTCGTATTCATGAGCCTAACTGGAACCTACTCACTGATGACACAACTGTTACTTCCAAGTAGACATGCCCATGCTCCATATAGACCCCCCAACATTCATGGCATATCTCCTTCTAAACCCTATATCCAACTCCGTTGCAATTGAATTAAATTATACATAGGCAACCCAAATATCCCAACTACTGATATACCCGTATCCTAGTCATGCCAACCTACGTCCGTGATACTTGTGTTGCATTAAATTGAACCCCTTTTACTCTTTATATAATACAAAACACCTTAATGAGTTATATCACCTTTTGACGCTTATTGCTGAACCATTCATCGGCATCCATGATATATAATGAACAACTTCTCAGTACCATCTCACCCTAGTTGTATTTGACTATGATATTTCCTATTGTCTTGTAGACTCATGATCTAATTAGAAGCAAGAAGAACTGGTAAAACTTCCTTTATAGAGTTATTAACTCATTAATGCCATGGTAGTACATAGATTTTCTTTAATAGGCTGTGACAACGGTCACAAAATTCTTACCACCTTGAATCCCTCCTTGAAGTTAGACTTTCTAAAAATTTATAGAAATATGATCGTGACTATAGTTCCTACAGCCAACTTCATTCTTATAAGTTGGGTAGAGCCTTGAGTAAGCGTACCCTTATTCTTAGAATGTGACGTCAAATTAGGACTCCATTTAGTAACTACGTCCCCATCTTTGGTGCAACCTTCTTAACTAAAATATTTTCTACTATGTTTATTTTTAATTTCGAGGAAAATTTTTTTATAAGTTGGGTAGATTGTAAGCACCCTGATTTTCTAGAATTAATTTTTTTTATTTATTAATGTTGGTATTCTGAATTTTGTGATTAAGGAAATTTTTTATTTTATATTTAGCTAATTATAATATATAATATAATTAAATTTATAATAATTTGTATTTAATTAATTATTAATATTGTACAAAATATATATTTTTGGGTGTACTACTATTATTAGTGTATTGTATAATTTTTCTGAAATTTATTGAGATCAAAAACTATTTTTAGTGGCCATATATATATATATTAAATAAATAGAAATTAAAACCCTAAAACCTAAACCCTACCCAAACCTAATAACCCAAACCCTATCAAAACCCAAACCCAATTCAACTTCAACCCCTCTCCCCGCGTTCACATGAGACCCCTCCCCCTCCTATATATATATACATACATATATATAAAACCAAAACCCTAACCCTAATCACCATACCATGCCTTCACCACCGCAGCCCTGCCACCGACCGACCGCAGCCCGGCCGTCGCGCCGTCGCCCCGCGCCGGAGCAGCGTGACCCCCCCACGCGCACAAACAACAACAGTGCGACCCTCATTTGCGCGCATCCTCCTCCCTCCTCGCTCATCCGATTTGTGTTCCGTCTTCGCCGGTATGTTCACAACATAACCCTCTAGGATTTTTTTTTCAAGTAGAACGAATTTAGTTGTCCCAGTTTGATAAAAAAAATCGACCGGAAGTTGGCCGAAAAACTGTTCGAAAATAGTTCAGAATTTCTGTCTAAGTACCCCTGTTCATGTCCAATTTGCCACCAACTCGTTAATTATTTTCAAAATATAATTGAAGAAACTTCTTCATAATATAACCAAGAATTTTACTTTTTTTAGTTTTTATTAGTTCGCTTTAATGGTTAAATTATTTTTGTTCCAAAATGACCAAAAACTTATTTTTTTAAAACACCTAAAATCTCACGATACGGGGTGTGTTCCGCCAAATGAGGCAACTTCGTCGTGTGTAAGTTGTATCAAAAGACGCATAACGTAAACGCGAACGTGTGGGCTTTCGTGAAACTTGATTTGGATGTGCGTGCACACCGGAATCAACGCGTATCCGCAGAAAAGTCCCGTATCGGGCTTGTTCTGACATTCATTGTAACTTCGTGTGTACTTGTCATTTTACAACAAAACTTATGCCATCGGATTTGCAGTGTTACGCTAGTCCTGTGACCCAGGTTTGGTTCGATTCTGAGAACGTTGACGAAATCCCGTTTCGTGGGCCCCACGGCTCTACTTGACCGGCGATTTTGTGACCGGCTCATCGAAATCCAGTTCTGGATGTTCCGTTGGGTTTGTATCATCATTTTGGACTTGTAGACACTAAGTTTGATAAATTTGGAGAACTTTGTCTCTGGCACATTTTTTGGTGCGAAATGAGCCACATGTGGACCCCACTTTGACCCAAAACTGTCAATTTTGCCCGTGTCCAAATTGGACTTATGGGTAGTTAATCCTACATATTTCAAGTATTCTGAGAACAATGGTGATATTTGTTTCAGCATCAGGAGGTGTGCGTGCATATTCTACTTTCCTAGGAGCAGTTGACGGAGTTCAGAACCAAGACAAGTGTACCTTGCCATGATGTATCACAGTTTCTTGTCTTTATTATATTATTTAGCTATTATAGTTATTTTATATGGTTGATGTGTGTGTTTACCTTAGGACCGTGAGGCATTGCTTAGCATCCGAACAAGATTCGGGTGTGACGCCGTACGCGAAGTCGTGTAACGTCACTTAGAGAGTTGATCCCACGATCCTATTTTTACGTGTTTGCTTTACCAAGTAGGCCATACCCTAGGACATTTGACACTATTTCATGTGAAAAAATCTTTCTTGAGTTATTCATGGAGATTCTGTAAAGGTTTACAGTATTCGTGATATGAGACTTGCATATTATATAGATATCATTATGACTCGTTGTACTAGCTAGAGGTCATGATCTTGCGTGTTATGGACATGAGACATCGTGGACATGAGACATGAGGTTATATTGGGCGGGGAGAGTCTTCATCATGCTCTGGGCATATTTTACTATTACTATTTGAGTGTAATATTAGCATACAAAAGTGTCCATTGGAATCTTTCGTGAGTACCAGCCCTATGTATATACAAATTCCTCCTGGTTCCCCCACACGGAGCCTTGAGTGTACTATTAGCATACGAAGTATCTATTAGGATCTTTCGTGAGTACCAGCCCGGGGTACAATACCATACTCTCATTTGTATATCACATAGTTGGTTACAGTAATTTACCCTTGAGTATGTGGCAATATACTGTTTTACTTTTGGCATGCTATTTTTGTACCTTGTTACTGTCACGCCCCGATCTTCCGCAGGCTATTTCGGCCGTCCCCGCTAGGCGGGAATCACCCTCGCCAGCGCTCCCGCGGGACGATCGCTTTAACCCATCCGAGCGTGATGCCGCACGAGCGTGATCCACGCCCGTGCAAGGCCATGGTTCATTGGCTAGCGACAAGAGTTCTAAGCCACGGAGTCGCACAGATTGTCCGAGTGCAGCGGAGTCATGAACGTATAGGTGATCGGTAACAGGTTCTCTAAGTCGACAAATATTGCGGAAGCATTGAAACACAAGTTGAAGTAAAGCAAGCTCTTTTATTGATATGAACAAGTGTTACAGGCGACGTATAGCCGAGATTACAAGTCGCTCAAGCCTCTCTCTCTGAAACAGTAAAAGTGTGCCAAGTGGCTACATTTGTGGAATGATTGTACTGGTGATGGTTCAGGCGACGCTCCAATATTATGTCTTGTATATGTGCTTCAGTCCCGGACGCACCGTTGCAAGGCTTCAGAGGGAAACTCCTGGCCTTAGCACGGACGTTGGAGGCATCCGCACCGAACGAGGTTCTCCCACACCCAGCATACAAACTGGTGGATTATCAGTACATTGAATGCACTGGTGGGGAAGCAACTCGCCCGCTCGACAAATCCAAACACGTAATATAGGTTCCGTGCACAACTATTAAGTTGTCTTTCTAGTTGCCTTAGGATCAGTTTCATGCAAATATTGAATAGCCTATCGTGTCGGGCAGTGCGCCGTGCGATGTTTGAGGAAACACGGCGAGACTTACCAACTTACCATCTCCTTCCCTGTCCAAGGCAAACATTGAGACAAACATCGTTAATTCAAGCACGGGCAAGTATAACATTCAGGAGGCATAGCATATACAAACAGGAGGGTCGTTTAACATGATCATTCAGGTGTTCAGTTGTTCATTTATGCGATGTAGTGACTCGCACGCGGATAGCCGCTAAGCGAGGATGACTTATCTATATGAACAGGAGTCGCTAGCAAAGCCATTATGGACGATAGTCACTGACGGTTAATGGTATGCAGTGAAAGTACAAGGAACGCTACATGCCATCCCGTTCAGCACAACGGACTATACAATACGGTTCAGTCACTGGAGAGAATGTATGCAGCAAAAGAACAAGGGGCGCTACATGCCATCCCGCCCAGCACAATGGACTGTACAATAACGTGAGTTCCATCCGGATCGGATCGGTCCCAGTGCCCCGGTGACCGTCCGTGGAACTATACCTCATTTTTGAGTTGTCCGCGACATGCAATCGTTGGGTCTTTCCAATTATCACGAGATACACGAGAACAAGAGTGCACTAGAACAAGAGAACACGAGTGCACACAAGAACACGAGTACAAGAGATACTTGAATCATGATTCTGTACAGTCAATCACTTGCCTTGATGCATTCCCCTGGTTCGGGGCTGCTTGGTGACCTAACGGTCCAGGATACTTGCAGGGTCAATCATGCACGGAACGACTACTTAATAGTCTTCCGGGGTTTGGATGAAAACAAGGCAACGTTCAAGCAGACAAGCATGCGTTCCTAAGGGGCATAAGTAAACACGTTTGCTCGGACCCGAAGGTAAGCCGAGAGATGAAACCGTTAAGGGACTTAGCATGCGAGGGTCTGAACATATATAAGCAGTATTTCATTTTCCATGTTCTAGCATAGCAATACAGGTTGGGATTATTCCCTTAGCTAGGTGCGTTGGATTTATTAGCATGCAGGGGGTTATCACCTAGCAACTAGCATGAATATTCCAGATTTTATGTGTACTGGCTAAGCAAAGACAAGTTCACCGTAGCCACCCACCTTAGCGATGATTCGCCTCGGTAGAGCGATACGCCTGAGCGAGCCTCTGAAAGTCCAAGCCGGATTCCTGTAGGGGCAAGTCTGGATATCCTTTTGCTTCTCCTTTAAGGCAAAGCGGGTCGGGACAGATGCACGATTGCCATTTGAGACGGCAGTCCGCTAGAACGGAACGGGGTGTTACATCCTACCCAACTCAGAAAAAGTCTCGTCCTCGAGACTTACTGAGGACAAGCAGTAATCTAGGGTTGAGGCAATCCTAGACAAGTCGTTGTACTTGTTCATTTGGGTCTTCACTTGCACAAGCTTCAAAATTAGCATATCGCTTAGACTGGATCGTGCGCACTTTCGAAGGCCCCCTCTAGCGTGAACACGTCAACCAGCTTAGTGATAGCGAAGTCTTAGCACTCGAGTTTTACCTTTTCTTAAGTCTTGGATGGTGCACTAGTTCAAGGCGTCCCTCGAGTAGATGCATTCAACCAAACTTAGAATTAGTGAAAATCGGACAAGCTACTAGCGATACACTCGATGAGTCCGCACAGGTTGGCACAAAGGCCACTCGCAGCATACAACCAGACAAGCAAGCATATCATTCAAAATGCATTTTGAAAGTATTTAGACTTATTGTTGGAATATTCCATCGAGACATTGAGAGAGAGCATGCACATAACCCACGAACGAGCTTTCGAAACAGAGATATCAAATCGAAGTCCAAAGGCGTAAAAGTCAGGCTCTGATACCAACATGTCACGCCCCGATCTCCCGTAGGCTATTTCGGCCGTCCCCGCTAGGCGGGAATCACCCTCGCCAGCGCTTCCGCGGGACGATCGCTTTGACCCATCCGAGCGTGATGCCGCACGAGCCTGATCCACGCCCGTGCAAGATCATGGTTCATTGGCTGGCGGCAAGAGTTCTAAGCCACAGAGTCGTACAGATTGTCCGAGTGCAGCAGAGTCATGAACGCATAGGCGATCGGTAACAGGTTCTCTGAGTCGACAAATATAGCGGAAGCATTGAAACATAAGTTGAAGTAAAGCAAGCTCTTTTATTGATATGAACAAGTGTTACAGGCGGCGTATAGCCGAGATTACAAGTTGCTCAAGCCTCTCTCTCTGAAACAGTAAAAGCGTGCCAAGTGGCTACATTTGTGGAATGATTGTACTGGCGATGGTTCAGGCGACGCTCCAACATTATGTCTTATATTTGTGCTTCAGTCCCGGACGCACCGTTGCAAGGCTTCAGAGGAAAACTCCTGGCCTTAGCACGCACGTTGGAGGCATCCGCACCGAACGAGGTTCTCCCGCACCCTGCATACAAACTGGTGGATTATCAGTACATTGAATACACTGGTGGGGAAGCTACTCGCCCGCTCGACAAATCCAAACACGTAAAACAGGTTCCGTACACAACTATTAAGTTGTCTTTCTAGTTGCCTTAGGATCAGTTTCATGCAAACATTGAATAGTCTATCGTGTCGGGCAGTGCACCGTGCGATGTTTGAGGAAACACGGCGAGACTTACCAACTTACCATCTCCTTCCCTGTCTAAGGCAAACATTGAGGCAAATATCGTTAATTCAAGCACGGGCAAGTATAACATTCAGGAGGCATAGCATATGCAAACAGGAGGGTCGTTTAACATGATCGTTCAGGTGTTCAGTTGTTCATTTATGCGATGTAGTGACTCGCACGCGGATAGCCGCTAAGCGAGGATGACTTATCTATATGAACAGGAGTCGCTGGCAAAGCCATTATGGACGATAGTCACTGACGGTTAATGGTATGCAACGAAAGTACAAGGAGTGCTACATGCCATCCCGTTCAGCACAATGGACTATACAATACGGTTCAGTCACTGGAGAGAATGTATGCAGCGAAAGAACAAGGGGCGCTAAATGTCATCCCGCCCAGCACAATGGACTGTACAATAACGTGATTTCCTTTCGGATCGGATCGGTCCCAGTGCCCCGGTGACCGTCCGTGGAACTATACCTCATTTCCGAGTTGTCCGTGACATGCAATCGTTGGGTCTTTCCAATTATCATGAGATACACGAGAAAAAGAGTGCACTAGAACAAGAGAACACGAGTGCACACAAGAACACGAGTAAAAGAGATACATGAATCATGATTCTGTACAGTCAATCACTTGCCTTGATGCATTCCCCTGGTTCGGGGCTGCTTGGTGACCTAACGGTCCAGGATACTTGCAGGGTCAATCATGCACGGAACGACTACTTAATAGTCTTCTGGGGTTTGGATGAAAACAAGGCAACGTTCATGCAGACAAGCATGCGTTCCTAAGGGGCATAAGTAAACATGTTTGCTCGGACCCGAAGGTAAGCCGAGAGATGAAACCGTTAAGGGACTTAGCATATGAGGGTCTGAACATATATAAGCGTCATTTCATTTTCCCTGTTCTAGCATAGCAATACAGGTTGGGATTATTCCCTTAGCTATGTGCGTTGGATTTATTAGCATGCAGGGGGTTATCACCTAGCGACTAGCATGAATATTCCAGATTTTATGTGTACTGGCTAAGCAAAGACAAGTTCACCGTAGCCACCCACCTTAGCGATGATTCGCCTCGGTAGAGCGATACGCCTGAGCGAGCCTCTGAAAGTCCAAGCCGGATTCCTGTAGGGGCAAGTCTGGATATCCTTTTGCTTCTCCTTTGAGGCAAAGTGGGTCAGGACAGATGCACGATTGCCGTTTGAGACGGCAGTCCGCTAGAACGGAACGGGGTGTTACAGTTACATCCCTCAGAGGACCTGGTCCCCTTCCAGTTTTTGCAGCATAGACGGTTATGGAGCCTTTGGAGTTGTTGATGGAGTTGCTTATCTTGCAGGCATTGGTACCAGGTAGTTATATCATTTTCATCGGAGTTATGGTTATTTATTTATATTTTTTATTTATCTGCTGATGTAGCCTAGTTTTATAGACTCATATTTCTTTCTTGAGTCTATTCGAGTTTGTGTGTTATTGGACGGCCGACTTTAGCACATGTAGCTCATTCTTGTGTATTATGTTCATTGTGGATTGAGGCATATATATTTATATTTACTTGATTATTTAGATAGTGACCATTATAATACAGCTTATACGTATTCGAGTCGGACCAGAGTCTGGTCAAATGCGTAGTTGGCATGTTACGTATTCCTAGTCCAATGTATTTTGGGACTTGGACGTGACAGATACCAAGCCCCAATCCCCATCATCCCATTAGTGCATTGTACTGACTGCACACGAGTACATGCTCCAGTTTTCTCTATGCTAACCTGAACACTAATACCCCTATAACCCGAGCACCATAGTGGCATAAATGAATTGTATAACAACTGCAGTTGCATACTCCAAACTCACTGCTATGCTGCACTTGACATGGTTAACCATATTGCATACTGCTGCTACTAATTATTTAGTCAAGAACTTCCCCCCATACTCCAGTACACTACAAAACCCAAATACCTCCACATGTTATAGGTTATCTGCACCATGCCCAAACCTAAAAGTGCACACAGATACCCTACAGACCAACCTGATGCAACAAATACAGCAGTGGCAACCCAGGCTTGAGCTGATCTGCCTGTGCTTACTGCCTGAGCATCACTTCAGCTGCTGCTATATTCCACCTTAGCCTACTAAAATTTCTGGCAGAGCTTCGTCATACCACACGCACTTGGAATGCATCAAGTGCAGTCCTCACATAACAGTTTCACACTGATACTCAGTATCATTTTCTCCCCTTTCCATATGTCTCACACACACAGACATATATCTATGAACACTCACTCCAACTCAAGAACACACTCCCCAAATAGGTATATAACACAAACACCATACTAATACCAATACTAATACCACCATCCTACTCCAATATAATGCACCTGTCACAAACACTTATAGTGCACAAGGCAATGCACAACACACCTATACCAATATCAATATGATACACCTTCCCAAAGCCATGATACCACATCTAACTCATAATCACAGCTATAAAACATCACAATGAATGAATTATGATAGAATAAATATATAATATCTAATTATGATGCAATAATAGAAGAATTTATAGTAATTAAGCACAAACCCCAAAATACCAATACGTATCATGGTATATCATGATACGGCCTACACGTATCCAATTTTGGACACAAGGACACAAACACAACACTAAATTAGGCTAAAAAATCTATTGAGACAATTCTACAAATACTTGGTAGACATAATTCATAGTTCCACCAAATGAACTCTAGAAAATACCAATGCAACATTCAAAACCCTAGATTTAATAGGTTTAAGTCCTCTAACACCTAGATCTACCATTAGGAGGTCATTTTCATCTATGGGCCATTTGCTTTCCTACTATGAAAATTAGGAAAAAATAGAAATTTACCTATTGAGAGTTGGATCCCAATGAATCTCCACGAATTTGGGAAGGAATGGAAGAAGAAGTGGCACTAATGCTCCTTGATAGTGCTCCTCCTAGGTGCTCCTTGGTGCTTCCAAACTCTAGCTCTTCATGGAGAGAGTTTGGTAAAATTTTAATGGTGAAAAAGTATTGAAGAATGAAATTTGGGTTTCTACTCTTAAGGAGTTGGAGAAAATGAAGTCGGAAAGAAGAAGAAGTGGTAGAGGAATACAATAAAATGAAATAAAGAAGGCTTGGGGAAATGATTTATCATGATATGTTTGATTTATTTACAAGTTTGCCATTCTCCTCTAATTGATTTCTAAACCTAAACGAATAGAATCATTTGATTATAGGTGGCATATCACTAACTAAAAATAGAATATCCTATTTATGATAATTAAATTCTAATTAACCATTAATATAAAAAATATCAACATGAAAAATTTCTAAAATACCCCTATGGTGGAAAGTGGTGGTTGCAATCTTATCCCCTAAGAAAAATTTCGTCCTCGAAATTTAAGGATGGAAGTAGGAACGAACTTAAGGAATATCTCATGGTTCAAAAGATAGGGTACACCTCACAGATCGTCTCCTCTCCTCTAACTAATCATAATCTATTCATCATTCACTATAATAAAAACACCTATATAGTCATGGTCTGAGGAAGTCTTACCTAAAATCATATAATATACAATTCTATTGAGAAAAGAATATTCATGGGTTATCAAACATACATGGTTATTGTCTTTATCTGTCATGATACTATAGTCTCTATCAATTGTTACTACTAACTATACTATAGCACAATATTACTAATGCAAACTATAAGATACTAGGAATCTCATAGATCAATAGATGGAAGGAAAGGAAAGGGAAGGACGAGAAAGAACCTGCTAACCCAACACCTACTACCTAGATCACACTATTACCCATGCATCATCTTAACATACACTGATACTTGATACTCCTATTACTTAGCATTATCTAATACTCCAACTGATACCAGTACCCATACCTTAACTGATACCCTCAACACTACCTAATACTAAAAACTGTATTTACCTTTTTAATTAATTATTAATTTAATTATAGTAATTATGAGCTAATTAGGAGAAATAGATTTTATTTAATTTTTATTTTAGGTGTTCGTGCATTTTGGGGATTTATGGAGCCAATATAAATTTTTTCTAATTTATTTCATGTATGAGACCCTTTGGACAGTTGCTATCTTAATGGTATGCATTAATACAAATTCTAGATTTTTCTATGTGTATATATGTATATATACATATATATATACATATATGTTTTTTATAAGAAAAAGAAATGAAAAAGGAAAGAAAGAGAAAAAGAAAAAGAAAAAGAAAAAAACAAATTCCCTTAATGGATCTCTAACCCCCTTTTCCTATCCTACCCAAAACCCCTTAACCCCATAGCCAAAATCCGCTGGAACAAATAAGCAGCAGCAGCCCCTCAGAAATTATCACCCCTCCCCCCCCCCCCGCGTTCACGATCTCTCTCTCCCTCTTTCCTATACGTATCCTCCTTCATTCGATCAAAAACCCTAAACCTAAACTCTCATCCCTCCCTTACCATCTAAACACCGCTGATCGCCAGCGAGACCGCCGAGCCACCGCGTCCAGCCGTCGAAAACCAACCCCGACGACCGCAACCCCGCGCAGCCCCGCGCGTTGCAGTTTCAATCAGCGAAGTACCTGTGTTCCAGTCCCGTTTTCCGTCACCTCGCTGAACCAAACTCGACCCCGTCTTAACCAGTATGTTCACCACTTAACCCTATTCAATATATGTATGTTAGTTGACCTCGAACAGTGCGTAACCCTAGGCGAAAATAGCGTCCAAGTTGACGGAAAAAGATAACTTTTGGGTATCGCAGAAAACTACGGTAAACTACCTATGTTCCCGGATTCGTATCTCCCACCACAGAGATCCGAACTCAATTTTTCTGTTTGGTATGCGGAGACCACTTGACCTAGTTTAATTTCTGTTAACTACATTAATTTGTTAGCTGCTGTATGTAGAATTAAATTCGTTGAAAAACCCCAAAAATCTACTTTTTTCAGATTTCTAAAAATTGTGAAACTGAGCGCGCCCCGCCAAACAGGACCGCCCCGTGGTGTACCAAGTGTACCAAAATGTGCGCACAGTGTAACCGGACACATGAGATTTTGCAAAAACTGATTTGGACGCATGTGCGCATCAGAATCAGCCCGTATCCGCGGACAATCCCCCTGTCGTAACTTTTGCGAAAGTCCTGCGCATTTTGTGCACGCTCGTCAGATTGTGACAAAACTTACACCATTGGACTCATGGTAATGCGCTGGTCCTGTGACCCAATTTTTATGCAATTTTGAGACAGTTGACCAAGTCGCCAATTGGCGAGCCCTATGGTTGACTTTTTTGGGAAAAATTGTGTTTGGCTCATCAGAATCCATATTTGGACATACCGTTGAGTTCGTGCTAACATTTAAAGTTTGTTTGACCTATAATTTGTTCCATTTAGAGACCTTCACTCTTGGCACACTTTTCGGTGCAAATAGGGCCACACGTGGACCCCACTTTGACCTAAAATTACCGTTTTACCCTTGTGTCCAAATTGGACGAAAGGGTAGTATTTTTTAGCTATTTTGCTTATTCTGGGAATGTTGGTGATGTTTATTTCAGCATCCAGAGACGTTCATTCTGAGGCCGTAGCTCCTGATCATGTGTGCTTGACTCCTGGACATTACACCTTGCAGCTTTCTTACCAGGCAAGATACCTTGCCAAATTGCTTATAATATTTTACATGCTTATTTTATTTCTGTATATTCATTATATTTCTGTATATTTCTTGCATGTGTAGTTTTCTTTCAGTCATTACTATATATTAGATATGTTGACACACACATGGCACTTAGTATCATGAGAGGACAATCAGTAGGCGTATGGGCTTTAACCACTATGTTAAACCGTAGTAACTAGCACGCACTATGGTGGTCGTGTCCGATGGTCGCTACCCCCGACGTATGTCGATTGATGGAGTCACGAGGGTCACTACCCCCGAGGTATATAAGCTGATGATGTCCACTGGTGGGTGTGTGAGTTGTGAGGCTTAGATCGAGTAGCGTACCCTTGCCCATACGTCGAAAAGTTATCCTCATTTGCATTTATATAGATTGTCTTGTACAACGTACTTATATATTTTCAAACATTATGCATGTTTACTGTATTCAAATTAGCTTGCTTCTATGTATCTTGTTACGTCCCTCTGAGGACCTGGTCCCTTTCCAGGTGTAGATGTTCATGAGTATTCACAGGAGCGCAGATTCGGACTTGCTACTGATTGTTGAGGAGGTTTACTCTTTGGGCCTAGTATTTATTTAGTGCTGTACCTATATTGTGTTGCTTTTATATTCGAGTTGGTAGTGGATTTGTTTCCATCCGACTGTCATCTTTAGATACTTCTTATTAAGATCTAGTTATATAGATGTTGGTTATTTATTTATATTGATTTTC
Source organism: Iris macrosiphon (assembly GCA_036927795.1). Classification (NCBI taxonomy): domain Eukaryota; kingdom Viridiplantae; phylum Streptophyta; class Magnoliopsida; order Asparagales; family Iridaceae; genus Iris; species Iris macrosiphon. The sequence continues at coordinate 53,041,005 of JAYESA010000016.1, read as the reverse complement.
TGTGGATGAGATTTAGATTGTACCATATGATTTATGCTAAATTTTATACCACTTGTGGATTTGATATTCATATTACAGCGTATGTATGGGTTATGGTTTCCATATATTAGAGTTGCCATATCCATGCGGCTGACATGCTTACGTGTCCTTGTCCTATGTATTTTGGGACTGGAGCGTGATATGTTTTTGTGGTGGCCAATGCAGGTCAAGAGCATATTGTCTCGGTTAAGTTATTGTACCGAACAAGCCTGTACCTAGGAATAGAGTATAGGATCTCATCCACAATTGACTATGATTCGCTCTCCATCCAGTCCATTCTATTCGAATAATTGTATCCTGCTTGATTCATGTGCTTCCCTGATAATTCCTTGAGTATAGCCCCCTCATAGAATATATAAGTCCCTGTTGTTAGATGATAAGTAAGGTAACCTTCCTATTAAGAGTACCACTAGAGTGTTGACACACCACTAAGTTTAGAATATCTAGTGAACCCTAGAATTCCTTATCTATAGATTGGTTTACCATTACCCCTTGATGTATTATGAGGACTTGAGAGTAGTATAGACAAGACTAGAGTTAGTTAGAAGTTTTACTATAATGTTTGACCCTAGTATTGAGGAACCAATAGAAAACCAAAATTGAATTTTAGGACTGAACCTAACCTTCATAGTTAGATAGTATTGGAGAACTATAAATTTAGATTCTTGTCTTGAGATTAGCAGACAGTACCTTAGAAAGCCAAGAGCAAAGCATAAAATATTTTCTTGATCATACCTCAAACACAGAGATTAGCATAGCATCCTCCCTTAGGAAACCATGACATTATCAATAGCCTCTCTATTTTATTTTATGACTAGTTCCTTTGAAACCTTAGCGCTCGCTGTTTGTGTGACGACTGAATTATGTTCTTCTTTTCTTCATCTTTCAACTCGTGCCACCTGACACTTCTGATTGTAGACCGAGTAATTTTATTCTATGTTAGGATATATAGCTTGCTAGGATTATAGTTGTAAACTTGAGTTTTGAATTCCTGTGCTTAGTAGTTAGAACTTGATGGTCTAAGTTATTCTTGTAGATTGTGACCTAATTATTATCCCTTAGTTTCAATTGCGTAACATGTACCCCCACCTCGATATGAGTTGTGTTCCCTTTCCCTTGAGACTAGTAACCTTTCCATTCTTGCTATTGACACTTGTTCTATGAGCACTATGACTAAGACTTAAAGATAATCTCTACCTATATAATACAATAGGAGACCCTAATGGGTACCAAGATCTTTTCGCACGTACCCCAATAAGAGTTTATACTTTACAAGGACCAGATTATTTTGCAGAATTCCCTCAAGACAGCTACATCATTAGTTTAATTCTTTTAAGTTGGGTAGTATGTCTCATAACCTAGTAACACATAGTCCTTTTGACCCATTAATAAAGTGTAATAGAATAACACCAACTATAGACTTGTATTAGAAGATAATGTTTAATCAGACTGTAGAACTTAGAAGACCATACCCCTATTTGATCGACTATTGACTTAGACAAGGAGTTAGTATGACAACTGTAGAGATTGTAAGAGCCTTATCTTCTTTGTGAACTTGGATTATTTTGTAACTTCTCTTATCATAATCTAGCGTACTTATATTTTCTGTACTACCTTGATTTATGCTGCTATTATAGCCTAGTTTTTGTAAGCTTATTCTTTTATCGAACTTGCTCGTGACATATGTATTATTGGGTGCACACAATGATACAATTGCCTAATCAGAATCGGTGTATTAAGGTCTAGCTAACCTTAGTGCGCTTGGTTCGCTCTTCGCATGACTACTTTACGTGGATTGAGATATATGGTAGTAGACGAATATACTTGCCCCTAGACATGTCTGACATATCGTATCGGTTACATAACTGTACTGATACGAGCATGTAAATAGGAAATTACCAAAATATGATTTTAATCCACAACTGCCCTGACAACTCTCTTTTTGAATTCTTTAATCTCTTTGAACCTCGTACTTGTATTCTATCACCTTCACCTTGAATTCTTTATTATTGCTCTCCGTCTTCCCTTATTTCGAAAAGACGAAACCTCGTGCTTGGTATAAGTTGACACACTGATAGTACTAGATATACCCCATAAGGCTAATCACATAACTTAGTGACTCTCTTTTATAATTGATTAAGGGCATATCATAGGTGATATGTTTGGTGTTAAAACTTTGAGGATTGAATAACATGATTAAATAATTGAGGAATAGTTTTCCCAGATGTATAGCCTTAGGTGATAGATGGCTAAATTTTAAGTTGGGTAGATTGTAAAACCCTCACCCAAAATTAGACCTACTTGGCTGAGATAGTAAGACTAAGGCTAGATTGAGTCCAGTTAGAGATAGAACACAGTATTTTTATTTAATTTTGTAATAATTATATCACTTAGCGCACCTTACCGTGCTTCGATAATTGGAGCACTACACTAGCCACTACCTTCCTACAAATTCCACACCATTATCCTAGATATGCCCATCTTTCACTCTGATATTTGTGCAACTTATAATTAAGCTCCCTTGTACTACATTTTGGTCGCACAACATCGCTCCCTCATTTAAACCTAACCTTGTATTTTAAAACAATGCAAATTATAGCCCTCCGAACGTCCCCATGACAATTAGAAAATCATGGAGGCTAGAATAGAGGAAGGTACAGAATAAGCTGCAAATCTCTATCCTATACCATCCTTGACTTTCTACCGCGGCTTAATTTTAATTTCGAGGACAAAATTTTTATAAGTTGTGTAGAATGTAAAACCCCTAATCCTAAAAATTGTATGTACCTTTTTAATTAATTATTAATTTAATTATAGTAATTATGAGCCAATTAGGAGAAATAGATTTTATTAAATTTTTATTTTAGGTGTTCGTGCATTTAGGGGATTTATAGAGCCAATATAAATTTTTCCTAATTTATTTTATGTAGGAGATCCTTTGGACAATTGCTAGCTTAATGGTATGCATTAATACAAATTCTAGATTTTTCTATGTGTATATATGCATATATACATATATATATACATATATTTTTTTTAAGAAAAAGAAATAAAAAAGGAAAAGAAAAAGAAAAAGAAAAAGAAAAAGAAATAAAACAAATTCCCTTAATGGATCTCTAACCCCCTTTTCCTATCCTACCCAAAACCTCCTAACCCCATAGCCCAAACCCGCTGGAACAAATAAGCAGCAGCAACCCCTCAGAAATTACCACCCCCCCGCGTTCATGATCTCTCTCTCCCTCTTTCCTATATATATCCTCCTTCATTCGATCAAAAACCCTAAACCTAAACTCTCATCCCTCCCTTACCATCTAAACACCGTTGACCGCCAGCGAGACCGCCGAGCCACCGCGTCCAGCCGCCGAAAACCGATACCGACGACCGCGACCCCGCGCAGCCCCGCGCCTTGCAGTTTCAATCAGCGAAGTACCTGTGTTCCAGCCCCGTTTTCCGTCACCTCGCTGAACCAAACTCGACCCCGTCTTCACCGGTACGTTCACCACTTAACCCTTTTCAATATTTGTATATTAGTTGACCTCGAACAGTGTGTAACCCTAGGCAAAAATAGCATCCAAGTTGATAGAAAAATACAACTTTTAGGTATCGCAGAAAACTTCGATAAACTACCTATGTTCCCGGATTCGTATCCCCCAACACAGAGATCCGAACTCAATTTTTCTTTTTGGTATATGGAGACCACTTAACCTAGTTTAATTTTTGTTAACTACATTAATTTGTTAGCTGCTGTATGTAGAATTAAATTCGTTGAAAAACCCCAAAAACACACTTTTTCCAGATTTCCAAAATTGGGAAACAGAGCGTGCCCCACCAAACGGGACCGCCCCGTCGTATAGCAAGTGTACCAAAAGGTGCGCGCAGTGTATCCGGACATGTGAGATTTTGTGGAAACTAATTTGGGCGCGTGTGCGAGTCAGAATCAGCCCGTATCCGCGGACAATCCCCGTATCGCAACTTTTGCAAAAGTCCCACGCATTTTGTGCACGCTCGTCAGATTATGACAAAACTTGTGCTACTAGACTCGTGGTAACGCGCTGGTCCTGTGACCCAATTTTTACCCAATTCTGAGATAGTTGACCAAGTCGCCAATTGGCGGGCCCAACGGTTGACTTTTTTGGGCGAAATTGTGTTCGGTTCATCAGAATTCACATTTGGACATACCGTTGAGTTCGTGCTGACATTTAGAGTTTGTTTGACCTATAATTTGTCCCCTTTAGAGACCTTCACTCTTGACACGCTTTTTGGTGTAAAGTGGGCCACACGTGGACCGCACTTTGACCCAAAATTACAGTTTTGCCCCTGTGTCCAAATTGGACAAAAGGGTAGTATTTTCTAGCTATTTCGCTTATTCTGGGAACATTGGTAATATTTATTTCAGCATCCGAAGACGTTTATTCTGAGGCCGTAGCTCCTGATCATGTGTGCTTGACTCCTGGATATTACACCTTGCAGCTTTCTTACCAGGCAAGATACCTTGCCAAATTGCTTACAGAATTTTGCATGCTTATTTTATTTCTATATATTCATTGTATTTCTGTATATTTCTTGCATGTGTAATTTTCTTTCAGTCATTACTATATATTAGATATGTTGACACACACATGGCACTTGGTATCATGAGAGGACAATCAGTAGGCGTATGGGCTTTAACCACTCTGATAAACCGTAGTAACTAGCACGCACTATGGTGGTCGTATCCGATGGTCGCTACCCCCGAGGTATGTCGATTGATGGAGTCACGAGGGTCACTACCCCCGAGGTATGTCGGCTGATGATGTCTACTGGCGGGTGTGTGAGTTGTGAGGCTTAGATCGAGAAGCCTACCCATGCCCATACGTCAAAAAGTTGTCCTCATTTGCATTCATATATATTATCTTGTACAGCGTACTTATATATTTTCAAACATTATACATGTTTACTGTATTCAAATTGGCTTACTTTTATGTATCTTGTTACGTCCCTCTGAGGACCTGGTCCCTTTCCAGGTGTAGATGTTCATGAGTATTCACAGGAGCGCAGATCCGGACTTGCTACTGATCGTTGAGGAGGTTTACTCTTCGGACCTAGTGTTTATTTGGTCCTGTACCTATATTGTGTTGCTTTTATATTCGAGTTGGTAGTGGATTTGTTTTCATCCGACTGTCATCTTTAAATACTTCTTATTGAGATCTAGTTATATAGATGTTGGTTATTTATTTATATTGATTTTCTGTGGATGAGATTTAGATTGTACCCTGTGACTTGTGATATATTTTATACCACTTGTGGATTTGATATTCATATTACAGCGTACATATGGGTTATGGTTTCCATATATTGGAGTTGCCATATCCATGCGGCTGGCATGCTTATGTGTCATAGTCCTATGTATTTTAGGACTGGGACGTGACAGAAGGGAAAGAACCTGCTAACCCAACACCTACTACCTAGATCACACTATTACCCATGCATCATCTTAACATACACTGATACTCCTATTATTTAGCATTATCTAATACTCCAACTGATACTAGTACCCATACCTTAACTGATACCCTCAACACTACCTATTTAGACACACATAAACTCACTAGAACATGCACAACCCAAGCCTGATATCATTATATATCAGATACACCACATATTCAACAATCACTCTAGGATACTCACCTACATCTTGGTATCGATATAACCATATAAAATACTTTCTACCCTCTATGACACTAAACACTAGGCACAGTTATCACACCGGTACCATTCTACCACCCTCTAACACTTCAACTCTTCTAGAACTAAGTGATATACTCCACACTAGACACATAACTGTGCTCCCACATATACACACCAATGTATAGCACATAAGACAAATCCTATATCTAGCATGACACACTCTAACAATAGCACACTCCACCTACACACTTATATGCACCACTCTACTATGGCACTCTCACCAGTACTTCTCATGCATACACACTCTCCTCCTTATGGCACAACCAAATATCAAGCACAAAAGAATATCAAGCTCTAATGATATCCAATACCAATTTTATGATACTCAATTGATACATGACCCACAACTATATGAATCTATGTTATCTAAACATGCATAATAATATGATACTAACAGCTAGAATGAACAATTGATATACTACTCCTCTATACTAATTTATATAGTAATTTAAAATAAGGTTACAAATCTAATTATCAATTCTGTCTAATTAACACTAGAACACCATATATATAAGAGCTATAATCTAATCATGAATATCATCAACTCAACTCATAATAAAAGGCATACTAGAATTAGGGTTAGCCACTCACCTCTGACCGGGTCTGGATGGCTAGGACTCCCCCTCTGAGATGGGGCTCCACCTAGATGAGGAACTTTAGAACACTCTCGTACCTGGTGTACAGCTGATCCACAAAACAGACATGACCCCTTTTTTTACTACAGTCAGCCCAAACATGCCCCAACTTCTTACATAATGCACAGGTAGGTGCCTACTCAATTGGCCTCTACTGAGCAGGAATGCAAACAGGGAAATGAGGCATATGCTGAAGGTTAGGGCACTTCTGAGGCCTAGGGTGGATGCTTCTTATAGCCCTCTTGAGACTAGGCTCTCCTCCTCGAGAATGTAGCAGGTCCAACAACTGCTGGATCTTCTGACCCTGCTCCCTTAAGGCCTCAGTCTGTACTCTCTGAGACTCCATCACGTCCCGGAGAAGCTCAAACATCTGAGTCCCATGGATGGACAAGCCTCCCGAGAATATGGTATGTGGTATCACTCTATGAGGCAGTGGAGGAGGCGGAGGAAGACTCTCAGTCTCAGATGAAGCTGTTGCTATCTCCTGAACAACAGGAGGTGGAGAAGAACGCTCTGGTGAGACTGCTACCACCTCCTCAATAGTAGGAGGTATAACTACCCCTGAAAAGTATGAGGTGTCACTACCTCCTGAACAACATGCTGTGGAAGTAAGATCTCAGTCATCTACAGAACTGTAGCTTGTAGAAGCATAAAAAAATCTCGATGAAACATGCGCTCATATATTAAGTCGTATACCGAAACTCATTCAAAGTTATGAGCCATATAATTCATGAGGCATAAAATTAAAGACGCATGCGACAAAAGCAAAGAGACACATGACGCCTTGGGCGCATGGTGCCATTTCTGCCAGACACAACATTTATGACTCTGACTGCAATAATGGCTATGAACGCCTCAGTTTTGACGCTGATAGTGGATGTCAGTGGTTACATCTCTGCCATGATTACCTTTGACTATGTACAGCTGTGCAGTGCCATGTATACACATGGCAAAGCTATCTATGCGTCAAGCTCTCTATGCGCCAAGCTCTCTATGAGTCAACTTCTCTATATGTCAATCTCTATATGCATCTTTGGCCCCATGCATACCAGGCTCTATGCATCCCAGACTCCATGCGCCCAACGCGGTAGTGTTCCCTAAGACAAAATCTTTCTGTACAACTAAAGAGATTCTCTACAACCAAGTGCGGGGAACATGTCAAGCTGACCAAATCATGCACACAAAAAATAGAAAGATCTACAGCAACAACAGATCCAAATAAGATGCCACGTGGCAGCTCGGCTGTGACATGCGCTCACGACTACAATAGTTCTGTTAAGAATGGATAGGTGGAAGACCGAGAATCCATGCGCGAATAGCATATCCGCGCTCATAGCCCGTCAGCATGATGAATATAAATAGTAGGGTTACAAACCCACCAAAAACACACACATACACATACATGCATACATACATACATACATACATACATACATACATACATACATACATACATACATACACACATTCATACGTACGTACGTACGTACATATATACATACATACATATATACATACATACATACACAAACATGAGAAGGAGAGGCGTGAAGAAAGCATTCTCACCCCCTCGTCGGACCATCAACAAAGTAAAGGAGTCTGCTATAGTACTCGATCTCCATCGTCACACTCCCCAGAATCAAAAATATTGTACTTAGATTTTCTGTTTAGGATTTCTCTGTATTTTTTCATTTGTTATACAACAATGTTTGTTCAACTTTCATCAATGGCAAACAAGATGGTGACTCTGCTGGGGATATCCTTTTCCACTAGTGAAAAGATAGTAACGCAGTCTGACTCGACAAAGCTGGGCTCGACCCAGAAGATGCTGGTTGTATGCTTTGACCAAAAAGCTTTCGAGGAAATACTTTTTGAGGGCAGCGCGAGTCCTTCGCCAAGACTAGCAAAGCCTAAGAAACCATAGGACATGGGTTGCTAAGCCCATTGCGCCTCGCCCAACTGCGAAGAACGCACTCCCTGTCTCTCTACCTGTTGCTGAAGACACACGTCATGCATCCATGCAGGCCGCTCCAATTCATGTGGCGACCACGTCTGAAAAGGGGGGTGCTCATCACCTAGGATATAGCAAAAAAAATACTACGATGCCAAAACCTTAGGGGTTGACACACAGCCCATGCGCCCATAGCGAGGGACACAGAAGAAGCATGCGGTACTGAACTCCCGGCATATGAAGACAACCATATGCATCCCAAACAACAACAAAAGTTCTATCTTCGACAGTCGTATGATCAGTCACAAATGCAAAGCGAGGAAAACATCTACGATATGTGAGACGTCCCCTCCCGAGCATCATTGTGCCAACATTATCATCAACTGCTGTTATGATAAAATAGTAATACTTGTATATAGGTAGTCTGTATTTCAGCTACTACAACCAAGGGCACCCGTCTAACAGCATCCCAAAAAATATATGCAAATACCAGAGGAGGAGGAATTGCTCTTTCCCTCATGTTGTTCCATGTAGAGATATCCCTCTATAAAGGGAGGCCAGAAGTACAGCATCTTTAATCCTCCACTCTCGACCAGCGTGTCAATAAGGTAGAAGCAAGCATCGGTACCCACAGAAGGAGTATTCCTGGGCACCCGCTCAAAGACAAAAGTGTCATAAGCCGGGGGTAGTATTTCCTCAAGACCCCATATGACTCTGCAAGCTGGGGGTAGAAATCTTTCGGGGCCCTATGTCAAAACATCATTCAGAGGATACAATGATTCTCAAGGAACAGACGCTGAGACTTCTGGGGGTAGTCACCCCCGTGAAAGTGAAGCAACTTTCGACGCCGAGGGTAGTGTTCCCTCCGAATCCGAAGAAGATACATCGCTGCCAGCTTTTCCCGAGGACTGTTCGATGCAAGAATCTGAGGCAAAAAGTAAGAGGTCCACTGTCCCTTCCATCTCTCCCCATGTAAGGACAGTATACATGGCCAGAGAGGGCAATAAAGGCACTAGTGATCGACAGTGTCTTGAGACGCTTGAGGCTATGATGCAGACCATGAGTGCCTCAATGTAGTCTCTGACCCAGATGGTGCTGGAACTCAGGCAAGCCAGGACTCAATGGGCAATAGGGACACACTCTGCGAGCTCAGGATACGACAACCATATCCTCTCGAGTGAAAAAATGTGTCGTACCCGCCAAAATATAAGCCCTTCTCCATAACTCAATTCGACGGGAAAATATTTCCTCGTCAATATACGAGTTATTTTAAGGCGGCAACGGGGCATCTACCTCGCAACGATGCTCTTCTCACCAAGCTCTTATGCATGGCATTGTCCGGAGTAGCCTTCGACTGGTTTTGCAGTCTCCAAGATAATTATGTCTCGTCATTTGAAGATATTAAGAGTCTCTTCCTTTTTCGATTCTATGATGGAGGAAATAACATGACGATATTTTCTATGATGGACATCACTAAAAGAGAAAAATAGCATACACGAGAATACATATAATGATACATGCGAGCTGCACTTAAACTACCCCCCAAAAATCTCGAGTCCACGCTAATGGACACATGACGGAAAAATCTTCTTCCAACAATTAGGCTCTGAACGGGCACCGCTCAGTTCAAAGAATGGATGGCATTTATCATAAGTGTTGTCACTGCTGAGAAGAATGTTAAGGACGCCTGACTGATGGGAATACAGATCTCCGTCTCTGACGATAGGGGAAGGCGTCCTTAAAACAACAACAATAACAATAACAATAGCGGCAATAATGGCCGTGACGACAAAGGAAAGCAGGCCCTTTCCATTAATGTGTCCAAAAAGCCCACCATGCTAGATCAGAAGCCAGCTGAAACTCCAAAATCGAAAGAGACTTATTCTTTCGACGACGATGATATCATGGAAAATTTTGACGTACTGATGAAGGGAAACAAGCTCTGTCTTCCCGACATCAAACGTCCTGATGAGGCAGACAAGGTCGATGACCCAAAGTATTGCCACTACCACTAGTACGTCCACCACCTAACACGAGATTGCTACATTTTGAGGAAATATATCCAGCTTCTGCTCGATTCTAAAGCCCTTACCTTGGACTTTGAAGCTAAGACGGTCATTGCCAACATGGTGTATTTCCAGTTTGGTGACTTCCTGGTAACGGAGACCCAAGATGGTGTTTTCCCGATTCCGGGTGCAACATTAGAGGTTTTTAATCTCCCTCTTGCTCGCAACCAAGCAGCCGTGCTGGTACCTCTTAGCACACCACAGGGCGAGGTTTTGTGGGTTCACCCAGATCTTGCTCCAGACTTGATGTAGCAAGCACGTCCTCCGCCATCAAGTCCGAAGGAAAGAAATCCAAAGCCTGCCATATGGTTTCTTCCTCCAAAGAAAAAGCAATAGCAGGGGTAACGAGGTCGGGTCTAGCTTACCAGTACGAATATAATGCGCCTGACGACTCTACACCTCCAACCACTACATATGCTGCATCTGATCAGGGTTTATGCCAACCCTGGCAGCATAAATATAAAAGTAGAATGAGACGCGCTTTTACAAACTTTTACGGAAGGATAGAGCTCAGGGGCTAGAGAAGCCCTACAACTTCGACATATTAGCACAACTCACCAGTACTCCAGCTAAATTATCACTCTTTGAGATCCTCCGTCTCTCTAAAGACTCCCATGATGCTCTAAGTGAGACATTACAGAACGCCGACACCTACCTGGCCTAGATCAAGCCACCGACCGAGAATCCTGCTGCGTGCCCCCACTGCAACAATGTGATGGAGGCAATACCGAACATTATGTTCTAGCAACATGACATGTTACTGAAGAATAACAGGCACGACCGCCCTCTGCACTATACAGGGTATATCAGAGCCATAAAAGTAGGCCGAATGCACATCGACCCTAGCTCATCTCTTAGCATCATCCCGCGATGTCTACTTCATACCTTGGGAAACCCAATGCATCGGTTGACAGCAACCACTACTATCATCAGCGAATTCAATGCTGGAAAAAGCTATCCTCTGGGAAAGATTCACCTGAAGTATCGGATCGACGGCTTACGAACAGAGGTCACCTGCTACATCATAGATGTAGACATATCCTACGACATCTTGTTGGGGCATCCATGGATACACGAATACATGATTGTGCCATCGACTCTGTATCAATGCCTAAAGTATGTCGATGATCAGGACATTATCAAGATATAATTTGTATATGTTGATCCGTTCATAGGAGTCAAGGCATATTACTCTAACTCGATCCTGTACAAGCAAGTGCACCAGGACGAAGGTGGTAATAATGCTGACGATGAAGAGGAGGCTAGAACCACACCAGACGAAACCTTGAGGGTCTGACTCAAAGGACGTGCCCCTAACATAGACGCTTTCATCGTAGTAAAACTCCATAAGAAGGCACCAGAACCTCTGGTCTTTCTCCTACGAAGATCTAGCCGACCGCCAAAAAAGGATCCAGCACCCGTTACTGCTTCAGAACCTCTGGTCATAAAGCTTCGCAAAAGGTCTTCGAAGCCACCACTCACACTGGAAGTGGTACTCGGGAAATATGAATTGGGAGAATACATGGCTATTCATGCTGACGTCTCTTCCATGGATGACGTAATCCCCATGGACAAGATACCTTACTTTATGAATAAAGGGTTAGCTTTGAACTACTCTGATGTTGCACATTTAAATACAATATATCTCTTAGAATATGGTCTACGATTACAATTACACACACAAATAAATACCACCTACGCCGCGAACTAGATTTTCCCATGTCGAGGTGTCTACTTTATAGTACCGACCATAAGAAGGGATGACAACCCCATCATCTTAGGGAAGGTAGACGATTGTCGATGCCTCCCTACAAAAGAACCATAACGTGAGGGCGGTAAGATACAGTTGTGCTGCTACAGCTCACAAACCAAGCGCATCATCCAGAACATGGGCTATGACTTGAAGAGCGACAAAGGCCTAAATTACGACAAGGGCCGGCATCTGCCTCTGTGTCTCCTTGCCCCTGTAGGCAAATCTAAATCCTACTACCAGCGAACTCGTCACGTCCTATGGTATGTTACACCACTATCAACTCCTAAAAATTTGAAAGCGGAAGATGGATTGCATTCTCACAAGTCGGGATCCTCCGCTTGGGACTCCTACACGAGTATTGGAGATATCCTCAGGCAAACACTGTCTATCAACATAGTGTCTGCTCACTCAGAAAAGGATGATGACCAGTCGCCTAAACTTTTTAAGGTAGAACCATCGGCACAACGTTTAGACTCACAATGGAAGTTACGTTTCGAACAACAAGAACCTCCCATTGAGGACGAAGTCATACAAGTTGATCTGGGCAATGTATCCTCTAAACCTATCTTCATCAGTAAAAGTTTGTCCGATAAAGATCATAAATCCCTGCTACAGCTCCTAAGGAAATATATCGATAATTTTGCCTAGAGGTATGAAGACGTACCAGGATTGGTTCCCCAGATCGTGGTCCATAAACTTAATATCTTGCCAGATGCTAAGCCGATAAAACAACAGCAGCGGCAGTTCCGACCGAACATCATAAGCGCTATCGAAACCGAAGTGAACAAAGTGATAGCACACAAATTTATCCGTGAGGAGCAAGACCCGAACTGGGTGGCCAACATCGTGCTGGTCATCAAGAAGAAAAAAAGATATAAATCTGTATAGACTTTCGTGATCTAAATGCAATATGCCCAAAGGACAACTTTTTGCTCCTAATCATGGACATAATGATCGATAATACTTGTGGTTTCAAGCGTATGTCCTTCAGTAACGGGTACTCTGGCCACAACCAAATCAAATATTATCGGACGAAGAGAAGCTTACATCATTCTGAATGCCAATAGGGGTATATTGTTACATAGTCATGCCCTTTGGTCTCAAGAATACAGGTGCGACATACCAGTGAGCTATAAGCACCATCTTCCATGAACATCTGTGCAAGATAGTCGAGTGTTATGTTGATGATATCGCCATCAAAAGTCGCTTCCAAGATGACCATCTTAATGATCTGAAGACAGTATTCGATCTGATACGGGTGCACCAACTCAAGATGAACCCAAAAAGTTCTTCTTGGGAGTCTCCAACGGCACGTTCTTGGATTTTGTCATAACTTCGAAGGGTATCCACATAGACCCCGACAAGACCAAAGCAATCCTTAAAATGCATCCGTCAAAGAACCTCAGAGAACTTCACGACCTTCAAGGAAGTTTGGCATACACCAGGAGGTTCATATCAAACCTCTTTGGACGTTGCCAACCCTTCACTCAGCTTATAAAAAAGGGAGTCTTCTTTGTCTAGACCGAAGAATTCCAACGAGCGTTCAATGACATCAAGAAGTACCTCTCGAACCCCCCAATATTGGTGGCCCTAGTCTTAGGAAAACCTTTCTTGCTATATGTACGGGTGATGAATCACTTTCTCGGTGCTCTACTAGCCCAGAAGCGTGATACAGGTCATGAGCAGGCCATCTATTATCTTAACAGAATGATGGTCAGTGCAGAGCTTAGGTACAACCCCAAAGAAAATGAGTGCCTCGCTGTGGTATTTGCTATTTAGAAAACCCGACATTACGTGGCTGGGTAAACAATTCATGTGATCTTGCGAGTTAATCCTCTCAGAGTCCTAATGACCAAGACATGGACACTCAACTCTTGCCTAGCTACCTAGGCATTACTGTTGTCACCGTATGACATAATATTTTTCTCGTAGAAGGCAGTCAAGGGCCAAGCATTAGTTATTTCCTGGCTGTCCATCCGGTGCCAAAAATATAAAAATTCTACGACGAGATCCCAGACGAAGTCGTGGACTCCAACGCGACGATGACAGAGGACGTTTGGCGAATGTTCTTCGATGGTGCTTCAAGAATAAGGCCCAAAGGTGATACTATCGCTGGAGTCGGGATAGTGTTGATTTCTTGCGACGATCTGGTCATCCACCGGGCTTACTCTCTCATGGAGCCGTGCTCCAACAATGTGGCAGAGTATAATGCTCTTGTTATGGGGCTTCAACTCACTAAACAAGTAGGAGTTGACTGCTTAGAGGCCTATGGCAACTCCAAATTAATAATCAGTAAGATTTGGGGCGAGCACGAAGTCCGGCACGAGGACTTGATTCCCTACCACCAATCCGCACTCGACATAATCTCCACCTTCGGTGAATTCTTTATTGAGCACCTGTCGCGGCTACAAAACATTGAGGCGGACGCTCTCGTAAGCCTCATAGCTTCCTTGGCAGTTCCGGTTAACACCCATCAACTGATCACAGTAGTCGATCAAGAACATGTATGCCCAAAAAATAACCTCTGTACGCGTTTGAGCTATTCAGTGGAGATAAACATCAACACCCACGACTGGAGACTCCCTTTCATATACTACGTAGTCTATAGAATTCTGCGTGAGGACGCGAAGGAAGCTACTTCCATCAGGAGAAGTTCCCTCCAGTTCTATTACGATACAGCTACCAAAATATTGTATTATCATTCTTATAACGGTCTTCTCCTTTAATGCGTATCAAACACAGAAGTAAAGCAGGCACTTAGAGAGGCTCACAATGGTGTTTGTGGTGCCCATCAACCCGGACCCAAGCTACAGGATCATCTCCAAAGGATAGGTTATTACTGTCCGACAATGGTAGCAGATGCTGTTGACTATGCAAGAAAATGTCGGATGTGCCAAATCCATATAGACTACATCCACCAGCTCTCAGAATTCCTATCCCCAACGGTTGTTTCCTGGCCGTTCGAAGCATGGGGAATGGATATCATTGGACCGATTAGTCTATATTCGTCTAAGGGGCATCAGTTTATCCTCGCTATCACGGATGACTTCTCCAAGTAGGCGGAGGCCGTTTCGCTTGCTGATGTAAAAATGTCAAACGTGATAAACTTCGTTAAACATCACGTTCTATACCAATTCATACTACCTCGGAGGATTATCCATGACAATGGTCCATAGTTCACAAGTCATGCTTTCTATCGGTTTTACGAAAATAGCCGAATTCAGAATGAAGCTTTGGCTGCCTACAACCCAAAAGTAAATGGTCTGGCTGAAGCATTCAATAAGACTATCATAAAGCTACTCAAGAAGTTCGTGTCTTCTAACAAGCGTGACTAAAATAAGAAACTGGAAAAGTGTATCTGGGCCTATCGCACAACGGCCAGAACATCAACTGGCAATACGCCGTTCTCTCTAGTCTAAGGGAGAGAGAGGCCATACTCCCCCTAGAGGTCTAAATTCTCTCACTCCAGGTGGCCCTTGACAACCAGTTAACGAATGACGTTAACCACCACCGACGACTGCAAGAGTAGGAGGCACTTGATAAGAAGCATCTTTTAGCTTAACGGTGTATTGAGTTATACCAAGCACTCTCCTTAGGAGCCTTCAAAAAATGAGTAAGGAAAGAACATTCCAAGTAGGTGATCTCGTCATGACCGTAAGAAGACCGATGGTTATGACGCACAAGACGACTGAAAAATTCTAAGCAAAATGGGAAGGCACTTTTATCGTGGAATCGGTATACTTCAACTGTGCCTACCGGCTCACAAAACCTAATGAAGACTTGCTTATGATGCCAATAAATGACAAGTTCCTCAAAAAGTACTATGTCTAGGCTAGAATAGTACTTTCTTTATCCCCAGCAGGACAATCAAGATATACGTTGTTGACATCTTCCTTTGCTTATCCCCAGCAAGTGCATATATATATCATGTATCCTTTCCCTACAAATTATTGTAAAAGCCACTATCTGTATTCATGAGTCCTGAATATGCAACCGACAATGGATCCTCAGAAGCTCCCCTGTGGAGCAGCCTTCAGCAAACTACTCTACAGTTAGCACTTTGGGACACTAGTTCACGTCCACCACCTCTAAAATACAGTCCTAAAGTTTTCCTCACTAGGGTTTTCCATGTCCACATCACCTCTGAGCAAACCTTCCTATTTTGACTATCAACTGTCACATCCATCATACCTCTGACATCGGTCGTCATCGAAACTTATCATCGATACTTAGTTCTAGGTACACAATTGATGATAAGTCTACAAAACCTATCACATCCATATCACCTCTGATAGGGTTTTAGTTCGAACTTATTACTTGCACTCAATTAAGCAAGAAGTAATAGGTCCACTAAAGATCCCTAGTGGGATGATCTTAACAACTGCGATATTATATTACGTTCATACTACCTTTAGTATAATATCCAAGATCTATAATATACAACATTATATATACAAAGAGAAGTTCTAGAAAAAGAAAAAACTTTTCATTAATATTCAAGATCATGAGTACATATGATAAAAATCTATTACGTCTAATTTTATTAATATTTAGGATCATGAGTACATATGATGAAAGTTTTCTGTGATAAGAACCTTCTCCATTAAGGCGCCCCTCCGTGTTGTTTCTGCTACCGAAGCAATTGAAGCCTGTAGTAGAGCTCAATACATTCTTGATCATCTCTCCTACAGTACAAATCTCAGTATATGGAAAAAAAATTCATACTGATGGATAGCAAGATGGGGTGGGATCAGATGCTCTTTGGATATACGGAAGACAGAAGACAAGGAATGGCAATAAATCCAAATCCTGTCATCACTACTACAGGCGCCCGACCAATGACAGTCCGCATAAAGGAAGAAATGTCGCTAGCGTGCTGCATAAACAGGGACAACTCTGTGCATGACCCAGGATGTTTATCCTAGTCTCCTGGATTAGTTCTTGATGAATTATCGCATAGGGTGATACTCTCTTCAAATGACGAATGCTATGATAACCTTCCAAGCTCTATCGTAAGTAGTACGAACTGAGGTAGAACCTGAATAAAGAGGGTTCAAATCATCAGTAAAGAAGAACATGAATAAAAAATAAAGCACACATGATAAGCCTTCATCCATGCATCAAAATCAAGGTACGCATATATTAGATGAGCCTTTATATATGTGCCAGACCTAGGGGGTGCATGATCCAGATGAGTTCTCATCCATGTAACAAAAAGAAAAGGAAAGCCCGCGCATGATCCATGCAACAGAAGCTATGCAAAGAAGTATGCATACACGGGGTAGATGATTTCTCATCCATGCGACTGAGCTGTAGGTAAGAGTCTGTGCGTGTTCTAGATGATCTCTTATTCATGCGACAAGATCGTGTACTTGTGTCTCCGTGCCTTTGGAATAAAAAATAAGGCTCGAAGCAATCTAATACCTCTAGTTGGAGCATCAGCATCAGGGGGCCTAGGGTCCACTTCTTCCTCGTCAGACCACTCAACGAAAAGAATGTGAACCTTCAACATTTTGTCTCACGAGGAAGGAACGAGCATAAGGAATAAAGATCTCTCTCACTCTCTCTCTCTCTCTCTCTCCTTCTTGGGTCGCGTATTTACAAGGACCTAGGGTAGTGTGAAGAAATCTAGGCAATGAACCGGACAATTATGAGGATGAATCTAACTCGGACGTAATGTCTCAATATTTGCGGTCAGCATTTATCCCAAGTCAAAATTGACATCCCTATTTTTGATTCACCATTATCTCTGGTAAATCGCCCCCTTGGAGTCCGTGCGAACCGACATCTCAGAATCTCAAGAAATTTGTTCAGAGATCAAGTCAAATCCCTCATTTAATGCAGATTTGATAGCCTGGCAGATTCATCCATGTGCCAGCTAGAGCATGTGGCAAGCAAATTCATGCGATAGACAACTTATGCATTAAGTAAGTCTCTTTCTATGCTTCTTATTCAAAGTATTCCAAACTTATCCACAGATTGAAAACTTTAAAGGGGGTCTTGTTGAAAGCATAAAAAATTATAGAGAAACATACGCTCAAATATGAAGCCGCATACCGTAACTCATTCAAAGTTATGCGCCATATAATTCATGTGGCATAAAAGCAAAGACCCATGTGACAGAAGTTAAGAGACGCATGACATCTTGGGCGTATGGTGCCATTTCCGTCAGACACAATATTTATGACTTTGACAACAACAATGGCTCTGAATGCCTCAGTTTTGACACTGACAATGGACGTCAGTGCTTAAATCTCTGCCATGATTACCCTTGACCGTGTACAGCTGTGCAGTGCCACGTATACACATGACAAAGCTATCTATGCGTCAAGCTATCCATGCGCCAAGCTCTCCATGAGTTAACTTCTCTGTGAGTCAAGCTCTCCATGCATCTCTGGCCCTATAAGTACCCGGATCCATGCGTCTCTAGCCCCATGCGTCCCAGACTCCATGCGTGTCTAGCCCCATGCTGTAGAAGCATAGAAAATCTACATCATGTGTCCAAGTGATCTAGAACCATACGCCAGAGCAGTCCATAGCTAGGCGCCATAAATAATCCAAGAAGTGTTCCCATGTGCCAAGCAGTGCCATGTGCCACTAATTCTTCAGTGTTCCTATGTGCCAAGCAGCGCCATGCGCCAATAATTCTTCAGTGTTCCCATGATAAGTAGTGCCATGTGCCATTACTTCTTTAATGTTCCCATGTGCTGAGCAGCGCCATGCGCCACTACTACCCGTCATTCTTCATGCACCGAGCGGTCGTATTCCCAAGGTGCAAATCATAATCTTTAGGGAATAACACGTGTCACGAGTATTATGGGCATCAGCAACCCAGATCTCAACTTGCCAGGCGGCAACCTTAAGATCGCATGCGCCACCATGCCAGTCACATGCACGAAGCCTTCTTAAGCCTATAAATAATGGGCGCTTCACCACAAAAAAGAGGAGACGACCACCATCACGAGAACAAATAATAGGAGAAGAAGACAAAAGCACCTGAAGCCTCGTCAACCTCCTTGGTCTCGGATCGTCAATGGAATAAATGAGCCACTACAGAGCTCGATCTCCACCGTCACACTTGCCCATATATTTTTTATTGTACTTAGATCCTTCTATATTAGTGATTCTTTGTACCCTTTCTCAATTCCCAATCAATAAAAAGTTTGTCCGACTATATTTTTTCTTTTATTTTTTGGCGATATCGACGAAAATGGCGACTCTACTAGGGAATATCTTCTCCTCTAATGAGAAACTGGTGACACAATCTGATGTGACCATGTTAGGTTCGACTCAGAGGATGTTGGTCGTTTGCTTCGACCAACAAGCATTCGAAGACATGCTGGATAAGCCGAGCTCTCCAATAAGGCCCGTACTACCTTGCAAAATTCATAAAACTCGGGATGCCAAGGTTGCTACGCCAAGCCCGAAGTTGGTACCCGATACATTGTCAATCCTCGTCGTAGATGCACATGCGGTTGACCTATATCCCGCCGACAAGTCGAGTTATTCAACTGCCATACCCCAGTACCAAAATATGGAGACGAATATGGTCAACTATCCTATAAAAGGTACTATACGTTGTATGGCGATCACGACTGTAACCAGACAAGAGGGTGCATGCTACAATCAAGTCTCCTAGGGTCAAGAACTTCTATATCTCAATCATTCAAACAAGAAGCAATAATATAGAATACTTCAAAATATCCAGTAAGGAGTCCCAAATGTGATATCAGAATATTCTTTAGAGATCTGGTGATACAAAATGATGTGCCAGATGCAAGATCAAGATATATATGATAGTGAGTCAGCTACAGTCTGAATATATATAGTCATGTAAGGAACTAGTGTCCATATTTGCTGGATAACAGGTGTCGGTTGGCTAAATTTCCAAAAGAATATAGTTTACAAAAGATGAGCAGTGAATAAAGGAACCCATACGTTATTCTCGGCGGCCATCCTCCTCGTACGCACCATGAGTCGGAGGAAATATGTTAGATCCTCGGGTGCTAGATCGAAACCTGGCCATGCAAAACCAGTGGGGTTAGACCACAAATAGCAAGTACCACAAAGGAAGCACGAAAAGAAGAACAAAACCCAAAGCAATAAAAATATAATATATATAATAGTTTTGTGTCATAGCGTAGGTCCATGGCATATCCTAGCACAAGGCCCAACCCTATAACCAAACAAGAAAAAGGGTTGAATACGTCACACTATGATAGTCCTTTTCCTAGGCTATTAATAGAATAATACAATCATAAACAAATATAATTAATAAAATTGGCCAAATACTTGTTCAACTTGCTATTTGTGGAGCCTGAGGTTATCGCAGAATAATGCATAATTGGTATCCTCAATTAACGCCATTACCAAACATGAGCTAACCTAGCCAATACATGAATATACAGGTATTACACGAGATGCACCAGTTCCCCGTAGGGCCACTATGCTAGAAATTCGGTATTAACGGTTCGAATATTCCCATCGTGAAACAGTTGCTCGATATATATAATAGGTCAAATACTGCACTCCACTGTAGCAGATGATATACCGTATCCCTGGTGGCCAGCTCACAGCGCACTAGATGTGGGAAGGTTCGTTGGTATGATCTTGGGATACCATTTTCTCCCCATGTTATTACCACTTTTAGTTGCTTAATTAACCCTATATTGTGCTGAAAAATCTCAAGGCATGGCCACATGAGAATTTTCCTTAAGTTATCATACAAAGTACGGACACGCTAAATACGAATCCATGGAAGTTCAAATCTGGATTCTTCCGAGCGTGTATGCAACATTCAATAAATCAAATTCTAGCCACGCTTTGGTATTAGACTCGCATATCATGCCCATGCTGGAGAAAATAGTATATTTATAGTATCACGAGTTCAAAATTTGGAGGCATTCTAAATGCACATCCCAAATATAATTACTTTAACACGTAACACGATATATTGCATCTCAACGCACATTAGATCAGGAACTTATCAAATAATAATCGTATCAGCATGGATATAGTATTCGAGTCTAATTACCTATTATCTTCCCAAATATAATTACTTTAACACGTAACACGATATATTGCATCTCAACGCACATTAGATCAGGAACTTATCAAAAAATAATCGTATCAGCACGGATACAATATTTGAGTCAAATTACCTATTATCTTTGGGTCACATGAATCTTGATCACATTATAACACGAAGCTTATGTCATGCACATAGCTGGTTTGTCACTATTTACTTAATCTGGTTTACCGAGAAAACCTCAAGTCTAACACATTCATGCCATTTATGAAGCCAAATTTAGCACGTGTTCATGTCTAGCAAGAAGTCTGGTTTCTAAGTCCATTATTTCTCAGAATTATAACACAAACAATACCAGGATCAACGACATGAAGGATGATAAGAAATATTCCAAATAGGATAAGATAACACATAATGGAAGCACTACGTGCACGCATAAGGTCACTAAGGATAACATGCGCATAAAATTATACATATGAAGGCCAGGGGCATAAAGTCTTATGAAGTCTAGGGCGCATAAAGTGTGTGAGCTACAAAAGGGGTTGCACACAAACTCACTGAAACAAGGTTGGCGCGCAAACTCACTGAAACAAGGTCGGCGCACAAACTCACTGAAACAAGGTCGGCGCACTTTCATAAGAAAATAAGCACAAAAATGGGTGTAGTGCACTTTGTCAAGTTAACCAACACAGCGTACTTAACAAGAGTGCGCTGGCAAGAAATAAGGCTTGCTTTCAAAGAAAGTGTGCGAGCAGCTAGCTAAAAGACAAAAACACACAATCCGAGGTCAAGCTCGACAGTTGAGAAACTCACCAGTCGAGGAGCACACAAATTAATAACATAGAAATCGAAAAACCAACCAAAGTTGTCCCTAAGGAAACGAAGAGGGAAAAAAGTGCGCGAGCAGACCAACATAAGAAAAGTGCGCCGCTGAAAAAATATAGAAAAAGTGTGCCAGATTGCCAAACGCAAAAAAAGTGCGCTAACTGACTATGGCACACTTTCTCTTAATTTTTCAGGAAGAACTTGATTAAATACGCACAAAGTGCACCAACTGAGTTTTTCTCTCGAAAGTGTGCCACTGACTCAAGGAGTGTGACTGTCGCACTTTTGCTAGGAGACTGAGTGCAGTATGATTAGTACGTATAAAAAATTAAGACATCACACCAATGCGCCCAAAGTGAAACATACGTATTTCTATACCAAAGGGATCATCTTGCATACTCTTCACAGAGCATTGTTCTTCTTCTCCAGTCATCTATTTTGGTATACGTATTGTATCAAGTTTCAACACTAAACTAAGCTTGACTCGAAATCAAACACAGCCAAAAGCAAACTTACATAAATTATGTTTCTCTACACTAAGAGCTAATTAGTTGATAAAACACAAAGTTGGGATATCAAACCACAGGAAAACAAAAGTGAACCCATAGACCCAAACACAGATCCATGCAATTCTAATCAAAAAAATTAACAACAAATATTAAAGATGAAGGGGTGCTCAGTCCTAACAATATGATCTAGAATTAAACATGAATTATTAAGAATCAAAAGCATGGTTCTTCTTCTTGTGCAAGATGTACTTGCCTATGGAGAGAGAGAGAGAGAGAGAGAAAGAGAGAGAGATGAGAATATATATAGTTTTAGGTTTGAGATATGGACCGTTGGATTACTCAAACCCATTTAAGCTACACATTCTACCAACCCAACAAAACCCACTCTCTCCACAACTCTTGGGTCTGGTCTAAACAATAGCCGGGCTAGCAAACAATGTGCGCCAAAGTACGCCAAGAAAAAATACACCAAAGTGCTCCGGGAAAGGATTCTGACATCACTACCTACCTAAAAAAACTTCCGTCCTCGAAATTCAAACTCAAGACTAGGCTAGAGATATCAAGACAAGCAATAAACTAACTACAAGCAATCTACACATGCAAGAAATAACATCATAACACATAGGTGATCGTCTGATCACAGAATCTAAGATGCGAAGGTATAACTTCCGAATCAAATATGTATGGGTACCGAGACCGTATATTGTCCTTGCTCTCCTACGTTGATTCTCTAAGAATGTGATGGCCCCAGGCAACTCGGACAAGAAAAATAGTTCGGTTCTTGAGTACCTTCTTCCTTCGGTACAGAATGGATACCGGTTGGTCCTCGTAAGATAAGTTGGTACCAACGACTAATTCAGAGTAATCGAGGATATGACTCAGATCTGGGACATACCTACGCAACTGAGATACATGAAATACATTGTGCACCTCATGTAGCGAAGGTGAAAGGGCAAGACGATAAGCCACATCCCTATCCGATTGCGAATGTCAAATGGCCCAACGTATCGCGGACTAAGCTTCCCGCGGACCCCAAATCTAATAATTCCACTGGTTGGCAAAATTTGCAAGAATACATGGTCGCCGACACAAAACTCTAAAGGCCTACGATGCTGGTCTTCCCAATGACGATGTCGATCCTGCGCAACCCGAAGTGGTTCTATGATCTGCCTGACAACTTCTACTGTCTACATGATCATTTCGGGGCCTAACATCTTCCGCTCACCAATGTTATCCCTAGCCAAAGGTGATCTACACTTCTGTCATTTTATGCCTCGAAATATGCCATCTGAATATTGGCCTGATAACTGTTGTTATACGAGAATTCCACTAAGTGCAGGTGATTCTTCCAAGATCCACCAAGGCTTAGGGTAGATGCTCGTAACATATCCTTTAGGGTCTGGATGGTCCTTTCTGATTGTCCGTCTGTCTGGGGGTGGTATGCAATGCTGAAACTTAATATGGTACCCAATCTCCCGTGCAAGCTTATCCAAAAATAAGAAGTGAACCTTGTATCTCGGTCGGGTACTATGCTTACCAGCACGCCATGCCACCTCACAATCTATCGCATAAACAAATATGCCAACTGCTCTGTAGACCGTCCCACTCTAAAGGAGAGAAAATAGGCCACTTTTGTGAGTCGATCCACTATTACCCAAACTGCATCTCGACCAGTCGACGATCTAGGTAAACCGTCATAAAATCCATGGTAATATGTTCCTACTTCCACTCTGGAATAGGAATCAGCTACAATAATCCTGCCGATATTTGTTGTTCTTTATTCACTTGTTGACACACAAGATATCATAAAATGAACCGAGCTCTCTTCATCCCGTTCTACCAAAAATATTGCTTGGTATCATGGTATATCTTTGTGCCTCTGGGATGAATAGAATATTGGGAACTGTGTGCCTCGGTCATCACTTCTTGTCGGATATCTCCACTTGGCGCACAAATACGATTTCTAAACCTTAGCGTTCCATCAGCATGAATCACCAACTCCTTTCGAAGACCGGACTCACATTCTGTCCATAGCTTCTGAATCTTTGGGTCCTCTGCCTGAGATATTTTGATTCTATCAACCAAAGTTGACTGGATCTGTAGGCTAGTAAGAACTCTTGTATCCTGTGAAAGTACTATCTCGATTCCCATCTCTCGTAAGTTTTTTAGAATGTGCTTCTGAGTGGTCAACATGAATTCTCTACCTCTTCTACTAAGTGCATTAGCTACTACATTAGACTTTCCTAGATGGTATTAAAGTTTTACGTCACAGTCTTTCAATAACTCCAGCCACCTCCTCTATCTCATGTTTAAGTCCTTCTGGGTGAATATATATTTTAAACTCTTATGATCGGTAAATATCTCTACCCAATCGCCATATAAGTAGTTCCTCCATAGCTTAAGTGTAAATACTACTGATGCTAACTCCAAATCATGAGTTTGATAGTTCTTCTCTTGATTTCTGAGCTGCCGAGAAGCATACGCTTTCACTCTCCCCTGCTGCATCAAAACACATCCAAGCCCCTTGCCAAATGCATCATAATACACTGTGAATCCTCCGGAGCCTACTGGGAGAGTAAGGATCGGGGTAGAGATTAACTTCTTCTTTAACTCTTCAAAGGTTATCCGACACTCTGTTGACCACACAAATTTAACTTGCACGTCAACCAAGTCAAAGGTGCCGAGATCTTAGCAAAGTTTGACATAAATCTTCTATAGTATCTTGCCAAGCCCAGGAAACTACGCACCTTCGCCACTGTCTTCGGAACTGGCAAGTTCTCTACTGTATCTACCTTATTGGGATCAACTGACACTCCTGCTCCATAAATAATGTTCCCAAGAAAGGATATATGATCTAGCCAGAACTCACACTTACTAAGCTTTGCATATAACTGGTGCTCTCTCAAGGTTTGCAGTACTATCCTAAGATATTCTTTATGCTCCTCCTCATTACTAGAATACACAAGGATATCATCGATAAATACTACCACAAATTGGTCTAAGTATGGCATAAAAATACGTTTTATCAAATCCATGAATACTGCTGGAGCATTAGTCAGTCCGAATGGCGTAACTAAGAATTCGTAATGCCCATATCATGACCTAAATGCTGTCTTCGATATATCCTGCTCCCGAACTCACACTAGATGATATCCTGATCGCAGATCTATCTTAGAAAAGATTTTTTCTCTTCTTAATTCATCAAACAAATCATCAATCGTTGGAAATGGGTACTTGTTCTTCACTTGTACCGCATTCAATCACTTGTAAACCATGCATAACCGCGTTGATCCATCCTTCTTCTTCACCAATACTGATGGTGTTCCCCACGGTGATCTACTAGTCCGAATGAACTTCTTTGCCTTCAGTTCTTCCACGTTTCGATATAACTGATCAAGTTCTGATGGTGACATTAGGTATACCTTCTAGGATATTGATTCTTCTCCTGGCATCAACTATATACAGAACTCTACTTCTCTAACTGGGGTAATTCGGGAATCTCGTCGGAAAAGACGTCCATGAATTCTTTAACTATTTTCGGCATCAGGTTCACTTCCGTTGCTACCATTGTGATTCCCTTTTTATGCTGGTCTCTAGCTATTCTACTAAGGACAAACTCCTCTACCAGAGACTCTAAACAATACTCTACCCTCATGATAGTCTATCGTCATACAACTGTCTCTCAACCAGTCTATGCCTAAGATAACATCAAAGTTGTCCATAGGAAACTCAATCAACTTTGTAGGTAATAAATGACCACATACTATGACTGGACATGCTAAGCATACTCTACTAACTCCTACGATCCCATTGCCAGTGAGTATATTCAACCTCTCTGGCAATACCTTAAACTTCAATCCAGTACCTGTCATATATTGTGCAGATATAAATGAGTACGATGCTCCTGAATTAATTCTATTGCAGAAAAATATGTAACAAGAATGTTACATGCCACCACGTCACCTAACGCCATAGCTTTTTCCAGAGATAAGGTAAATGCCTGTCCTCGGCCTTGTCCAGCTTCCCACTGTTGCTTTCCCTGGTCGTTGTTATGGTCTCTGCTGATCACGCTGCTACTATTGTCGGTATATTTGAGACTGCATCGGCAAACAACCCTGAGCTACAGGCCATACCACTACTGCTGGTCCTTCTTGCTGCACCATCCTTGGAGCTGATAATGCAGGAAACTGTTGTGCTAGCCCATCTGGCCTTTATATTAATAGAAAAGTGGTAATCTTATGATTAGGGCTTCCATATCTTAAGCATAGTCTATTTTCTGCCCGATAAATATCCTGGGTATGACCTTCATTGCCATTATATGTACAACCCGTCGGCCCTCTCCGTCGTTGTTGCTGCCATTTCTGTTGCTGCCTCGGCTACTGCTGTCGAGTATATGCTATCACTATCGAGTTCACTGGCCTCTCTGTGTCACGTCATGGATGCGAATGCCAGGGGATGGTATTAACGTCTGCGGTATTTGTCCTCTCTCGTTGTTCTGTCCATGAGGCCTCTTCTATTTGCCATCCTTTGAGTGGTAAGCTCAACCCTCTTGGACGCTATCAATGTTGTCTTGAAGGTCTGGTAGTCATGCATCTCTACCATATGTAATATCTCCAAGTGAAGTCACTATTGGAACCTTATTTCTCTCTCCAACCCTGTCGCTACCATGGTCGGAGCAAACCTACTCAGTCGGCAAAACTCTGTCGCGTAACCATCTACTATCCTTCCAGCCTGCTTGAGGTTGGTAAATCTCTGCTACAGCTCGTACTGAGCCACAAATCCCAAAGTACTTTACCCTAAACTGGGTTCTAAAGTTGTTCCACAAAATAGGATGCCTCAATCATATCTCCATCGTGGCCCACCAATCTCTGACAATATCCTGGAGCTGGAACCGAACCAGGTCAACCTGTTCCCCAGCCAAAACTTTAGCTGCTGCCAAAATGGTCTCAATATCCTGGAGCCAATCATCTGTCGTAATGCCATCCTCTGTGCCATCAAAATATCTGGGATTCTGTCTGCAAAACCTAACATATGCCCCAGAATCTAGTCTTCTGCCTCGTTCCACGGCCGTCTGCAACTCTTGGTTCAACAGGACATTCTGTTCTTGCTGTTGAAACTATTGACGTTGCTGTTCTTGATATTGTTGCTGCTGAACCACCATATGATATTATTGGGAATCCAATATTCCCCGGATAATTTCTAGCAAGACCGGTGTATCTAGTGTTGCCGGTATTACGGGAGGTACGAGAACACCTGGAGCTTGTCGTTATGTCATATTTATCGTATGCTCAACTTGGATCCATGGCAGGGGTTCTATAGGACCTCGTTCCACTGGCAGCTCTGCCTCTCTTGTTGCTGTAATATCTGGAGGAGGAGAAACCCTAAAGAAGATCACAAGAAACATCAAGTACAGGACGAGAAGGAACAAGGAAGCAACCAATCTAGAAAATTTTAAGCTGAGTATCGAAGAGGACGAATTAAGAATTTTAAGAAGAATCATGTTTGATTGAGACTCTTATGACCATAACACCCCACAAGTCTGCAAAACACAGACCTGCATAGGCCACCACTTAAACCTTGTCACGCCCTAATACCAAAATACGGAGACGGATATAGCCAGCTACCCCGTACAAGGTACTATATATCATACGTCAATCACGGCTATAACCAGACAATGTGGTGCATGCTACAATCAAGTCTCCTGGGGTCAAGAACTTCTATATCTCAATTATTTAAACAAGAAGCAATAATATAGAATACTTCAAAATAAGCAGTAAGGCATCCCAAACACGACATCAAAATATTCTTTAGAGATCTGGCGATACAGATTGATGTGCCAGATACAAGATTAAGATATACATGACAGTGAGCCAGCTACAGTCTGAATATATACAGTCATATAAAGAACTAGTGTCCAAATTTTTTGACTAACAGGTGCCGGTTGGCTAAACGCCTAGAAGAATATAGTTTAAAAAAGACGAGCAGTGAATAAAGGAACCCACTCGTTATCCTCGGTGGCCATGTTCCTCGTATGTAACATGAGTTGGGGGAAAGTACGCTGGATCCTCGGGTAGTGGCTCGGAACCTGGCCATGTAAAACCAGTGGGGTTAGACCCCAAATAGCAA
Organism: Iris macrosiphon; assembly: GCA_036927795.1. Taxonomy (NCBI): domain Eukaryota; kingdom Viridiplantae; phylum Streptophyta; class Magnoliopsida; order Asparagales; family Iridaceae; genus Iris; species Iris macrosiphon. The sequence goes on along the minus strand of JAYESA010000016.1, from coordinate 53,012,346 downwards.
GTTCCACAAAGAAAGCACGAAAAGAAGAACAAAACCCAAAACAATAAAAATATAATATATATATATATATATATATATATATATATAATAGTTCTGCGTTATAGCGTAGGTCCATGGCATATCATAGCATAAGGCCCAATCCTACAACCAAACAAGGACAATGGTTGAATCCATCACACTATGATAGTCCCTTTCCTAGGCTACTAATAAATAATACAATCACAAAAAATTCTAATTAATAAAATCGGCCAAACACTTGTATGACTTGCTATTTGTGGAGTCTGAGGTTATTTTAGAATAATGCATAGTAGGTATCCTCAGATCACGCCATTGTCGAACATGAGCTAACCTAGCCAATATATGAATATACAGTGCACCAGTGTTTCGTAGGACCACTGTGCTAAAAATATGGTATTAGTTGTTCCAAAGTTCCTATAGTGAAACAGTGGCTCAGCATTGTCACGACCCGCACCCGATTTAGGGGCACGAATGCGTGGGTACGTCCAGCCTACGCCGCAGCATCGGCGGTAGAACGCTGTCTAGGTATTGATACTATCTAACTAATTGTCACGCAATTATCCAATCTCCATTAGGAGGCACGGATGACACAAATAGATGAACATATACTCAATCACAGGATTACAGCACGATAAGATTTCGAAACAGAAATTAAAATTAAACACAACACAAGTCCACAAGAAATAACTTAACTTAACAATATCCAAGAATCATCAAAATGCCGGAGACAAATCCGGTACCAAATAGTCTACTAAAAGAACTAACAAGAAATAATAATTCCGTCTAGACCTTCCAGAATCACAGCTAACTACCAAGTCTGCAGCTACTCACCATAGTCCATAAAGTGTCGGACAGCGGTCCTCTAAGGCATAGTCTGGAAAAATATTTCCAGTCAGGAAGGAGCAAAGTAACACCCTCAAATAACAGTTCCATTAATTGATAATGTCTATAATACAATAAAACATGTCATGCTAGCTACTGAGAAGACAGTGAAATAAATGCAATGGTAATTTAAGAGAGACAGGCAAGTGTAAAGAGACAGGCAATAGGCAATATGGTACAGTCAGTGCATGTATAAAAATGGAAGAACAAGGTACAGTATCATATACGGGTGATGTAGTATATGATTAAAAATAGAGAACTGTAATCTATTCTAGGTGTTTGAAATAGTAGTTTCGAAATGTGATCGGCTTGGGAACATGTACAGTAGCTACAGGGCCTGGCTAATCATGGGTGAAGAGCATGATTAACACTTACAATTTTATATACTACAATAAGAGGTTATGATCACATTTCTTACTAACTACTTCCCCGCCCCCAACTAGTACTGTGGATCCAATCATGACACATCACGATACACGAGCAAGTCAAGTCTATCATGTACGATGTCTAAATATACATGTCGTGTACAATGTCAATACGATAATCAAGGTAACATCTCATGACTGCAGATCCAAGCTATACTAGTCCGTGTAACACAGTGTCAAAGATTCAGTTGTAATATTTCAAGATCATTGAACTTATAGCAATTATCAAGAATTGGAAATTATCAGAGAATGTACTTGCCTCGGGTCCTTAGCTGGTATTTATGGATGTACTGTTCCAGAGTATCCCCTGGTAAACCAACAGTCCTATAAACACATCACAATTACAACACTTGTATCAGATGCTATCCTAACACACAGAAGAATTATACTGGCCTCAGGGCTATGCCAGGCAGGGCACTAGTCAGCTAGGGTCACCTAGTAGGGATAAAACACATTACCTATTTAATCATTAATACCTACCATATATATATACCAATTAAACATACTGTTAATAATTAAACATAATACATATATATTGTTATTCCAAAGTATACAAAATAGGTATAACTGTATCTATATAGTGGAAAGATATTTTATTTATGTGAAAATATACATCACTCATATATATAAACTAATATACATGTACCAAAATACATATATATATTTAATGAAACACACATACTATACACCAAAATACGTTTATACATATATATACTAATAAAACATTTTCATATATCATTTATATTTATATATACATTAATACATACATATACTAAAGTATACATATACCAATATGTATATAGTACATATATGCCAAAAATATGTTTATACATACATATATAGGTACACATACTTATACCAAAAATATTAATTTAATATATATTTTACCAATATATAATTTATACCAAAAATTACATATATATATAGGTTTGTACATATACCAAAATATGTATACTATATACAAACAGAGAAAATACACTATGCAGTTAATTATTAATAAATAAATAATATACATTTATACATTTATACCAAAAATACGTAATTGCTTCTATTTACTAGATATCTCGTACATATATAAAATAACCAATATATATATATATACAATATATATATATATCAATTTAATCACACCTACTAAAATACATATATATATATACATAATCATACTTAAAATATATATACATTAATTATACACATTAATTAATTTCTACATATACTAATTTTTCACATTAATTAAATAGATAAACTTTACATTAATTATATATATACAATTAGATTAAATACATATACTAATTACACATTTATACCTACCAATTACATACTTGCATACATTGTATATATATATATATATATATATATACATTTATCCACATTAAATATATATATACACTAGATATATACACACTAACATACATATTAATTAGATATATACATACATTAATTATACTATACATCAGGTGTTTAAATATTAATTAATAAATGCTATACTAATTTACGTATTTAAAACATTAGTTAGATAATACTATTTATATACATATACGTATACTAAGCTTATACAAATTATATATATACATATATACCAAAAATATTTACCTATAACATTAATTACTGAAACATATATATTATACTAATATGTCTTATACTAAACTACATTCTCATTAATTAAATACCTACAAATACATATACCTTAGTTATATATACTCATATGTATATATACGTATATATATATATACATATATATATATATATATATATATATATATATATATATATATAAAGAGGGAAAGGGAAGAGAGGGAGACTTACAGAGTTGAGGTCGGGTGCTTGCCGGCCGGAGGATTGGAGGTTGGCCGGCTGTCCGGACTGGTAGGAATGGGGGAGGAGCTATGATGGGTTGCCGCCGGAGTTAACAGAGGAGCAGCGGCGAGGGAATGGAGCCGCCGGCGCCGGAGTCGGGCAGCGCCTGCCGGGTGCAGCGGGCGCCGGAATCCAGAGGGGGCCGGGAACAGCAGCGGGTGGAGATGGAGGGATAGGAGGAGGAGCCGCCGGAGAGCTTGGGAAGAGGAGGATGGTGTTGATGGTGGTGGTGAATGGTGTTGAAGGAGGAGAGGGAGCAGCCGCATCCGCCGGGGATCGGCTAGGCCGGAGGGTCGGGCTGGAGCACGGGAAACTCGGCCGGCTGGAGCACGGGTAGCCGCCGGAGCGCAGCGGGAGCCGGGGTCGCCGGATGGGACCGTGCGGAGGAGATGGGAGGGGAGCAGCCACCGGCTGAAGGGGCTCGCCCGGGTGAACAGCAATTGGGGGGGGGTGAACAGTGTTCCCCCCCTTCTTCCTCTTTTAAAAATTCAAAAAACAATGAAGAGAGGAAGAAGAAGAAGAAGAAAGAAGGAGAAGAAGAGAAGAAAAATAGAAGAAGAAAGGAAGAAGGAGAAGAGTAGGAAAATCCTACGTTGGGGAGAGGAGAGGAGGCTTGTGAGGGTGGTGGTTTCTAGGTTGCATAGGGATTAGGGTTTGAGAGTACAAGTCATTAAATAGGGAGAGAGAGGGGGTGATGGAGGGTTGTGATGGGCCAATTTAAATGAATGGCTAGGATTGAACATGAGAAAATTCTTCATGGGGGATGAGGGTTCTTAATTAAAATTAAAAGGCTCCCTCATTGATTAAAATAATTAGGTGTTGGCGCCTACAATTAAATAATTGCAACTTAGCCCCTTAAATTCGGGAAATTGCACAAACACATGAAATGATGAAAATTGGGCGGGCGATTCGGGGTCCGATATTTTGTAGGGTCAGGGGACACTGTAAGACTGGTACGGGCTCAATTTGCAGGGCACTGGAATTAAATTGGGATTTTAAAATCAGATAAAATGGTATCCTCAATTTAAATAGAAATAAATGCAAGTTGTGTTCAACAATTAATTAGGAGTACTTGGGGTCAAAATCAGGTCAAGTCATCAATACCAATATTGAAGAAGACTCAGAACAGAATATTACCCTAATTTGGGCCGCACGAAAAATAGGTCAAGATGGCCTCCAATTTTCGATTGGAACGCACAACGATACAAAAATAGGAAATTAAAAATAACGTCCACGACGATTTTTGTGCGGCTAGAAACGATGCACAAGGAGCATAATTATGAGTTGCAAAGATAGCAGAAATGAAGGTGGGCATGTCTAGAGCAAGATTGTGGAATTTGTTGGAAGACAAAAGTCTGGATAGTGCTCCAAATATAGAAGCAAAGGCAATGCGCAAAATATTAAATAAAATACAGTAATTAATTACAATCTCCAAATATTAAATTCTAGATAAAATAATAAAATCCAGAATTCTATAATTCGGACAGGGGTTCGTCTACTGGGCTTCTAGGTCTAGTCTGCTAGCTAAAATAATTAACACTGCATATAATTATATATTTAATTATACATCGCACAAAATTATTTAAATCAAATACACTATCATGCAATTAATTAATTGTAAATAACATAATATTAAATATTGTAAAAATTTAAAAATACCCCTGTTTTCAGAATGTGGTAGTGACAAGTCTACCGACCTTAAAAGAATTTCGTCCTCGAAATTTAAAATCCTCATATTAGCATTTAATCATACACATTATTATTCCCTCCATTAAACTCATCAACCACGAATAATCCACAAGGTCTTTTCACAATTTCAAAATCCAAAATTATCTGTATTCCTGTAAAAATCCTCGACATAGAATCAAAGTCCCTTTTTATTAAAAATTTCCTGAAAGTTTTTAAGTTAATAATCCAATGTCTGGAATTTAATATCCACTCCTCAAAGTACTCAACAATATGATATTTAAGGATTCTCCAAATGTCACATTCAAATATGAAGTTCTAAATTCATAACTTGCAATTAAATAAATACATTGATAAATCTCCAAATTTCCAAATTAATAACCAACTTAAACATGTCATAATCTTTCTTGGAATTAATTAACCACCAATTATGCCATGCTAATTTCTTAACCATTTATTTAAATCAATAATTATCCTCAAATTTTAATCATCTTGTTCCTCTTGTCAAGTCTTAACTCCTTCATGAATCTTCACTACAGTCAACACCAATAATCATGGTCTAAGAAAATTCTACCTATAGTCATACCACATACAATCTAGGGGGAACATACATGGTTATGGTCTCATTTGTTACGGTGTTGCAGTCCATGTATCAGGGGTACTACTAACTATATTATAACAAGAATCATGCATACAAGCTACGGTACTAAGCAATCAATCAATCAAATAGATAGGAACAGAAGGAAGGAAAGAACAGAAATTGCTAACACATTACCTGCAGTATCGGTCTCCTCGACCGTCATCGCAAATGCCCGCCCTGCTGGGGTGGTTCCCTTTGCAGGTATTGAGCAATGTACGGTTCCACAGGTAGCCTAACTGGATCTCTATAGTCTGAAGCTGCGTGTTGGCTGAGAAGATGAGGGACTCGAAGACAATCCCTTACTCGATGTCCCGCAGCGCCACAGTGCAAACAAAGTCCTAGCCTCGTTCTACAGCTCTCCCAAAGGTGACCTGGCTTCTTACAGAAGTGACAAGTTCGTTGATCCTGCTGTACAGGAACTGGTGTCGGGTACTGCTGTTGATACTGAAATGCCCAGGGTTGTCGCTGGATAGGAACTGGTGCTAGGTACTGCGGTGGATGCTGAAATGTCCATGGTTGTTGCTGAATATGAAATGGTACTTGGTACTGTTGTTGGTGCTGAATACGGGGATGCTTGGCCGGTCCTGGGCTACCATTCGTTTCTCCAAAAGTATTGTGACTCCTCTTAGGCCTGAGGTCCAGATCCTCTTCTGCAATCTGAGCATCCATCAAGATAGCCTCAAAGGTAGCGGTACGACGACCAGAAGTGCGCGACTTAATCTCTCTCGTCAGTCCCTTTCTAAATTTTCGGGCTCGATCTCCTGGGTCTCGAATCATAGACGATGCAAAACGGCTCAATCTACAGAATTCTGCAGCGTACTCGTCGACCGACATGTTTCCTTGAACTAAGTCATGAAACTGACTTTCCAAGGTTCCCAATGCCACGTCGGGAAAGAACTTCTCGTTGAAGAGTTCCTTGAAGGTCTCCCAAGTAAGTCCTTGCGCAGTAATTCTCGGCTCCGTACGATACCACGTGAGTACGATATCGAACATCTGACTGCCAGCGGCTTCTATCTGCAAGTTCTCCAGAATCTGGGTCAATCGCAGGCTTCTCTCTATATCCTCTAGCCAGTCGTCAGCGTAGAGTATTCCTTCGGTGCCTTTAAACTCTCGAGGCATCATCCTCTTGAAATCTACTATAGTGCCTGATCTCTGCTGCTGGCCAGGAAACTGCTGGTACTGTGCTACTTTCTCCAAAGCTTGGAGAGTCACTTGATGAGCATTCTCCATGTTTTCTTTCATCAGCTCGGTTTGTGCCTGGTACGCTTCTGCTTGCACCCTCTGAGCCTCAGCTTGAACTCGCTGAGCGTCTGCCGTCACTCTCTGGGCATCTACCATGCCCTGGATTAAGGTAAACATCTGCGTTCCGTCAATGGGCAAACCTTCGGGAATCGAAGTCGGAGGAGGAGGAAGGTTGTCCGTCACAGTTGCGGCAATCTTCTGAACAGGTGGAGGAGGAGGATCACCTACGTGCATCGGAGATGTAGGAGGAACTACGGCTGTCTGTCCATCAGGTAGAGAGGTGGCAGACCCCTCTAAAGCTGATGTTCCCGCTCTCATAGACCTTGTCTGCGGCGACATCCTGAAGACAGATCCCAAAGAATCAATTAGGGTAAAATGCGATATCATCAAGGGAGGACAGTACAGTTCTAAAGAAGCAACATTCAAGATAAATAGATAGATAGATTGGAAATAAACCCTAGTTGTGATTGCACAGGTCAAGATGCATCCAAGGTTTGATACTTCTATCCCCTAGGTATCACAGTTCTATCACAAGCACACTCACTGCTAGTTTTCTTACCTACTGCAATCGCAAATACTAGTTATCCTTATCACTCAAGTGCATATCAATTTCAACACACCATACTAACTACTGCTCTCTCTCTAATACAATCCTAGTTGAACACCCAAGCCAGTTTGCAGTGAAATCTCAATCACGCTCAAGCCAACAGATCTTACACATGCATCTCATCTACTATATACTAATATATCTCTCTCACTATAAAATCTTATCCTTAAATAAAATTTCTCAAATAACTCCTCGAATAAACTTTTAAAGTAAAATGTATACACTTTCCTCAAGATTAATTATCTAAATACTGAAATTAAAACTTAATCACTTTAAAGATCCTTACAGACTTGTCTAGGTTTATTGAATCAAATCGGAATCCTCAAAAATAAAATTTTAATAACAATATTTCAACTCCTCAATTTCAAAATTTTGCAATTCATTGAAATCTTCAAAATAAATTTTGATAACAATCTCAATCTTCTTAGAATCCTAAAATTTGAAATTCATTTTTCAGTCTTCCATTAAAATTAAATTCACCTTCTGTAGTCCACTAGCTTAATGTTTAATCATTTTCACTGTCCTCATTGACGGCATCATCAAATAATACTATAAATTAGTCTATAAATTCATCTTAATATGAAATCAACTCTATAATGAAGCAAAAAATCCTACTTTAATACCTTAATTAACAACAATCAAATCAATATCAACAAGTGAGAATGGACAGAACAAGGGAATGATTGTAAATTGGAAGTTTTAACAAGATTCTCAGGGGTCATCCCAGGAATCTCTCAAGGAATTGTGATTGAGTATTTGCTCTCGTCCTAGTATCCTATGTCCTAGATTCTATCGCAGGCACGCAGTAGTATAACAAGGATGTCACACTACTACGACATCGCACAACTCGCGAAGTCTGACCTGCATGGGCCACCACTAAAAACGTGTCACGACCCGCACCCGGTTTAGGGGCACGAATGCGTGGGTACGTCCAGCCTACGCCGCAGCATCGGCGGTAGAACGCTGTCTAGGTATTGATACTATCTAACTAATTGTCACGCAATTATCCAATCTCCATTAGGAGGCACGGATGACACAAATAGATGAACATATACTCAATCACAGGATTACAGCACGATAAGATTTCGAAACAGAAATTAAAATTAAACACAACATAAGTCCACAAGAAATAACTTAACTTAACAATATCCAAGAATCATCAAAATACCGGAGACAAATCCGGTACCAAATAGTCTACTAAAAGAACTAACAAGAAATAATAATTCCGTCTAGACCTTCCAGAATTACAGCTAACTACCAAGTCTGCAGCTACTCACCATAGTCCATAAAGTGTCGGACAGCGGTCCTCTAAGGCATAGTCTGGAAAAATATTTCCAGTCAGGAAGGAGCAAAGTAACACCCTCAAATAACAGTTCCATTAATTGATAATGTCTATAATACAATAAAATATGTCATGCTAGCTACTGAGAAGACAGTAAAATAAATGCAATAGTAATTTAAGAGAGACAGGCAAGTGTAAAGAGACAGGCAATAGGCAATATGGTACAGTCAGTGCATGTATAAAAATGGAAGAACAAGGTACAGTATCATATATGGGTGATGTAGTATATGATTAAAAATAGAGAACTGTAATCTATTCTAGGTGTTTGAAATAGTAGTTTCGAAATGTGATCGGCTTGGGAACATGTACAGTAGCTACAGGGCCTGGCTAATCATGGGTGAAGAGCATGATTAACACTTACAATTTTATATACTACAATAAGAGGTTATGATCACATTTCTTACTAACTACTTCCCCGCCCCCAACTAGTACTGTGGATCCAACCATGACACATCACGATACACGAGCAAGTCAAGTCTATCATGTACGATGTCTAAATATACATGTCGTGTACAATGTCAATACGATAATCAAGGTAACATCTCATGACTGCAGATCCAAGCTATACTAGTCCGTGTAACACAGTGTCAAAGATTCAGTTGTAATATTTCAAGATCATTGAACTTATAGCAATTATCAAGAATTGGAAATTATCAGAGAATGTACTTGCCTCGGGTCCTTAGCTGGTATTTATGGATGTCCTGTTCCAGAGTATCCCCTGGTAAACCAACAGTCCTATAAACACATCACAATTACAACACTTGTATCAGATGCTATCCTAACACACAGAAGAATTATACTGGCCTCAGGGCTATGCCAGGCAGGGCACTAGTCAGCTAGGGTCACCTAGTAGGGATAAAACACATTACCTATTTAATCATTAATACCTACCATATATATATACCAATTAAACATACTATTAATAATTAAACATAATACATATATATTGTTATTCCAAAGTATACAAAATAGGTATAACTGTATCTACATAGTGGAAAGATATTTTATTTATGTGAAAATATACATCACTCATATATATAAACTAATATATATGTACCAAAATACATATATATATTTAATGAAACACACATACTATACACCAAAATACGTTTATACATATATATACTAATAAAACATTTTCATATATCATTTATATTTATATATACATTAATACATACATATACTAAAGTATACATATACCAATATGTATATAGTACATATATGCCAAAAATATGTTTATACATACATATATAGGTACACATACTTATACCAAAAATATTAATTTAATATATATTTTACCAATATATAATTTATACCAAAAATTACATATATATATAGGTTTGTACATATACCAAAATATGTATACTATATACAAACAGAGAAAATACACTATGCAGTTAATTATTAATAAATAAATAATATACATTTATACATTTATACCAAAAATATGTAATTGCTTCTATTTACTAGATATCTCGTACATACATAAAATAACCAATATATATATATACAATATATATATATCAATTTAATCACACCTACTAGAATACATATATATATGTACATAATCATACTTAAAATATATATACATTAATTATACACATTAATTAATTTCTACATATACTATTTTTTCACATTAATTAAATAGATAAACTTTACATTAATTATATATATACAATTAAATTAAATACATATACTAATTACACATTTATACCTACCAATTACATACTTGCATACATTGTATATATATATATATATATATATATATATATATACATTTATCCACATTAAATATATATATACACTAGATATATACACACTAACATACATATTAATTAGATATATACATACATTAATTATACTATACATCAGGTGTTTAAATATTAATTAATAAATGCTATACTAATTTACGTATTTAAAACATTAGTTAGATAATACTATTTATATACATATACGTATACTAAGCTTATACAAATTATATATATACATATATACCAAAAATATTTACCTATAACATTAATTACTGAAACATATATATTATACTAATATGTCTTATACTAAACTACATTCTCATTAATTAAATACCTACAAATACATATACCTTAGTTATATATACTCATATGTATATATACGTATATATATATATACATATATATATATATATATATATATATAGATATATATATATATATAAAGAGGGAAAGGGAAGAGAGGGAGACTTACAGAGTTGAGGTCGGGTGCTTGCCGGCCGGAGGATTGGAGGTTGGCCGGCTGTCCGGACTGGTAGGAATGGAGGAGGAGCTATGATGGGTTGCCGTCGGAGTTAACAGAGGAGCAGCGGCGAGGGAATGGAGCCGCCGGCGCCGGAGTCGGGCAGCGCCTGCCGGGTGCAGCGGGCGCCGGAATCCAGAGGGGGCCGGGAACAGCAGCGGGTGGAGATGGAGGGATAGGAGGAGGAGCCGTCGGAGAGCTTGGGAAGAGGAGGATGGTGTTGATGGTGGTGGTGAATGGTGTTGAAGGAGGAGAGGGAGCAGCCGCATCCGCCGGGGATCGGCTAGGCCGGAGGGTCGGGCTGGAGCACGGGAGACTCGGCCGGCTGGAGCACGGGTAGCCGCCGGAGCGCAGCGGGAGCCGGGGTCGCCGGATGGGACCGTGCGGAGGAGATGGGAGGGGAGCAGCCACCGGCTGAAGGGGCTTGCCCGGGTGAACAGCAATTGGGGGGGTGAACAGTGTTCCCCCCCCCCCCCTTCTTCCTCTTTTAAAAATTCAAAAAACAATGAAGAGAGGAAGAAGAAGAAGAAAGAAGGAGAAGAAGAGAAGAAAAATAGAAGAAGAAAGGAAGAAGGAGAAGAGTAGGAAAATCCTACGTTGGGGAGAGGAGAGGAGGCTTGTGAGGGTGGTGGTTTCTAGGTTGCATAGGGATTAGGGTTTGAGAGTACAAGTCATTAAATAGGGAGAGAGAGGGGGTGATGGAGGGTTGTGATGGGCCAATTTAAATGAATGGCTAGGATTGAACATGAGAAAATTCTTCATGGGGGATGAGGGTTCTTAATTAAAATTAAAAGGCTCCCTCATTGATTAAAATAATTAGGTGTTGGCGCCTACAATTAAATAATTGTAACTTAGCCCCTTTAATTCGGGAAATTGCACAAACACATGAAATGATGAAAATTGGGCGGGCGATTCGGGGTCCGATGTTTTGTAGTGTCAGGGGGCACTGTAAGACTGGTACGGGCTCAATTTGCAGGGCACTGGAATTAAATTGGGATTTTAAAATCAGATAAAATGGTATCCTCAATTTAAATAGAAATAAATGCAAGTTGTGTTCAACAATTAATTAGGAGTACTTGGGGTCAAAATCAGGTCAAGTCATCAATACCAATATTGAAGAAGACTCAGAACAGAATATTACCCTAATTTGGGCCGCACGAAAAATAGGTCAAGATGGCCTCCAATTTTCGATTGGAATGCACAACGATACAAAAATAGGAAATTAAAAATAACGTCCGCGACGATTTTTGTGCGGCTAGAAACGATGCACAAGGAGCATAATTATGAGTTGCAAAGATAGCAGAAATGAAGGTGGGCATGTCTAGAGCAAGATTGTGGAATTTGTTGGAAGACAAATGTCTGGATAGTGCTCCAAATATAGAAGCAAAGGCAATGCGCAAAATATTAAATAAAATACAGTAATTAATTACAATCTCCAAATATTAAATTCTAGATAAAATAATAAAATCCAGAATTCTATAATTCGGACAGGGGTTCGTCTACTGGGCTTCTAGGTCTAGTCTGCTAGCTAAAATAATTAACACTGCATATAATTATATATTTAATTATACATCGCACAAAATTATTTAAATCAAATACACTATCATGCAATTAATTAATTGTAAATAACATAATATTAAATATTGTAAAAATTCGAAAATACCCCTGTTTTCAGAATGTGGTAGTGACAAGCATATATAATAGGACCGATACTGCACTCCACTAAGGTAGATGATATACAATATCTGTGGTGGCTAGCCCACAACGTACTAGATATAGGAAGGTTCGTTGGCATGATCTCAGGATACCGTTTTCTTCCCATGTTACTACCACTTTTAGTTGCTTAATTAATCCTATATCACACTCAAAATTTTTAAGGCATGACCACATGAGATTTTCCTTAAGATGTCGTACAAAGTACGGGAACGCTAAATACGAATCCATGGAAGTTCAAATTTGGATTCACCCGAACATATATGCAACATTCAATAAATCAAATCATAGCCACACTTTGGTATTAGACTCGCATATCATGCCCGTGCTAGAAAAAATAGTATATTTATAATATTACGAGTTTAGAAATTTGGAGGCATTCTCGATGAACATTCCAAATATATTTACTTTAACACATAACACGATATGTTACATCTCAACGCACATTAGATGAGGAACTTATCAAGCAATAATCGTATCAACACGAATAAAGTATTCGAGTCCAATTATCAATTATTATTAGGTCTCATGAATCTTGATCACATTATAACACGAAGCTTATGTTATGCACATAGCTGGTTAGTCACTATTCACTTAATCTGGTTTACCGAGAAAATCTCAAGTCAAATCATATTCATGTCATGTATGAAGCCAAATTTAGCATATAGTCATGTCTAGCATGAGGTCTATTTTCTAAGTTCATTCTTCCTAAGAATCATAACACAAGCAATAACAGGATCAACCACACGAAGGATGACAAAAAATATTCCAAATAGGATAAGAGAACACATAATGGAAGTACTACGTGCACACATGGGGCCACTATGGATAACATACATATAAAATTGTAAGCCTGGAGGCCAGGCGCATAAAGTCTCATAAAATATGGGGTGCATAAAGTGTGCGAGCTACAAAAGGGGTGGTGCACAAACTCATTGAAACAAGGTTGTTGCACAAACTCACTAAAACAAGGTTGGCGCACAAACTTACTGAAACATGGTTGGCGCACTTTTACAAGAAAATGTACGCAAAAAGGGGTATAGCGCACTTTTTCAAGTTAACCAACACGACGGACTTGACAAGAGTGCACGGGTAAGAAATAAGACGTCTTTTCATAGAAAGTGTGCGAGCAACTAGCTATCCGAGGTCAAGCTCGACAGTCGAGAAACTCGTCAGTCGAGGAGCACACAAATCAATAACACAGAAATCGAGAAACCAACCAAAGATTCGTCCCCAAGAAAACGAAGAGGGAAAAATGTGCACGAGCAGACCAACATAAGAAAAGTCCGCCGCTGACGAAATATAGAAAAAGTGCGCCAGATTGCCAAACGTAATAAAAGTGCGCTAACTGACTGTGGCAAACTTTCTCTTGGTTTTCCAGGGAGAACTTAATTAAATACGCACAAAGTGCATCAACTGGGTTTCTCTCTCGAAAGTGCGCCACTGACTCAAGGAGTGTGACTAGCGCACTTTTGCTAGGAGACTGAGTGCGGTATAATTAGTATGCACTAAGAATTGGGATAACACACCAATACGTCCAAAGTAAAATATAGATATTTCTACGCCAATGGGGTCATCTTGCATACTCTTCACAGAGCACTGTTCTTCTTCTCTAGTCAGCCATTTTAGTATATGTATTGTATCAAATTTCAGCATTGAACTAAGCTAGACTCAAAATCAACGACAAAAAGAAAAGTTACATAAATTATGGTGCTTTACACTATGAGCTAATTAGTTTATGAAACACAAAGTTGGGAGATCAAACCCCAGAAAAATAAAAGTGAACCCAAAGACCCAAACACACATCCATGCAATTCCAACCAAGAAAATTAAGAATAAAAAATATTAAAGATGAAGGGGTGCTCATTCCCAACAATATGATCTAGAATTAAACATGAATTATAAAGAATCAAAAGCATGGTTCTTCTTCTTGTGCAAGACGTACTTGCCTACGGAGAGAGAGAGGAAACCTAAGGGAGAGATAGAAATGAAAGATAACGAGAAGAGAAAGTGAGAGAGAGAGAGAGAGAGAGAGAGAGAGAGAGAGAGAGAGAGAGAGAGAGAGAGATAGGAATATATATAGTTTTTGGTTTAAGATATGGGCCGTTGGATCGCACAAACCCATCTAAGCCACACTTTCCACCAACCCAACCAAACCCACTCTCTCTGTAACTCTCGAGTCAGGTCTAAACAATGGTCGGGCTAGCAAACAATGTGCGCCAAAGTGTGCCAAGGATAAATGCACCAAAGTGCACCGGAAAAGGGGGTTGACATCAACGAGGCCCGTACGACCTCACAAAGCTCATAGGATTTGGGTTGCCGAAGTCGCTGCGCTTGACCCAAAATCTGTTCCAAAAGTGCCGCCAACCTTCGCCGCAGACGTACAACAGGTTGATGCGCATCCTATCTCCATCTCCAGAGATGTCCTCGAGAGAGGTGGCGCCAAATCCTGAGAAACGCTCCGACAGCGGGACCCGCATAGGAGAAAATGTGCCATCCTCGAATATAGGAGCATACGGCCTTCTACAAACTATCCTGTCCCGCATAAGGATCCCTATGGTCCTGAATTATATTTTATGTACTATGCGCCTCAGGGAGTTGGTTCAGGGAAACCCAAATCAACCCAAGCCATGTGCGTTCGAGGGGCTGTGCCGCCAGCTGCCCAAAAGCATGCGCCGTTAGTCGTCACATACGATGCTAATGGAAGACTCTATGGGAAGACCCAGGCGCTCATGCGATGGATGTGGGTCGACCCTTAGAGCATTTCCAAACCAACTTAGGCACCGCAGTTGCGTTTAAACCATGTCGAGGAACAAATATTGTGAGGACTGACCCATGCACCAAGTTTGGCTGCTCGCATATAGTAGGTCCATCTCACATCAAGTCTTCCACTAATGATCCGGTTGTAGTTTCTGTAGAAGAACTGGGTCAGGGAGAAAACCTTCTATTTTTGCCTCCATGCACAAGGGTTGGCCAAGCACATGAAAGGAGGTATGAAAGTGAAGCTTCTAGCGTCTGACTTACGCAACGTGATTAGTCACAAGTGTAAGACGAGATAAGCAACTCTCGCATATAGCGTGTCCCCTCAATGACATACTTGTGCCAATATCATTATCAACTACTTTTGCACCGAGGCGTTAGTCACGCCAACTAGACAATCAGAGTTCCAGCGGTTACATCATGCGGTACCGAGCCAGCGGCACCTCCGAAAATATCCAGGCGAAGAAAAGGAATTGCTCCTCGCTTCATGTTGCTTAACATGGAGTTCTCCTCCTATAAAGAATATCTCAAAAAATCTTACCTAACCTAAGAGTGTCGGTCAGTACACCGCGAAGTCGTCCAAGGGGCAGCAAACAAGTGCCTACGTTGGAGGTATTCCAAGGCACACCGCTTGAGAACAAGGGCTGGGGGTAGCCATAACACTCTGAATAAAGCTGTAACCGGAGCTGGGGGTAGTAGTAGTACCCCAGTATTTTATGATAATCCATCCTTCCAAGAGGACAATGAATCTTTGCACATGGATGACAGCTTAGCTGGGGGTAGCAATACACTCCAGGACGAACCCGGGTTATAATAATGAAAGTGATGCAATACTACCCACTCTCCCCGAGGACGATGAGTGCCACATCGAAATCTTTAAAGTAGAATCGTGGACTCAAAAGCTGGAATCTCTATGGGAGTTACGGTTCGAGCAACGAGAACCTCCTACTGAAGACGAGGTCATACAAGTTAATTTGGGTGACGACGTTGCTCCTAAAGCCATCTTTATTAGTAAAAATATCTCGACAGAAGAGCGTGAATCCTTTGTTCATCTAATAAGGGAATACATCAACGTCTTCGCCAAGAACTACGAAGATAAGTCAGGTTTGGACCTGTAAATTGCAATGCATAAACTCAATATCATGCAAAACTCCAAACCTGTAAAGCAGCAACAATGGCAGTTTCGCCCAGATATTATGGATGCCATCGAAGCGGAGGAGAATAAGCTAATAGCAAATGGCTTTATCTGCGAGGAACAATATCTGAACTAGGTAGCTAACATCATTCCCATCATAAAAAGAACGGTAAAATCTGAGTCTGTATCGACTTTTGTGATTTGAACGTGGCTTGCCCAAAGGTTCTCTCTCCCGATCACATATGTGATGATCGACAATATTTGTAGTTTCAAGCGTATGTCCTTCATGGATGGGTTCTCAGGCTGCAACCAAATCAAGATATTTTCAGACGACGAGAAGCATACGTCATTTCGGATGCCAATAGGGGTGTACTGTTATACCGTGATGCCCTTCAGTCTGAAGAACACGGGCGCCACATACCAACGAGCTATGAGCACTATTTTTTTGGGACCATCTGTGCAAGACAATAGAATGTTATGTTGATGACATCGCTGTCAATAGACATTTTCAAGATGATCATCTCCATGACCTAAAAATGGTATTCGATTTAATGTGAACCCACCAGCTCAAGATGAACCTTACCTAGTCATTCTTGGGAGTCTCTAGTGGTAAGTTTTTTGGCTTTATTATAACTTCAAAGGGTATTCATATTGACCCTAAGAAGACTAAGGCTACCCTAGATATGCATCCTCTGAAGAACCTGCGAGAGCTTCACGGTTTACAAGGAAGACTATCATACATTAGGAGATTCATAGCCAATCCCTTTGGACGATGCCGAACCTTTATTCAGCTCTTGAAGAAGAGAGTCTTCTTCTCCTAGACTGAAGAATGCCATCAAGCATTCGACGATATTAAGAAGTATCTCACGAATCTCCCGATATTGGTTGCCCCAATCATGGTAAAACCCTTCTTGCTGTATGTTCAAGCAATAGATCATTCCCTCGGTGCTCTATTGGCCCAAAATAGCGAGAAAGGATATAAGAAAGCAATCTATTATCTCAGCAGAATGATAATGGGTGCAGAATATAGATACAATCCGGTCAAGAAAGAGTATCTGGCTCTAGTATTTGCGGTCCAAAAGAACCTCCATTACTTGACAGGACAAACCATCCATGTGATCTCTCGAGTTAACCCCTTTAAAGTCCTCATTACCAAGCCAAGAGAACTTAACTCTCGCCTAGCTACATGGGCAATCCTACTATCACCCTATGACTTGGTATTTATTCCGCAAAAGGCTGTCAAGGGCCAAGCGCTAGCCGACTTTCTGGCAGCTCATCCGTGCCAGAGACTTCAAAACTCTATGACAAAATCCCTGACGAGGTACTAGAGTCTAACATTGTTACGACAGGAGGATCAGTTTGGCAAATATTCTTCGATGGTACCTCCAGAACATGACCCAAAGGCAATATTGTCGCCGGAGTAGGGATAGTGCTGATATCGCCCGACGACTTAGTCATCCATCGTGCATACTCTCTTACGGAGTCGTGTTCCAACAATGTGGCAGAGTAAAAGGCTCTCATCATAGGGATCCAACTGGCTAAATAATTAAAGGTAGATTTTCTAGAAGCCTATGGCGACTCCAAACTAATAGTTAGTCAAGTCTGAGGCAAGTACGAGGTTCGCCACGAGGATCTACTCCCTTACCACCAAGCGGCCATCGACATGATTTCCAATTTTATGAAGTTCTTCATAGAACATATACCACAACTGCAGAACATTGAGGCTGATGCACTCGTTGGCCTCGCTACTTCTTTAGCAACTCCAATCAAAACCTACCTATTGGTCACGGTGGCGGGACAAGAACTGGTCTGCCCAAGGAGTAACTTATGCTTGAGTCTATATCACTCGGTAGACACATATACCAATGTCAAAATTAGAGACTCCCATTTATGGACTATGCTGTCTACGTGATCTTTTCAGAT